>BROG01000017.1:1752500-2352500 GCA_030159075.1 Atrina japonica | reverse complement strand
AACATGACAGATCCTAACAAAAGTATGTTCACTTACAACATAACAGATCCTAAAACAATACATTCATTTAGAACATGACAGGCCATAACAAAAGTATGTTCACTTAGAACATAACAGATCCTAAAATAATATGTTCACTTAGAACATAACAGATCCTAACAACAATATGTTCACTTAGAACATAACAGATCCTAACAACAATATGTTCACTTAAAATATGACAGGTCCTAACAACAATATGTTCACTTAGAACATGACAGGGTCCTCACAACAATATGTTCACTTAGAACATGACAGGCCATAACAAAAGTATGTTCACTTAGAACATGACAGGCCGTAACAAAAGTATGTTCACTTAGAACATGACAAGTCGTAACATAAGTATGTTCACTTAGAATATGACAGGTCGTAACAAAAGTATGTTTACTTAGAACATGACAGTTCCTATCAACAGTATCTTCACTTACTAAGATGTAATAGTAATCCAGAATATGGCACACAACGTGAGATAATGTATTGATATTCCGACAATCTGACAAGCCAACAGGTGATCGGTTCTCTTGACGCCCATCGTAAAGCCAATGATTAGTAAGAGAACACTGACACTAATGTTAATGACAGAGTGCTTCATCTTCTTTGGAACGTTGATAAATCTGAAAAACAAAGTCATAAAATGATTACAAAGTTCACCTGACACCAACGTTATACATTTCCCCTAATTAACCTGACCACAGCATTGAAAATAGACCATACAAGTTTAGTGCATGTATGAACAGTGAAACAGGCCTTTTCCTGTTTTTTTCACAGGGCTGGTATTTGGAACAATTCCCAATGCAAATTACATGGTTTCCCCCTTCCAATTTGATGACAATAATTCCCAATTTGGCATACAGACTGCAACCGTAATGAAAAATTAATGAATGAAGAGGGAAATGCATTAAACATTTAGATTTACATACATGCTAACTATTTTCACCAATTTGACACAAATTCACATTGAAATTCCCAATTGTGTCACCAATGGTATCTTCCTATAAACTGACAGAAAAAGGCCCATAGAAGCAAGAAAACCTGCCCTCAACCAATGTTAACCTGACCTCACCCAATGTCACCCTGACATCAACCAATGTCAACCTGACATCAATTCCAGAGCATTGTAGAGGTGAGATAAAAATCCAAAAATTAATGTTTACATGGATAAAAACGAGATGTCAACATGAACTAAAGAAAAACTGTGTATGCAGTTAAAAGTAGTGATACCTGAAACAGGAGACGTATGTGATGATGACCGCCATTAAACAAATGATACATAAACAACTGCCCACATAAACTCCAGCTTCCATTAGATGTAACATCTTCATTTTTTCTGCAGCCAGACTTGAACTTGTCTGGAAAAAAGAAACAGAAATGACTGATATTGGCTTATTAAATATGAGACAAAGATTAATAACTTTAATATCATATGACAATATTTATTAAAACTGTACACATTTTAAAATGCCTGGAAATTGATGCATAATTTTCACAGTCATATTGTTTAGATTTTGGCAATGTCAGTATTAATTTCAGGGTAAAGACTGGAAAATTTCTTTTAATGACCTGATATTTTTATTCATATATTGATCCGATTTGTTTAAGGTATTTAAAATAGCATTGAAAGCAGATATTTTACATAACACATGTACTTTCCAATAAAAACCACATCCTGTATTTTAAAAGTAAATATAAAATACATAAAAATTGGCCAAATTTAACATACCCAACTGTGTTAAGAGCCGAGGTTGCTGATACATCGAGCGGGTAAAGGACCGATATCCTCCTGACCGAATTCCAAAGCACATTTGATATGGCGAAAGAGTTTATTTGAAAGGTCAATGCATATGGAAATACAGTCTGAGTTTTTAAGGTATGGGAAAACTTAAATTCTAATAAAACAAATAACTCAGAAAAGAATATCTATTACAGCATGTCTGATAATTTATTTGAACACACATTTTATCATATTCTCGTCTATATGTCATGGGACAAAAATCATCATTGTGACAGCTTATATCACTTTAATTGCAGTATTGAATTACTTACTTCTAAAATTGCAAACACAGAGAGATGATAACAATGGACTGTGGTAATATTATTGACTCGAGACACTATCTCACAGCCATCTGTCCGCCAGTCACCAAGTCCATCTGAAAATGATTCAATCCAAAGCATTATTTTTCATATCAGATTTAATAATTATAAAATATTTGTGTTTTAATTTGTTATTATGAAAAGGGTATATTTGAAAAATGATCTCTGATGATATCATTTCTCCAGATTATTATGTAGAAATATAAAATAAGCATAGGAAATTGTCTTTTGAGACCATATCAAGAAACATTTCTAGTAGTCAAAGCTCACATAACACTGAAATATTTTACAACACCAGAATTAAACTGACCTCAACCAATCTTTTAACCCCAGAACTTGGAAATAGACATCCAAAACAGACTAAATTAGCACCTGAAGCATAGCAGGTGCTTAGAATCAAAAGATTTAATATACCGTATAGGTATACATCATTTCATCTGGAGCTGAAACAGGACCAACGTAAAATGCTGGTGTGATGGCTGGGAAATTGACTATCACAAATAAAAAAAATCTAATTGGTGGTAAAATATCTTACCGTTGGCATTGAAATCCCAATATGCTGGATAAATATTTTCTGTTGCAGCTTTGATCTTAAATGTCAAAATAATTGGCTCGGACAGATTGCTTACAACACGTGCTGAAATGGGAAAAAAATCTAAACAAATCTTCACATGATTCTTTTATATAAAGGCAAGAGTTTTTTAATTATCTTCATTTTACTTTGTAAAACATCACAAACATGAAAACAATTATGTGAATCTGTCCCACTTGATCAAAGTTAATGAAAAAAGAAAATTGATTGTTTTATCTATGTTATTTAAGGGTAACTCACATATATTAGCTGACAATACACAAGATACAACATCCAATGTCTTAGAGCCTAGAACTGGGTCTTTATGGACACTTGCTGTAATGGGGAACAATTTGGGGTCTTTGTACAGTATGAACTGAAGATCTATTTTGTCATCATCCCCATCTGTAGCCTCACTGATCTCTGAGGAGTTATAAAAAAGAGTTTTTGGAAGCTGTACAGATCCCTGCAGATTCTGAAACATACAAAATTGATGGTGGTTATTACATATTAATACCTTAACTGTTTAGACCATGCAGTTAGTTTGTGTTGTGCAGACAACCATTTTATGAAATAGTTTAGAAAAATGACTATGAATCCGGCATTTATATTCAAAGTAATCTCATATAGTTATTAGCTAAGGAAGTGTTCATGCTGTGATGATGTATCCCTGCTTCAGTTCCGGAGATTAATACGTCTGGAACATGAGTGTATGTTGCACCCTGCTTGAATATCAAAGGATTGCGTGACAAAACATGCCCTATATTATCACAAATAATTACGAAAATCCAATCAAATTACCCCAAAAATAATAATAAAATTTACACCTGAAATATCAAAATGTCATAGATACCTCCATCTATACAAGATTTTAATGTTTAATACATATAGATAGAATTCTATATGTTAGATATATATGATATGTGTCTGGTATCTGTAACCACACCCAAGGTATTTTCTCTATTTTTTAGTATGGTAATAACTGTATAGCGGACATGTACCTGATGCAGATGGTAATGCAAGGTGAATAAAACCAATTAGAATTCTACCTATGATGTTACCTGTCCACAAATAGGAAGTAGTCTTTCAGATATTTAATACAGGTGGTATAATTGTATTCGCCACTGGATAAAGACAAAGTGACATTTATATCGTGTAAACATGTCATACCAAACTGCGATACAGATGACAAAATGTTTCAAATAGCAAAACAGGATCAATTTCAATTGTGTGTGTGTATCCCACAGTCAATCTGAAATATCATTTTCTTGCATACTTGTATATCATTTTCATTATAAAATTAAACTATATGCTAAACTACAAAGATCTGAAAAATTCACACATAAAATGTGAAATCTCATTAAAGTAATAAAATCAGATAAACACATGTATACAATTACTAGAGTGACATTCTTATCTTCCTGAATGTATCCAAGTAGTTAATGAATAAATATATTGCAGTAGCTGAAAGTTACTGCACATCATACAGTGAAAAGTTAAATGCAGTGATTCTTTCTCCAAAATCAAACACAGGGTACTAAATATTCCTTCTCCAAAATCAAACACAAGCTAGGGTACTGAAGATTCCTTCTCCAAAGTAAACACAGGGTATTGAAGATTACTTCTCCAAAGTCAAACACAGGCTAGGGTAATGAAGATTCCTTCTCTAAAGTCAAAAACAGGCTAGGGTATTGAAGATTCCTTCTCCAAAGTCAAAAACAGGGTACTAAATATTCCTTCTCCAAAATCAAACACAAGCTGGGGTATTGAAGATTCCTCCTCCAAAGTCAAACACAGGCTAGGGAATCAAAGATTCCTTCTCCAAAGTCAGACACAGGGTATTGAAGATTCCTTCTCCAAAGTCAAAAACAGGGTACTAAATATTCCTTCTCCAAAATCAAACACAAGCTAGGGTATTGAAGATTCCTTCTCCAAAGTCAAAAACAGGCTAGGGTATTGAAGATTACTTCTCCAAAGTCAAAAACAGGCTAGGGTATTGAAGATTACTTCTACAAAGTCAAACACAGGGTACTGAAGATTACTTCTCCAAAGTCAAACACAGGGTACTGAAGATTACTTCTCCAAAGTCAAACACAGGGTACTGAAGATTACTTCAACAAAACCCTGCATCAGAGGTGTTCTTTGAGATTGTGTAAAATGGTGTTTTATGCTGCACTCAATCAAATTTCTGTCATGCTATGACTGTCAATTTTTAGGGTGTAGATAGATAACTTGTAATAATGTACTTTAGAAAAGACTGATGGAAAGTATAATGGTAAACTTTCTTGAACTTTGCACTGAAGAGGGATGAAATAATGTGATATAATGGACCAATCTCTATATAATCTGCCTCTAAGCCCCACCTCCACTAAAGGTAAAATGTGTATGTGTAAAAGGATATTAAAAACTGAGACAATGCATACAGTAACCCTTTAAACCTCAAAGACCATAATAGACTAGTCTAATACAACAGGAAAGATCATTTCATTCAGGGTGTAAGGGTTCCAAAAGATCACAGAAAAGAACCATCACTGAATTAACATTTTAGTAAAGGTAGAACTTTACTGTATTTCACCTGCATGTGATGTAAGTCTCCATTATCTAATGTTACCTGGATGTATATTCAGGTGAAAACTGTTCAACAGATTTTAAGATCTATAACTGCATTTATTTGTAGATACAGATCTAAAAGTGTTTAATTTCTATTTTCATTCTTTTATTTATACATTTGTAGGGACATTATCAACATACATGTACATAAACATTATGTCTATCTATACATTACATGTGGTTACAAATCTTTGTACAGTCAGGTAATTATTCTATGTATAGATTATGTATAAATATATATATATATATATATAGGTACATAAATCAAGCAAAACACATCCCCTACAAAACATATTTTACCTGGTCACTCGAGTTACACATCATATATATCTGAAAAATATATATCCACAACAAGGTCTAAATTTAAAAGTTAATACTAAAAATTATGTTTGTTTCTAAAAATGTAAATACAAACTAAAAATATCAACATTTCCATCTTAATAGGCTGATTTCAGTTTTTTAAGTTCCATCTTAATATGGCTGATTTCAGTATACCTTGTTTTTTAAGTTCCAACTTAATAGGCTGATTTCAGTATACCTTGTTTTTTAAGTTCCATCTTAATATGGCTGATTTCAGTATACTTTGTTTTTTAAGTTTCATCTTAATATGGCTGATTTCAGTATACTTTGTTTTTTAAGTTAATGGCTGATTTCAGTATACTTTGTTTTTTAAGTTTCATCTTAATAGGATTTCAGTATACTTTGATTTCAGTATACTTAGTATACTTTGTTTTTTAAGTTCCATCTTAATATGGCTGATTTCAGTATACTTTGTTTTTTAAGTTCCATCTTAATAGGCTGATTTCAGTATACTTTGTTTTGTTAAGTTCCATCTTAATATGGCTAATTTCAGTATACTTTGTTTTTTAAGTTCCATCTTAATATGACTGATTTCAGTATACCTTATTTTTTTAAGTTTTCTTTACAACAATAACAAAAAGAGGTTGATTCTAGTTCTAAGCTACATACATTTGTATAATACTGCTGCATGGTATATGAAAACAATGCTGTAGGCAAGCCAGTAGTCATAAGGCCATGGATTTTCAAATGAAACTAATCTCATCTGAAGCACAAAATATTTGAGTCTTGATAATTCAGCTTTGCTGCTTGGAAATCTATATGATATGAACTGGTAAACTGGTACCAAACATCCGTGGAAAAGACAGAAGTGCACTGTTACTGTTCATTCCCATTTACCATGACAAATACTGAATCCCAATCTCATTGTATTTAAAGAACTGGCTACTGAAACATGTAAACCCTTTAATTTGTAAAAAAATGAACATAAGGTATTTCTTAATTAAACTCATCAGATTACAAGGAATGTTATGCTGACTTAATGAAATCAAGGGTTAGCTCTAACGCCTTCAAAGTGCTGGCCATCTACAAAACAGGCGATCATCTGGTACAAATTCTGTTTACATCTGATTCTATTTCTAGATACATATGTATAGATGTTGGATACAAAGTTTGATAACAATATCCATATTAAAGGTACAATTTTAAACATTCCAGATAAAAGTTGGCAAGAGAAGAAACCGGAAGCAATTTCCCTTTAGCTAAAGTTTCTTGTAATTATCGATCTCAATATGTCAATGGTGTGATAAAAGCTCGTGTATAATTTCATAAGAAAAAAATTAATCAAAGTACTGAAAGTACTGATACGAGTTGATGGCAATCGTAAGTTTTAATGAGGTATGATACACTCAGTATACTGAATACTTTTTAATTCGATAAAATTAGGTTTTACAAAAAAGTAACTAAAATTGGGTCAGACATTTGGCCGAATTTGAGTACTGATGGCTTATTTATTATGCAACAAACTACATATAAAAAATCTTGTGCTTATGAACATTGTTTCATCAATATTAAATTTCTATGTGACAGGGCAGTATTATACCCTTACGCTGTACTTCCTATCAAATACCTTAAATCTCTAGGTCAATATGTGTACATTTAAAACAGTTTCTCAACTTCAAAGACTTCCTGCAAGTTTCTCATCAGTTAGGATCAAGTGAATGAGGAATGACACAACATTTATGTCCAACTTCACAGCCAATATCTTGCCAATACACAGTAAGGGAAACGTGACCAAAACTCATTTGCATATTAATCCTGCACAAGAATTGTTAACAGTCCAGTCGATCGTTTTTTTAATGTCAATTCTATCAAAAGAGTATAATAGTAAAAATAATTGAAAAGTAACATTCTAAAGCAAAGTTATAATACCTTAAACTTCATAAAGAATGCCAAACTGACCATTAATAGCATATATTTCAACAAGTCTTGTAGACCTATATTTTTCAGCAAATTGTTACTATATTTTCCTAATTTTAAAAAGAATAATGTACGAATAAAAGTGTGATTGGAAATTTCAATCTTGAAGTTGATTTTATGTTGTTGAAATGCACATAGTCATACATGTGTAATTTTGCGTCAATATAATGTGTTATAAACCCCATTCTGCAAAATATGCTTTGACTTGTTCCCAATAAACAACTTAGCATAACATAACTGCGTTGTACAATCAACTTGTAAAAATTGAACAATGACCATAATAAAACTCCACATCCCAATTCTCTTTTTCTTATGCCTTCTTAAGGAAACAGTACTGCTGACCTCACAGGTTCTACCTATTTACCAGTAGATCTAATTTAGAATTAAAAATCAAAGATCTAACAATATACATATCCCCTTATTTTGGCCTGATTAAGATGTTTAAAACATGTTGCTGGAGTCCTGTGTTTCAATGTAATCATTTAATCAAGATAGGGGGTCTAGAACAAAAATTTGTCAATAACATCACATATTGATGTAAACAATATCAGATAAATGCTGGCCTTTGATACCCACAAAACCTGAAACATGGTTACAAACCAAAATAAAAAGACATAATGCATTCTGTCAAGCAAAAATGTTCAAAGTCAGAACTGACAAAGAGTACATTTACATTATAGTTGGATTTAGAAGTCAGAGTTCTGTCAGAAGAACTGAAGAGATTTCGGTAATCAGCTGATACAGAAATGTGAAATCACTGTTTACTTAAAAGTCCATAATCACTTTCATTATCAAAGATTGCTAAAAACTTGCTACATGTACCTTGTAACAGACCTCCTTGCTTAATATAACTGATTTAACTGTATCCAGCCCACCTGACAACAAGTTCATCTAACAAGGCTACTGTACAACAAACCGACATGACAACAAGCTCATCTGACAACAAGTTCATCTAACAAGGCTACTGTACAACAAACTGACATGACAACAAGCCCATCTGACAACAAGTTCATCTAACAAGGCTACTGTACAACAAACCAACATGACAACAAGCCCATCTGACAACAAGTTCATCTAACAAGGCTACTGTACAACAAACCGACATGACAACAAGCCCATCTGACAACAAGTTCATCTAACAAGGCTACTGTACAACAAACCAACATGACAACAAGCCCATCTGACAACAAGTTCATCTAACAAGGCTACTGTACAACAAACCAACATGACAACAAGTTCATCTAACAAGGCTACTGTACAACAAACCGACATGACAACAAGCCCATCTGACAACAAGTCCATCTAACAAGGCTACTGTACAACAAACTGACCACTAGACAGCAAGACTACCTGACATTGAGACAACTAGACAATGAGATCACCTCACAACAAGCCCACTTTCTATATGATAGTTACCTGAACATCAAAAATTAAATATTGAGATTTCATGCTGTACAGGTATATCAAATTATGCGAGAAATTCTTAATGTTGGTTTACAAATTTATTACTTACTGTGACATTATAAAGTAGCCAAGACTGCTCTTGTCTTAGCATGAAAACATACCCACCCTCAAAAATAAGGTAAGAATACCCCAAAATCCATAACTTGTAAGAATTGTTACACATACTTGAATGCTCAAAACATTTCTGTCAGGAACTCTTGCTTACTCAAAATGTCAATAACTATGTACTTTATACAGTTTAATTTTACCTGCTATGCATTTCATGCCACTTAGTCTTTATGGATTCATGGTACTTCAAACATGCAAAGATTAAACCACATAGTGTAAAATTATACAAAAATTGCGAAAAAGGATCCTGCTGACATCAATGTTTAAAAACAAAAATGCCTCATCTGAAATCTAGATCTATATATACTACAAACAAGTTAGGGGAAGTTCATTATACTGAACAAATGAACATAGAACATGTGATTGTGGTTAAGTTAATCATTAGTTGCTGATTTCAATAATCTTTTACAGAGCCTCACAGTAGCTTTACATTGTCCACAGATATGAGTGGTGGATAGAACTGATTTTTAACTTTCAACACAAACATCATGATAATGGATAATAAGACTTGTGTACAACATTTCTGGTGGTTATATACTGTGTGTTTAAGATAAAGCATGCACATTGAATTTGTTGATCACTTTTATTAACAATAATAACAAAAATCTCAAATATTGTTGAAATACTTTGGGAGCATTTGTCAGCTATGCCCAAGGTTATAAGACTACTCCCCATGCAGGGTGCTAGCCAGCCATTCTAATGTTCAAGGTCATAGAATTACCCATCATAAGGTCACTGACCTTGGTGTAATTAAGAAGGGGTTAATTAGTGAAGCATACTACCTAATTAGACATCTCTGTAATCATGTAACATACAATATACAAAATCAAAACTCAAAACTAATGATATAAGTAAACTTGTGTACCTCTCTCTCTCTCTCTCCTCGTGTAACATATTATAGACAAAATCAAGACATGATATAAGTAAACTTGTGCACCTCCCACCCCCCCTCTCTCTCTCTCTCTTATCATGTAACATACTATATATAAAATCAAGGATGATGATATAAGTAAACTGATACACACACACACACACACACACACACACACACACACACAAATACACACACACACTAGAACTTCATTGAGTTGAAATTTAAGGTACTATCTAGAAAAAATAGAAACATCGGGACTTCATGTAACTGAGAACCATACGTTTTAGTTTAAAAGGTGCTTTAAGGTGTATATGACTACTTCGAAACCATTTAAGACATATAACGTGATTATGATTAATAATTAGTGCTAAATTTATCATAATTTTTGTGAAATTAAAACATAAGGTTTTTATGGGATGGAGAAGAATTATCATGGGGCAATTTCATACACATGTATAACTTGACTTCGAACCTTATGTAGGAATTTTCATTGTTTTTATAGAAATGCGTTAAAAATTTATTTGAAACATTGAGAAATTTGACTCATAAAAGTTAGAATTATAAAATGTTTATTAGTAGTGTTAAAAAACAATATTATTCGGGACTTCATGAATAGTTCGAACATTGAGAAATTTTACTCACTGATGTTCAACTAATCAAAGTTCTGTATTTATGTGCATATATATATATATATATATATATATATATGTGTGTGTATGTGTGTGTGTGTGTGTGTTTGCATGTTGTGATTCTTTATCCATTTTGAAGGACTTCATGGTTTTGAAAGATTATTTGGGGTAAACTTTTATATTAGCATCGATTCATTTTGAGTGAGCCCATGGTTTATAAGAATTACTATTTATGGTACATTTTTTGTCTGATATCTTGTAGCATATTCAGGTATGCCACAGAATAGTATCACTGTATTAGCATCAGTTCAAAGCACAGGTCAAAAATTTATACACTTCACCAACAGCTGGTGACATCTCCATGACAAAAAATTCATGGCAGGACAGTCTCATAGACAATTTCAATTTAATTTATTCCCGTGTGCACATATACATGTATGTACACATCTATGCAAGCACATGTGTAATAAAATGAAAATATTGTGACAAAAATTTTACATGCAAATCACACACATGGAGCACACTAAAAATAATTAAGTAAGGGTCAACATATAAATGCCATCACAATATTTCCAGTAATAGTTCTTTACAGAATTTCTAATTACCTTACGTAAAATTTACCGACACACCTGTTTACTAATATTCTTAAACTTTACAACGACTGTGGTATACAGAACCTTCCCCCATATACATTTATTTACTTTTCAATGAATGTAAATAAATGCAGAGTAAATATTTAATTTCAACTGTAAATGAGAGGTGATTTTAGAATAATTTCGAACACTAACCTTTACTGCAGAATATACCTATATTTAACCACAAATGTTTTGGATATCCAGATTCCTCTCTTTTGCACAAACAACCCAGTTTATTAAGATCCATTCTCAACAAGTTAACTACCAAGCATGAATGAGAAGTTTTAATCCATATACACAGTTAAAATAAGAAAAACCAGCTGTCCCTGGTGTGTGCCAATAAATGAGCTAAAATGATGCAGCAAAAACATCCTGGATAAATATATGTATTACTGAATACATATAAAACTTGTTTATTAATCTACCATATCATTTCTAAGAGATATCAGGATTTTCACAACTAAAGAGTATGTACCGTACCAAGGTATATCTTCCAATACTGAAGATAAAGTGTTTATACATATATCAGAGGTGTATATATATTACAGTGTAAAACTGATGCATCATTATTTACAAATTTATATTTATACTACAAGTTTAACTACTACATGTATATTTATGTAAATCTCAGCAGTTGGCTTTATAACAACGCTTCATGGGAACCTCCCTCTGCATTCTGTGCATTTAACCCCATGCACATTTAACACATAGTATAACATTTTGATGGATGATCATTTAATTTCCAAAAGCTTCTCATCATCCTTAGAATTAATTTTGCACTTTTTTCCCTCTTCTTACCTTTATATATGGCTGCAAAAAGATTAAATCTGTTAATGCTTGATTTACCTGGTACATGTGACAAATTACACTGCTATTCATACAAGTTTTTGAAACGCAATCATCTGAGGTGATTACCATTGTGGAGAAAACAGCTTTACTTTCAGGGACATGTTTCAATTTTCATGGCCTATACATACATTTTTTTATGATATATATTTCATTTTGTCAACATTGACATTTCATATTGCTTGATGTTTAATCTTAGCATGTTTTGTTGCAATTCATGTAACTGATATCCTGTCGCATGTACAATTTCATAATTTCCACACATTTTGTTTTGTAGCTATTAAAAGTGGGTGTGATAAACGAATGCATATATAAGAGCGGAAAGCCTAGGTTTTTATATGATAACATTTACCTGTATGCTTGATAAAATCTTCAAATCAAAACCATTGCAATTTTAGATAACAGTTAATTAAAACTTCAACACAATACATTATTTTATAGTTGTTGACACTACATGTAATTTTGTTAAGTTCATAAGTACCTATAACAGGCTCTTGACCATAACAATTGCAGTTGATGACACATTTGTGAAGTATAGATGCTACAACAAAGATCTTTTATGCAGATAATGGGGCAGGGAATTTATTAACAGACTAATTTGAAGAATTGATAGTCCCCATCTCAAGATACATGTATATAAACTGACAAAAACACCTGTCTACTTACCATGTTATAATGTATGTCTGAACTAAATATGCTAGGCCTAGGGTGAAGAAATGAAATGGATATGGCCCAAACAAATGAAACCAACAAGGGGGAATAACTTTAAAAACAAGAGTGGTAGGGGTGCAATTTTTGTATGTGACACTGTCAACGTTAGATCTGTGGAGCCTACCTGAAGAAAACTGTTAGATATGGTCCAGACAAGTAAAATAATAAAATGGCAATAATTAACAAAAAAAAAAAAAAGGCTGTAGCAATGCAATTTTTGTATGTGAAACTTCGTCTTTTTCAGATGTACATGTACATGTATATCAACATTAAATAAGGGGAGCTTACAATGTAGTTGAAATGAGGAAGATATGGCTGACACAAAGCGTTAGGGTGAATAGACACACGGACACAGTACAATTTATAGTTACCCTTATTAATATTAGGTTAAACATTAAAATCTTGTCTGAATGATGTACACATAAATGAAACAAAAATACTTTAAAAAATTCTTTCAAGATTTTGAGCAAAAGGCAAACAAAGACGATTTGAACGAACTCAACATATAATGTCACGCATGGCATTACTTCAATATAAATAACCAATCACATGTAATGCATTTCAAGGCTAGACATCAGATAAAATCGGGCATGTCTGGTCAGAACATAAAATACATGATGCTGACAAGTCGCTATTGAAAAAGAAATTTAATGTCACTGTATATGTGAAGTCAAGTATCCCAGTATAATGTTGAAGCTTATGTAAAGCTGAACAAATAAATAATACAAAGGTAGTGTGGACAAAGGATACTTGTATGTGACCAGGATTTAGATAGGTGTTAGTATAGATACCTCAATTAAGTACCTGAACAAGATTTAGTTCGGTGTTAGTATAGATACCTCAATAGTACATGGACAGGATTTAGATAGGTGTTAATAGAGATACCTCAAAAGTAGCTTGACAGGATCTAGACAGGTGTTATTATAGATACCTCAACAGTGCATAGACAAGATTTAGATAGGTGTTAGTACAGATATTTCAACAGTACATGGACAAGATTTAGATAGGTGTTAGTATAGATACCTCAACAGTACCTGGACAGGATTTAGATAGGTGTGAGTATAGATACCTCAATTAAGTACCTGCACAAGATTTAGTTAGGTGTTAGTATAGATACCTCAATAGTACCTAAACAGGATTTAGTTAGGTGTTAGTATAGATACCTCAATAGTACCTAAACAAGATTTGGACAGGTGTTAGTATAGATTATAGTATAAACAGGATTTAGTTAGTGTTAGTATAGATACCTCAATAGTACCTAAACAAGATTTAGTTAGGTGTTAGTATAGATACCTCAATAGTACCTAAACAAGATTTAGTTAGGTGTTAGTATAGATACCTCAATAGTACCTAAACAGGATCTAGACAGGTGTTAGTATAGATACCTCAATAGTACCTAAACAAGATTTAGTTAGGTGTTAGTATAGGTGTCAATAGTACCTAAACAGGATTTAGTTAGGTGTTAGTATAGTACCTCAATAGTACAAACAGGATTTAGTTAGGTGTTAGTATAGATACCTCAATAGTACCTAAACAGGATTTAGTTAGGTGTTAGTGAGATACCTCAATAGTACCTCAATTAAGTACCTGAACATAGATACCTCAATAGTACCTAGGATTTAGTTAGGTGTTAGTATAGATACCTCAATAGTACCTAAACAGGATTTAGTTAGGTGTTAGTATAGATACCTCAACAGTACATGGACAGGATTTAGTTAGGTGTTAGTATAGATACCTCAATAGTACCTAAACAAGATTTAGTTAGGTGTTAGTATAGATACCTCAATAGTACCTAAACAGGATTTAGTTAGGTGTTAGTATAGATACCTCAATAGTACCTAAACAGGATTTAGTTAGGTGTTAGTATAGATACCTCAATAGTACCTAAACAGGATTTAGTTAGGTGTTAGTATAGATACCTCAATAGTACCTAAACAAGATTTAGTTAGGTGTTAGTATAGATACCTCAATAGTACCTAAACAGGATTTAGTTAGGTGTTAGTATAGATACCTCAATAGTACCTAAACAGGATTTAGTTAGGTGTTAGTATAGATACCTCAACAGTACATGGACAGGATTTAGTTAGGTGTTAGTATAGATACCTCAATAGTACCTAAACAGGATTTAGTTAGGTGTTAGTATAGATACCTCAACAGTACATGGACAGGATTTAGATAGGTGTTAATAGAGATACCTCGAAAGTAGCTTGACAGGATCTAGAGAGGTGTTAGTATAGATACCTCAACATTGCATGGACAGGATTTAGAGAGGTATTAGTATAGATACCTCAACAGTACCTGGACAGGATTTAGATAGGTGTTAGTATAGATACCTCAACAGTACCTGGACAGGATCTAGAGAGGTGTTAGTATAGATACCTCAACAGTACCTGGACAGGATCTAGACAGGTGTTAGTATAGATACCTCAACAGTACCTGGGCAGGATCTAGACAGGTGTTAGTATAGATACCTCAACAGTACCTGGACAGGATTTAGATAGGTGTGAGTATAGATACCTCAACAGTACCTGGGCAGGATCTAGACAGGTGTTAGTATAGATACCTCAACAGTACCTGGACAGGATCTAGACAGGTGTTAGTATAGATAGCTCAACAGTACCTGGACAGGATCTAGACAGATGTTAGTATAGATACCTCAACAGTACCTGGGCAGGATCTAGACAGGTGTTAGTATAGATACCTCAACAGTACCTGGACAGGATTTAGATAGGTGTTAGTATAGATACCTCAAAAGTACCTGCACAGGATTTAGACAGGTGTTAGTATAGATACCTCAACAACCTGGCAGATCTAGACAGGTGGTATAGATACCTCAACAGTACCTGGACAGGATCTAGACAGGTGTTAGTATAGATACCTCAACAGTACCTGGACACTAGACAGGTGTTAGTATAGATACCTCAACAGTACCTGGACAGGATCTAGACAGGTGTTAGTATAGATACCTCAACAGTACCTGGTCAGGATTAGACAGGTGTTAGTATAGATACCTTAACAGTACCTGGACAGGATTTAGTTAGGTGTTAGTATAGATACCTCAACAGTACATGGACAGGATTTAGATAGGTGTTAGTATAGATACCTCAACTCTGGACAGGACCTAGACACATGTTAGTATAGATTTAGTTACCTGGGCAGGATTAGACAGGTGTTAGTATAGATACCTCAACAGTACCTGGACAGGATTTAGATAGGACATATAGATTTCAAAAGTTGCACAGGATTTAGATTGGTGTTAGTATACATACTTGTACCTGGACAGGATTTAGATAGGTGTTAGTATAGATACCTCAACAGTACCAGGTAAGGATTTCGACAGGTGTTAGTATAGATACCTTAACAGTACCTGGACAGGATTTAGATAGGTCTTAATAGAGATACCTCAAAAGTAACTGGACAGGATTTAGATTGGTGTTAGTATACATACTTGTACCTGGACAGGATTTAGATAGGTGTTAGTATAGATACCCCAACAGTACCTGGTCAGGATTAGACAGGTGTTAGTATAGATACCTTAACAGTACCTGGACAGGATTAGACAGGTGTTAGTATAGATACCTCAATAGTATCTGGGCAGAATTTAGACAGATGTTAGAACAAAAGGCTGAAACCTCAACAGTACCTGGACAGGATTTAGATAGGTTGTTTTCAATACCTACCAAAGATGTAACAGCTAATGGTCAAACCAGGATTTATAATATTATATTTGATACAAAATGGGGAGATCGCAGAAATAAATACTCACTTAAATTAGGAATCAAGAGTAACCTATATTAAAATTTCAAAGTTGGTAGATAGCTTCTTAGCAAAAGTTATTTTTATAATTAATCATACATATCTAAACAGAGGCAACAGTGTGTCAGTATGCAATTTTGTAGATAAATTGTGGTGGCCATTTTCAATGCTGGCAGAGAATACCAGTTTACATTGTACCCAGGAAGAGACCACTGTTCTTTTACAAGTAAGCTGCAAACTTTCTCACAAAAATCAGCTTAGGTTCAAGCAAGTGAGAGACTTTATGGTTCAAACTGGATGCTCCAACTCCTCAGTCATGGAGGCCCCATGAGTACAGAAATACATCCCCAGAGAAACATCAGCCATTTACACCAATGATGTATAGAGTAGCCACATAGTGGTTCATGTTACAAAGTTTGAATTTACTACATGTAGATGGAAGAAAAATATATAACGGCTTGTTTTTCATTTTTAAATTTGTATTTGCTACCACCTAACAAATTCAGAAATTAAAACATTACAATAATATTGGCAAGAGACTCAACATCCAACCCCTCCCCATAAATACATATATACATGAATTAAGAAGTATTTGACCAAACTGCATATAGAAAACATTAGGTGTTATAAGCAGGCAAGTGTGTGGTATATATATATAGGTTCTACTTGATATCAGATTTGCTGAGTAATGAATCAAATTATTGTAAGTCATTATGTAATTTAAAGTTTGCATTGCCAATGATATGTACTTTCAGTCACACCATTCACCATAAAAAGAATCCTTTGTAATGAGCACATTAAAAATGAAATACAGATTTTGTGGTAAATATTCAAGTACATTTATATGTGTATCTTATAACAGATATTATTCATAGATGGAAAAGCTCTTAGAACAGTATGTTTGAACCCTATCAACATGGAAGTCGGAATGTATACATGTTCTAGGCCCTAAGTTAATGAGAAATAAACTCTAAAATATGTGTTAGCAACACTTATATACAGCACTACAAAGATCCAAGACTTCTACAAAAGTCATGAGTCTATAATTAATAGGTCCGTCATATGACATCTCTATAACCAACTGTGACTTCGACATCAGCCATGAGTCTATAATTAGGTCTGTCATTTGACATATCTATATTTTGTAGATATGTCTCTACAAACAACCCTGACATCTACATCAGCCATGAGTCTATAATTAGGTCTGTCATTTGACATATCTATATTTTGTAGATATGTCTCTACAAACAACCCTGACATCTACATCAGCCATGAGTCCATAATTAGGTCTGTCATTTGACATATCTATATTTTGTAGATATGTCTCTACAAACAACCATGACTTCCACATCAGCCATGAGTCTATAATTAGGTCAGCCTTACCTACAATATCATACATTGCTATTTCTGTCTTCAGCCTTACCTACAATATCATACATTGTTATTTCTGTCTTCAGCCTTACCAACAATATCATACATTGCTATTTCTGTCTTCAGCCTTACCTACAATATCATACATTGCTATTCTGTCTTCAGCCTTACCTACAATATCATACATTACTATTTCTGTCTTCAGCCTTACCTACAATATCATACATTACAATTTCTGTCTTCAGCCTTACCTACAATATCATACATTACTATTTCTGTCTTCAGCCTTACCTACAATATCATACATTGTTATTCTGTCTTCAGCCTTACCTACAATATCATACATTGTTATTCTGTCTTCAGCCTTACCAACAATATCATACATTGTTATTCTGTCTTCAGCCTTACCTACAATATCATACATTACTATTTCTGTCTTCAGCCTTACCTACAATATCATACATTACTATTTCTGTCTTCAGCCTTACCTACAATATCATACATTATAATTTCTGTCTTCAGCCTTACCTACAATATCATACATTGTTATTCTGTCTTCAGCCTTACCTACAATATCATACATTACAATTTCTGTCTTCAGCCTTACCTACAATATCATACATTGTTATTCTGTCTTCAGCCTTACCTACAATATCATACATTGCTTTTTTCTGTCTCTTGGCTGCCATACAAATATCTTTATGTAAAACTCAAGATTTATTCAAACAAAGTGATTTCCAATTATGATTCCATTTCAAATATTTTGTGTTCTTGGAAGCATTGAATTTTACTCGCATGTATATTGATCTGATCAATGATTTTGACATTTGTACACAAATTTCAATTTAAAATTTCAGTTTCACCGGAAAGCAAGTCTTCCTATTACATAACAAGTATTACATGATACATGTAAGTACATTGTATTATCCTTGTCTTATCAAATCTTTGGAGTATTTGGACCCTGGTTTACAATCAAATCACAACAATTTCTTTTTAAATTATTTTCAGATCTTATCAAGCTCTAAACTTGTTAAAAGCTTCCTGTAGTTAAGACTTGAAGAAGGACATATGTTTCCTATATATTTATTATGTCTTATCAAGAAACTTTCTTTTTGGATAATATGGAATGTAAACTTTTAATATAATTCCCAGTGGTGAATCAAATGTCATATGAAATTTGAAGACTTTCAACATGTACCATATTTCATTTGATGATATATTTCAGGGAATTTTCAAGGCCTTCATGCTTAGAATTATAATTGATTGTTTATTATTATTATCATTATTATTGCTATTACTATTATTATTATTTATAAATCCATAAATACATGTACTAATTAATAATTGTGTAAGTGTATTTTATCAAAAGGTCCATGATAAAAATGATCACAATAAAATTGGAAAAATCACAGAAAGTACATGCTTAAGTCAAAGAGTGCAAAAGCATAGCTTGTATATCAATTTAATCTTCAAACTTTGAAACAGATTCAAATAAAAGCTGAATATTACATCACAAATTTCAATACCTGTATCATATGATACTGTTCTTACCTGTTCTCTTCTACACAACTATATCCTTTTCCATTAATCATTTGTCTCACACATTTTTTTTATATTTTTTATAACATTAGTTATAATCCTGTTTTTTCACCTGGTAAAGGTAATTCCTCAACACATTGTATAAAACCTCATCTCATCAACATATTAAAGTGTTTCACTTTTTCTGTTGACAAAATCAAGATTTCACTTGTGTAAGAGTCTTCATGTTTGTTACAATTTTAATTCCTGTCTGAATTTTGTAGTCGTTTCACGATATAAAACCTATATGTGTGTGTGTGTGTGTATAAGCATTTGGCGGTAGTGTCAGTCTAATAAATCCTTTCAGCCTTAACAAAAACATTCATCTGTCCGAGGTTTTCTCTTGTATTATCTCTCTGTAGATCTGCACTTTTTTACCCCCTGATAAGGTTACCGAGACTCAATTGGCTGGTCATGCTTCAGTGAGCATATTATTTGGGGTGAGACCCACATGTAGCCAGGTATATAATGATAGTCCTGCCCAGCAATTATAGAACAATTATAACACAGGGGGGAAAATGTTATGAATAAATGGACAGAGAAAATGGTATTCTGTTCATAACAATTGAGAAATCGGAGAGCTTGATATTTGAACAGATAAAGAACCAAATGTTTATAGTTTGTAGCGAGGAAAAGCAAAAATTTAAATCAAAATCTCTTATAAAGAATTGATGTCTGATATGATCAGAGTCTTATCTCTTCAATGTTAATCATATTTGCATGTTTTTTAATCAATTTTGTTTCACTTACTTTTATTTGATTTACTGTTTAATTTTGTATAATGAACCAGATACACCAAAAAGCAACATGCACTGTAGTTCAATATCAAGAATCCATTTTATTTCAAATGTCTAAATGTTGAAATTAGAATATAATTGAAACTTCTGCAGTAAAAAACAATGCACAAATACATGTACATGTACACATAGATATATTTTATTGTCACGTAAGTTAAGTTGACTGTACATGTACACATAGATATATTTTATTGTCATGTAAGTTAGGTGGACTGTACATGTACACAAATTACATAGATATATTTTATTGTCATCTGAGTTAGGTGGACTGTACATGTACACAAATTACATAGATATATTTTATTGTCATCTGAGTTAGGTGGACTGTACATGTACACAAATTACATAGATATATTTTATTGTCATCTGAGTTAGGTGGACTGTACATGTACACAAATTACATAGATATATTTTATTGTCATCTGAGTTAGGTGGACTGTACATGTACACAAAGACATGAAATACGTCTGACATTTAAAGATTTTCTTTGACAACTTTCATGGAAATCATTTTAACTTTTTTAAAAATTAAATGATTCTATTAATATTTTAGGTATTGCGTTAAGTGATGGTAGCAATGTTTATGTTCCTCGAGTAATAACCTTAAACATAAACAATCATATGACTACAGTGGAACTTGTCTTGACAGAAAACCTCATCTGCCACTGAAGCGTGATCTCTCTAGACAATGGTGATCTCTCAAGAAAAGTTTTAACCAAAGGATTATCTAACTGAACTGGTTTTCAGAATGTGATCATTCAAGACAGATGGTCATTCATGAGAGTGGTCTCTCGAGACAGGTGGTCTTTTATGAGAGTGGACTTTCAAGACAGGTGGTTGTTCATGAGAGTGGTCTCTCAAGACAGGTGGTTGTTCATGAGAGTGGTCTCTTGAGACAGGTGGTTGTTCATGAGAGTGGTCTCTTGAGACAGGTGGTTGTTCATGAGAGTGGTCTCTTGAGACAGGTGGTCTTTTATGAGAATGATCTCTCAAGACAGGTGGTTGTTCATGAGAGTGGTCTCTCGAGACAGGTGGTCTTTTATGAGAATGATCTCTCAAGTCAGGTGGTTGTTCATGAGAGTGGTCTCTTGAGACAGGTGGTTGTTCATGAGAGTGGTCTCTTGAGACAGGTGGTTGTTCATGAGAGTGGTCTCTCAAGACAGGTGGTCTTTTATAAGAATGATCTCTCAAGACAGGTGGTTGTTCATGAGAGTGGTCTCTCAAGACAGGTTCCACTGTACAGGACATGTAAAACAGCACCTACATGTTTTTGTTAAGCTAAAGTGACTATACAAGACATTGTAGCTTAAAATACCTGCTAAAGTAAAAGACTGAAGACATTAGGTCAGTTATGAAAAAGTCAGCCAAAATTAAGATGTAACTTACATTATAATATTGTGCTATTATATTATAATATTGTGCTAGGGATTTGTACTCGGACTTGTCCTCTATTGTCACTTACTGTATGTAATCAATTATCACCGATATTAACATTAATATCTGTCATAATTAGAAAGGCATCATGATATTTGTGTCAAATTATCTTCTGGCCAAATGAAGAAACATATATCTTAATTGTTTGATTTATTATTAATAGGTTTTAGGTGCAAATGCTTACAGATATTTTCTGATCAATCATTAGTTACTAAAGTTTGACACCATGTTTGCATATCAAATCTCACTATGTAATACATTAGCAATTATGTCAACATAATTCTGTCTAGAAGCAGTAAAACATACTTCAATGTAGAATCCATTTCAAAACAAAATTTCCATTTTGACTACATAAAATATTTTTGTGTGAATTGTGAAAGAAACAAATGTTTAAATGTGAAAGAAACAACAAATACTTTAAAATAGTGTAACACCTTAAATAAACAAATCCGGTGCTTGGTGTCTCCTTTTTAAGCAATAGAATCAATAAAACATTAAAAACCACACAAAAATTTGACAAACATATATAGATCTTAACTCATGACAGTCGGGTTTGGGGCTCCTTCAAACTGACTTGAAATCAATACAAAAATAATGACTGCCTTAACCCTGTATTTTTAAGTGTTTAGTTAATTCATCAACATAGTTTAGTTAATATATCAACCTAGTTAAGAATTCAATTATACCACATTATTCATTCACCTCTATATACTTATAGACACACACCCAGGGATCAACATAAACACATGGTTACACTGCACATACACACACATGCTGACACTGTATAATGTACATGTACACACATGTTGACACTGCACATACACACATGCTGACACTGTATAATGTACATGCACACACATGTTGACACTGCACTTACACACATGCTGACAATGTACAATGTACATGTACACACATGTTGACACTGCACATACACACATGCTGACAATGTACAATGTACATGCACACATGTTGACACTGCACATACACACATGCATACAATGTACATGCACACACATGTTGACACTGCACATACACACATGCTGACAATGTACAATGTACATGCACACACATGTTGACATCACACATACACACATGCTGACAATGTACAATGTACATGCACACACATGTTGACACTGCACATACACACATGCTGACAATGTATAATGTACATGTACACACATGTTGACACTGCACATACACACATGCTGACAATGTACAATGTACATGCACACACATGTTGACACTGCACATACACACATGCTGACAATGTACAATGTACATGCACACACATGTTGACACTGCACATACACACATGCTGACAATGTACAATGTACATGCACACACATGTTGACACTGCACATGCTCACATGTTGATATTACATATGCCCACATTATATGTATGCACACATGTTGACACTACATGTACCCACACACATGTTGACACTGCATGTACCCACATGTTGACAATACATGTACTCCCACACATGTTGACACTGCATGTACCCACATGTTGGTTCTACTTGTACCCATACATGTTGACATTATATGTACCCACACACATTTTGACACTACATGCACCCACACATGTACCCACACACATTTTGACACTGCATGTACCCACATATTGGCACTACACATACAAATACATGTTGACATTACATGTACCCACACATGTTGACACTACATATACACACATGCTGACACTACACATACCCACATAAATGTTGACAATGCATGTACCCACATGTTGACACTATATGTGCCAACACATGTTGATAATGCATGTACCCACATGTTGGCACTACATATACCAACACACACATTGACACTGCACATGCACACATGTTGACAATGCATGTACACACACAATATAATGTACATACATGTACATAAGATACAAATCTTGTTATTATTTAGAATATATAACTGATATGATGGACTTACCAGATATATGTATGACCTATTCAGTCTTAACAAAGTCATTGTACCACCAGAAAGACATTGTCATAATAATACATACTATCTGATCTTTGACTTATATAACCTCAGGACTTGAATGACCTGCAGGTGTGTTTCAAATCACAGATAAAATACATACCAAAACATTAAACATGGCTTAAAATTGTTGATACAAATTTGATATCAATAAGAACATTTATCAAAACTTTAATTAAATATCAACATAAACTTTGCATTAGAATTACCATAGGTTCCTAGTTCTCCTTTTCCTAGAATGTCAAAATAAATGATATTCTTATGTTAATATAACAGGTGTTTTGTATGTTTCTTTAACCTGATTTTTGTGGACTTCTATATTATTATCTAAGTTGTATACTACAGCTGTAAAAGGTTGATTTAGCACATTTGGCAGATCTTCTTTTTACAGAAGTCTTAATATATGTTTCAAAACACTCTTTGGAGGTTAAAAGTAAGTTTTAAGGCATTCTGTAGAAGATAAAGTACAATTTATAGGTTTGGCTTGTTTAAACAATGTTTCACTGATCAAAATTATATGGCAATGTTGCCAGCCACAGGGTGAAGTTTCTCAAACTTGGTAACTTTGTATATGCTATGAATATATGCCATTTCAGTGAGATTTCTTTGATGGATTACGGTTAAATTTATACACAATGGACATTTTTTTTAATTTAAGCTTCATATCTGAAATTTTACTCTTCCATTCCTATGCAAAGCATTTGGCAAAGTCACAGCTACACTGTAACCAGTTTCTCTACTTCAAAAAAAACTAGCTGCAACTGTATGACTGAAAAAATTGTTGTTTGTGGCATAAACAGACATCATAAAAAATTCAACTCTGACAATTGTACTCATACTGAATTGTCTAAGCATGCCAAGTAAATATTACTTTAATACACAAGAATATCATGGCAGCAGTCCCTAATGTTTAAACTCTAAGGAACAATCTAGCATGATCTGAGGCCAGAACTTCCGTCTATGGAAGTTTAATTTCATTTTCTAGACTAATCTTAAATTTGCGATTTTCTAATACAAAAAAATGTCAATTCCAGGTAATCGATGATTTCTAGTTTTTCTATTATGGATTTTTTTTTTTAGGATGCGAAGTAAACTAACTTTTTAGGATTTCTACACAAAATTAACTTACATTTGGGGATTCTTGCCAAGTGAAACATAAACTCAGAAAATAGTAACCAATATAATAAAATTTGAACATTGTTTAGTCATAGATATATTTATCTTCACAAATAAAACATATGATGCTGAGACAAGACCTGGGAATTTAAGATAATTTCTCAAATTAAAGAATTTTCTTGCTGGAAGTTCACTGAGAACATGTTATTGGATCATTTTATATGTTTATACTCTATTAATACTTCAATATTTGTTTTTTACAGATTATTTGAAGAAGAAAAAGAGAAGGCAAATGTGCATACTAACAATATAAAGCATGAACACATCCTTCTGTTATAGCAAATTCATATACAGTCAAACTGGTCTACGAGGGTCACTTAAGTGAACATGTAAAAGTAGCTATTATAGACAGGTGCCCTTTGTAACGAGATTTATTGATTATAGAAATGTTAACAAAGGTTATGTTTGAATGGCCTTTATACGCAGGTGCCCTTCTCAAATTCTGAGGTCATATACCAAAAGTCTTGTACATATTCATACCCCCACTCCCCCTGCACCAAGTAAAAGTCAAGGATCTTAAACCTGAGGTGCTACTTCAAAATACTGAAAAACAAATTCAATATAAGAAAAACACCTATTTTGCAAAGCAAAGTTTGGATTTGTATAAAATAAGTCCCAGTGCTGTCAATTACATTTGTACATTTGTAATTATCTGCGATCATTGTCCAAATATTTGGCTTTTACTCAAGTTGACAATGACTTTTGTTTGTTACGCAAGGATACACATCTCCCAAAAGAGCACACATCTATAGTTATTATCAACATAAATTACATGTATATTCCATTTAAATTGATGGGAAATTTATGTTTATTTACATAAATCTCTTGAAAGTTTTTAACACTCCTAGAGCTATCACAGTTGCATCTAATATAACGATTAAAAAGAAGCATTTTAAAAGTTGGTGTATTTAGTTCATATCTGTATCATAAAACTGGATTACATTTCTATGTGCTTCTTTTTACAATCATGATAAATCATAGTGTTTGTAGAAAGGATAGAAGCCTGTGTCTTGTGTCCTCTGTTGTTTAGGTTTTTACTGTATTCTCCATGTTGGTAGTCACTAGCAGTAATTAACCAATAGGTAACACTACATATGTATAACGGCAGATCGACATTTCCATTTTGGGTCCTTTATTTTGACACATTGGAACATGGATGTTGAAACCATAAAAAGAGACGTTTTTGTTCTAAAACATTTTCAAAATGGCTTGCTAACAGCAAATGCTGGAAATGGGACTAAGGTTGAAAATAATAAACATTTGATTTCACAGTCTACTTAATAATTATATTTGGTTTCAATGAAATCCTTGCAACAGAACTGGAGTTTTAGTTCATAAAAGATTTTCCAGATGGCTGTCATGGTACGACATCTTTGAGTTCCAAACTGACCCAAACAATAACAACACCTGAGTTATTGTGTTTTCTGTGAAGTATACTGGCTGACAGGACTTTGTATATATGAAACGTTCATACTTTTATTTACCATTGATATAAAAGAAATTACAGCTCATGACATCAACAGTAAAAATCCGAAGACACAACAATACAAACAAATTCTGAGTTTGTATTCAAAGAAAGCATTTTTAAAGGAATTTAAGAATGGAACAGTAATTCTGATTTTGTGCAGAACTCAAATTAACTTAAATCCACATTCAAGCATTCTTATAATACTCTATTTTGATTACAGATCTGATGTCTGATATATTTTGGTTCTTCAAATCAAGTTTTATTATATTTATTTATTCAAATATGTCCATCTAAATTTGATCTAAATTGAAGATATTTTAAACAGCTCTATATTTATTATCTAAATCTTCATCTCACCTTGTTGTTATCAGGTATGCAACAGACAAATTACATAAATTGCACGTCCCTGACTTCATTACAATAATTTGTGAGGCTAAAGGAAACAGTAACTTTGTCTAATGTGCTCAACCCACTGAAATAGATCTGATCAACTTCTGGAAACCTGGGTTGGGATATATGTGTATTTACAAACAAAATTGATAACAGCTCAACAAGAAATTTGACCTGCAATAAAGACAGTATCTGCTACAGGTAAATTATGGACTCCTAGTAATGCAGATTGGGTTCTTTAAAATGCTATGACTTCCATGTGTTTGCTTTACTGTTTTCCTAGGTCATAATTATCAATTTTCAGTGATATGCTAACAGCAAGATTTTAAAAATGGTTGAGCAAGAGACAATTACAATGATCCCAAAAAGAGAACACATCTTCTATCAAACCAAATGGCAAACCTTGTCATAAGATAAGCAAAGTCTCTTGGCAACGTAACTAAGTCAAGTGAGCTACATGTACTTATTTCCTTGGTAAATTATAAAATGAGCAAGTAATCAAATTAGACAGTAACATAGTCAAATCTCAAGTGAGATATATGTACTTAGCAATTTAGTTCTTTCTCAAATAAGATACTTAATACATGCAATTTAGTTAAATCTCAGGTTAGACACTTAGCAACTTGGGTCAAGTCTCCAATGAGACAGCTGCAACTTAGTCCATTCTCAAGTTAGCCACATAGCAACTTAGTCACATCTCAAATGAAATGAGACACTTATAGTCTTATATAATTCTCAAGTGAGATACTTAGCAACTACAGAAATTACAAGTGTCATGATTTTAGTACTTTAACCAAATGCCAACAGACCTGCCTTCCATCCATTCCCACTAAATACCTAATATGGCATGGAACTTTTGGTTTGTTTGATAACTGATTGATGTCATGCAAGAAATGATCAATTGTATAGAGATGTCACCATGTATAGGTGAAATGACATTTGCTAACAACTTACATATATAGCTATGTACTGAAGGCTTTAAGAAGCCATGCCTACCATGATACTGATCCTCAGTTTAAAATTTCAATGGCATGATCCGTGACCTTGGTTTTTTAATCAAATCTAAAAGACCTGTGGTCATCACCTCCTATGTCACAGATTATTTTTTATGTAAGTGCAGAATCACTATCAATGTAACTGTCAGACTATATACAGTATAAGCTTTAAGTCTGACTTGGTCACAATTCCTATTCTGGACCCTCTTCCTGTGAGGTGTAAGATCTACCATTTAGCCACCAATAGTGGTAATATATGCAGTGGCATGATTATTTCAGTGGCTGGAAACAATTCATGGTTTATTTTAAGACATATAAACACAACAGGTGTTATCAAATCTGTTTTCAAGTCAGGTAAATAGGTACATGGCATGAAGACTTCATTTTATTACAGTGGATAGGTTTATATCCACTATATAACTCAATCAAGATAAATCAATCAATTAATATAAATCAATCAATCAAGATAAATCAAACAAAACAAGTAATGTGGAATGGCATCATTAAAGTGTCACACTGTACCCATGGATATACTTTTTGTTCTATGTTAATGCACATCACTGTATATCGTTCTGTTTTATAAATTAACTTTATTGCCATTTCATGTCAAAGTAAACCTACAGAGATGTATATTTGTATTTGAAGCTTTCTCTAGATGTTATATAAAGACTGAGATTCTTATTGGAGGTTCATCATCCTTACTTCCTCTAATACCAACATTACCGACTAAGTGAATCACGGTCTGCACAGAATCAATCCACTGTTACATAAATAGGTATACTGCTGTACAGAAAATCGAGTGTGTATTTAAAATCATGAAATAGATGAAGTGATGAAAGGTACAAAGCACCTGCTAAATCTATATAAACTGGACATATTCACATGAAATCAGTTGTTCTGTGGCTGAGTAAATGACCTATTTTTTTAAGATCATTTCTTTATTCTCATTCTCCCCTAAAACTTGAAAATTTGGCATTTAATATTAACCTCCTAACTATCTGTTTGTGTATGGTAGATATCAAATATTAAAGCAGATTAAGTGCATAGTTGTCAGAAGATCCCAAGGGCAGTCACACCCTTTTTAATTGCAAACTTGAAATGGCTTCTAAAAAAGATGCTTCTTGCCACATATAGTTCTTGGTTACACCTTACCCACATCAAAACTGATTCATATACCTTTACGATAGAGGTCATCAGTTATGTTCTCAAAAACTGACTATGACAACCCCAGGATCATCATCATCATCATCATCATCATCATCATTATCATCATCATCATAATACAGTCTAACCTGTATTAAAAGGTCATGCAATGTAAATCATGAAAGTGACCTCTTAATTGAATTTCTAAAAATTGTTAATTTATAATGTATGTAAACATATTAACACATTCACCGCTAGAGGACATTTTGCCTGGTCTACATCATTGATTTACAGCAGAGTCCACTGTTTTTCAGGGGTGGATGAGTTACACTTCATATACTCAAGTACAATTTTGTTTAACAGATACATATATATCAATATGGATATATTTTAATATTCATCTACTGAAGCATGCATAATTGTAACTTGCCCCCCCCCCCCCCCTCAAAAACATTTATGCAGATCAATTACCATGGTATCTTACAGACATAGAATGATCAAAATGTTTAAATGATAGCAGTAATTATGGTACCAGAATATGTTAGATCACAAGTGACTGGAACGTTGAAATTTGAAAGGCCATTTAATCAGGTCAACTTGGTAACTTAGTAACTTTGGATGTGAAAGAGGTGACCACTGAACACATTAGGAAGGTGACTGCTTATCGGGGTATAATTATATAAGTAAAATGGTTGTGAGGATTTAAAACTGATCACTTAGAGGAGGTGACTGCTGAATAAATGTGATTGTATAAACAGATTAGACTATATATGGTTCATACAAACAGGATTTCATATATCTAAACAGGGGGCAGATTTTTTGTATTGCGGGAAATCTTTTATTCTCATATTACATTAAAGTTGGTTTACAATCATTGCTTGATAGTCATCTAGATGTCTCTGAGACTGACACAAATATATTGTGATGAGTAAAATTGATGGATTGTACAACGCATTAGAATTTGTGATATAATGTATACAGTGAAACCTATTGTATGCAACCTGGCAAGATAGCCCACTCTAATATGTGACTATTTGTTTTGAGAGACCACTCACAGGAAACCACTCTGTTAAATAACCATTTCAATAAAACCAATTTTGAGAGACAACATGCCTTGATAGACCATATTTCAACGACAGAATGTGATGTGTTTCAAAGGCGAGTTCTAATGTATAGGATTTGTTTAAAAACTAGGTTCTTCTGTATGGGATGTATTTCAAAGACAGGTTCTACTGTATGGGATGTATTTCAAAGACAGGTTCTACTGTATGGGATGTATTTCAAAGACAGGTTCTACTGTATGGGATGTATTTCAAAGACAGGTTCTACTGTATGGGATGTATTTTTCAAAGACAGGTTCTACTGTATGGGATGTATTTCAAAGACAAGTTCTACTGTATGGGATGTATTTCAAAGACAGGTTCTACTGCATTGCATGTGCTTTAAAGACAGGTTCTACTGCATTGCATGTGCTTTAAAGACAGGTTCTACTGCATGGGATGTATTTCAAAGACAGGTTTTACTGTATGGCAGGTGTTTCAAAACCCAGGTTCCACTGTATGTTGTAAATTAATTACCTCTTGGGAGATTGTCTGGTTGATGATGCGATCTGTACAACTGAAGATGTTGGAAAAGTATGCAAAACAGGTCATCCCCTGGAAACTCATCACAGACTGTTCCATTGCCTCTAATGCAATATTTTCTGAATATTTGGTAACCTTTGTGCTGCTGTGTAACTGTTTAGGGATCTTTTCCACTATGTACACTAATCTGTAATTGAGAGGTAATAATGTTATATATCCATTGTACAAGAATGTAGGATTTGCCTCCCTTGGTTTGCTGATTCGAATTTTAACAAAACACTTACAATGAATTATATTTCCCCATTAATTCAAATTTGTCATTTCACAGATTAACTTAACAGTGACAAGCATATTAATGAATAGTAATAATACAATGTAAATTAATATACAATACTGATTTTTATTGACAAACAAACAAATGAAGAAGATGGTGAGAAAAAGAGTCATTGGCTCTTGACAAATACATCTGGCCCAAGACCATAAACAAAGAAAATTCTCAGACACGTTTTATTCTCAAAAAGTTAAGAATCTACTCATCTGAGTAAAATGTGAAAACTCGCAGATCATAAAACTACTTAAGAATTTTCTCAACTGAGGTGAGATTGTAAGGGGCAATGTAAATCTAGTCAAGGACATATGTCCCAATTTATGTCCCAATTCAATAACTCTGATGTTTAAACATTATTTTAACCATAATCTACAATTAATTATTAAGCAACCAAGAGGTATAAAATGCTTTAAAAATCAAATAGGCAGCACGTTTTGTGGCATAAAAAGGGAATGGATATATACCTTTTTAACAAGATTAAAAATGTCTTGTAAAATGCCAATACATGACCAAAGTCAGTTATTTATACATATGGTATGTATCATGTATATGATAAATGACATTCAAAATACAAATAAAATAATATAAGTATATTAAATAAGATAAATGACTTGGGACATAAACTGGGGCACATGTTTCAGACTAAATTTACACCGTCCCTTTTGTTAATGTAAACAAACATGGTATGGCCAAAACAAGCCAACAGAAAAAGAAGTGTTGGTATCCTATACATATATCCCTCAAATAACATTTTGTTTTTGAAAGCCAAAGGATTAAATAATCCCGAAATACTTGAGTGCTAATACATTGGCATTAGAGTGTATTTATCTCAAGGCGAACAGGGGGTGGCCATTTTGGCTGTTAAGAATTAAGTACGTCAAATACAGACTACAGTTGATTATTTTATCATTTGAGAAAGAAATTTTTCTGAGAATTTCTTTATGGTCCACAACTTTAACCAAGTTGAGAAAATTCTAAGATTTAAGTAAAATCTTGAAGTTGAGTAAAAATTTTGTCTGAGAATAGTTCTCAGATTCTCAACAGGAAATTAAGAAAATTTTTGTGTATAAGGACACAAGGTAAACAAACCTTGAGCAAGCCTTTTGAGTTATCTGCCCTTGCCTCAGCACTGTTGCATCCACATTCATAAGTGAGCTTATGATGTTTAAAACTATATCTGACAGCTAAAGAACAAAAAGAACAATTATGTTAGAAAAGAACATATAAAATATGAAATTCTGTATACCTGTAAATGTTTGTCCTTAGATGAGAAGGGGTGGATTTTACATAAAGGCAAACTTTTCAAGCGAAATAATTAAAGCACGAACATTGATGCTATTTATGAGTCTATAGAAATTAAGGGCGAATTTAAGACAGAGTGAATATCCTCATGTCGTAGAAGGGCCAAAATTCCCAGGTATACAAAAATCTAGTGAGCACATGTTTTACTCAGATTGTCTCATTTTGTAATATGATCACTGTTACTTAAAATCTGATTGTCAAAATAAGTTTGTTCAATGACAGATGATATTTGTTATGCAAAAAAGGAATTTCAAGAAAAATAAGATAATAAAGTTCATTGACAATACTTTCTTGTATCATAAAAGAACACTTCAAAGTTTAATAGAGGTCATATTTCTATTAACTAGGACGTCCGGGAAGTACAGTGGTTAGCGACCTCGCTTCCCACCAATGCCACCTGGGTTAGATCCTTGGATTGAACAGGGGAGTATGTAAGATGGTACAGCGGTCGCCTGGTTGGACATATCAGTTTTTCCCTGGTACTCCAGTTTTCTCCCAAAGCAAGCACCCCATAAAGCCAACATTAGAGCTAACGATAGACATGTAGGTTAGTTATTTAAACTTATTTGTTTATCATTGTAAAACAAATGAATTGAAACTTATCAACTAGATATCTGATAAAAATTATTTTTACACATTCATCACACTGCTTCACTTACCTCTTCGTTAACGGGTACTAATGAGGCCACAAGTTCTACTACTTGAGTTGCCAAGATAAAGTCAGTCGAATCTGCCATCAAGCTTGGGTCAGAAACCATCGTCTTTAAATCTTTTGCTATTCTGGATATCATACTGCTGTTTAGATTTTTCTGAGAAAAAAAAATAAATAGCAGTGATAAAATTATTTCTGATAAAATGTGCTGTACTAGATTTAAAACATGCTCAGCCATCAATTTGGTCAGTCAAATAATTATATGCAAGTGATAGCTGTAAACATTTATGAAGTGTCTGCTGCTCTAACCAAAGCGGCCAGTTGTACTTGTGTAGTGATTTGTGTCATAGTTCTAAGTACTATGTAATAAACTTGTAAAGTTTGTAAAGTTGTCTGATTCAGTGTCCTTTGATGCCAGAGAACATTGAACAGGGAAGGAGGGGCATGATACTTTTGTACGCTTTTAATGGGGAAAATAAAGATTTGACATTGTGACAAAACTTAAAAAAACAAAAACAAAGAGGAAATCCTTCTTTCAAAGAAATATTCTTATCTTTGTGATATTCTAAAAGGTGCATGTAGATAGAAAGGAAAAATTAAAAGATTTGCCATTCTAGAGCCTTCCTAGAGTAAAATTAATTTGATGACAGGTCTGTTCTGACCTCCTGACCACTTTATACGATAACTATCTGCCACAAATATAAGTTTACAGCTGCATGAGAGTTAACCACAAGTGATTCACATTCATGATTTCAACTGCTTGGCAATAGAAACAGATAAATTCGATTTTAAGAATTTCCATCAAAACACAAATAATAAATCTCTTACAATATTAGGGATTTTCCACCCTATCATACCGGGCCGAAATAAGGCCCCATTCCCAATGCAAAATCAATACATTTTTCCCCAATTTGCATTCGAAATTTCACAACTGAAGTAAAATGACAATGGATTTAAAGAGGTTCTTGTATTTTCAGTATTTTTTTTGGTATTTCAACATGTTCAACATTTCCTAATGTCAATAAAATGTTGCTAAAATTCCCAATTCAAAAGGCCCAGGCCCCATTCCTAAAAGAGTATGGAGGCCCCATTCCTAAAAGAGTGTGGAAAACCCATGCATATTTATAAGTCAAATTGCTTTATAAATAGACCTTTAAGGATCAGTGACTGCTCCTTTCTATGTGCTCAACATAACGGTGAAAGACAAGGATCTTGTTCAATTTTCAGTGACAGTCATACCCGAGACACAAAGGCAGTGACTGCCCCTTTCTATGTGCTCAGTGTAAGAGCCAAAGACAAGGATCTTGTCAGTGACAGTCAAGACTCAAAGGCAGTGACTGCTGCCTACGTTTCAGTATAAGAGTCAAAGACAAGGATCAAGTTCAAAGTGACAGTCATACCTGAGACACAACGGCAAGGATCTCAGTATTCAAGGATCTTGTTCAATTCTCAGTGACAGTCATACCTAAGAATTACAAAGGCAGTGACTGCTGCTTTACTATGTGCTCAGTATAAGAGTCAAAGACAAGGATCTTGTTCAATTCTCAGTGACAGTCATACCTGAGACACAAAGGCAGTGACTGCTCCTTTACTATGTGCTCAGTATTACAAGGATCTTGTTCAATTCTCAGTGACAGTCATACCTGAGACACAAAGACAGTGACTGCTGCTTTACAATTCTCAGTATAAGAGTCAAAGACAAGGATCTTGTTCAATTCTCTGACAGTCATACCTGAGACACAAAGGCAGTGTGAATGCTCAACATTTGAAAGACAAGGATCTTGTTCAATTTTCAGTGACAGTCATACCCGAGACACAAAGGCAGTGACTGCCCCTTTCTATGTGCTCAGTGTAAGAGCCAAAGACAAGGATCTTGTTCAATTCTCAGTGACAGTCATACCTGAGACTCAAAGGCAGTGACTGCTGCTTTACTACGTGAGTATAAGACAAAGACAAGGATCAAGCAGTGACTACCTGAGACACAACGGCAGTGACTGCTCCTTTACTGTGTGCTCAGTATAAGAGCCAAAGACAAGGATCTTGTTCAATTCTCAGTGACAGTCATACCTAAGAATTACAAAGGCAGTGACTGCTGCTTTACTATGTGCTCAGTATAAGAGTCAAAGACAAGGATCTTGTTCAATTCTCAGTGACAGTCATACCTGAGACACAAAGGCAATGACTGCTCCTTTACTATGTGCTCAGTATAAGAGTCAAAGACAAGGATCTTGTTCAATTCTCAGTGACAGTCATACCTGAGACACAAAGGCAGTGACTGCTGCTTTACTATGTGCTCAGTATAAGAGTCAAAGACAAGGATCTTGTTCAATTCTCAGTGACAGTCATACCTGAGACACAACGGCAGTGACTGCCCCTTTACTATGTGCTCAGTATAAGAGCCAAAGACAAGGATCTTGTTCAATTCTCAGTGACAGTCATACTTGAGACACAAAGGCAATGACTGCTCCTTTACTATGTGCTCAGTATAAGAGTCAAAGACACGGATCTTGTACAATTGTGACAGTCATACTTCTCAGGCAATGACTGCTCCTTTACTACGTGCTCAGTATAAGAGTCAAAGACACGGATCTTGTACAATTCTCAGTGACAGTCATACCTGAGACACAAAGGCAGTGACTGCTCCTTTACTATGTGCTCAGTATAAGAGCCAAAGACAAGGATCTTTTGGATAAGAACTACAATGTTAAATCAAATTCCTGTGTCACAGAAGGAATGGCTGTAAAAGTACACTCACTGTATTGGTGTCAGTCCACAGTACTGATCAAAAGTTGTGATATTTCCATATAATTGAGAAATATTTGTAAAGATGTAACAATAAAACAAAACAATGAGAAATCAGAGAACATCTAAACAGATCATCTGAACCACAGCATTTAAAACAGACTTACATTTTACACAGACCACGAGACCAATCCCATATTGATTTTCTTTATATCTCAAATTCAACATATCAGAAAATGGGAGTGATGAGAGATTAGTTCTTAATTAGACTGATAAAGTATGTAAAGACTGAAGTGAGTGACAAAAGATCCAAACTGATCTTCATGTGGTAAACAACACCAACCATTTTTAAAATATGATTTATATTGCAACACCAAATGCAATGTAGTAAAAAATAAAAATGCATGACTTTAATTGAAATAAACATTTGTTTATATGTGGTGCATTTTTCTTGTTTTTTATCACTTAGTTTGTTGATTTAAGCCAGAACATTATCTTCCCTACATGCTATCAAATTTGTTAACAGAAAAAGTTGAATCTTGATACCAAAACCAGGAAAGTCAAACACTGTGCGATATTGATTTACAAATTTTTTCATCAATTTGTAAAGTATTTTCAGTAATAAGTTCTTACTTATCTCTCAAAGATAAGCAAACACGCTATCCTAACTACGAATCTTTTGTCAAATTTATCACTTCTGAACACTCACTGTCATTGTATGAAGAGTCAAATCGGGAAAATTGTCATATTATCTTATCTCGATACCATCAACTCCCACTTTCAGGGCTAATAATAATATTTTCTTTCAGTACAGTAGAACCTATCATGACATACCACCATGTCTATAGTAGAAACTTTATCTCTCAACAATGGGTGGTCCTCTTAAACTGCCTAATGTAAATTTGCAATTTCAAAATTTCATTTTCAATTTAGCTCTGAAAAGAAACACTCTGAGAGTATTAATGAATCAATACATGTTCTTTACCTGCAATTACAAATCCTTAAACTTATATATTGAGTCCAAACCATTGCACAACTTTTTTCAGGTTTTCCAGTTAACAATATCTTCTTTGCAAAAGATGGACAATCTTAACTAACTACTAAATAAATGGTATGTAATTACTCAACTGGTGAGCCAAAACCATAACCAGATTTTACTGACAACCTAACACGGACAAAACCTTTAATCCCCCGTCCCAGCTTCACACATAAATGTAAGGAACTAAAAAGAATTTTAAAAATCAAATATAGGGAGTTTTATATATCTGTAACTATCTAAACTAAACAGACAGTCAAGTACCATGTTTCTATCAAGTTTTAATACCTAAATCCAGAGGCTTGGAAATGGAAGAAAATATAAATCTTCAGATGCGACCATGCATATGTAAGTACAAGTTCAAGTTGAAAAGAAGACAGATATTAAAATTCTCAGCCTAGATATGATTATGTAATCTAAAAAATAAGAAATATAAAACTAAATATTTCTATGCACAATCATACCCTTTAAAACATTTAGTCAAGAGAAGTAACTCTAACAGACTTGATAAATGTTCATGCAGCACAGTAGCAGATCCATGCAATTTGTACATGTAATCGTTAACATTGAGAATAGGATATATAAAGACTTATTAGTTGTAAGAATGAAAAGATTGATAACTTGAAAACGCCACATCAAAGAAAGTTGTAATTTTCTTGAAATTCACACCATCTTGGATTAAACTGTTGTCTTCCTATTAAATTTCAGTCTAGATTTGTTTCAATTTTTGAATTTTTTTTATCTATGCATATTTCATTTGTAACTTATCCTTTGTACAAAGGAACTTCAAAGGAGATGAATAATCGTGCATCTTTGTTGTACAGGGAAAAAAAAAAGAAAAAGAAAAAAACACTAAAAGATTAAAAGGAAACTAATACTATAATTTGTCAACAGAAAACTACAAGAAATCAAACTATTGTGGCCTCCAAACAAGAAATAAAATTGTTCCTACACTTTGTAGACCAGCAGCTGCCATATATTGAAGTTTTCTTGTCATCTCATCTATATATTCACACTGATCAACATTCAGGTCTTCCCATACTCGCATCTGTGTACATTTATGTGTAGCTTTTTTACCCTTTCCTCGTTTACATGGTTGTTCGCTGATGACACCTGCTACAGTTCTGGGCCACTTGTACACACCTTTCTTTGTTTTGGATGTGATTAGTGGGCATGTGGGTGCTGTGTTTGATATCACTACAATATTGATATTGTGTGATACATTTCCTTGGGGCGTCGTCACCATACATTGCCATACCCCTGAATCACTCTTCATCAGATTTTCTAAGACAAGACGATGTATCATCAAGGACCTGTCCTGAGATTTAACAGTGTGCACGAATATTCCACTCGACCTATTGGTTTCCACAATGTCTCCTTTTCGCAGCCAAACCATTCTGGTTTCTTTGTCAATAACAGATGCTCTGCATTCAAACGGCAGCTTATCGCCCTCAAATACAACCTGACTTTTCTTAGGATATATCTCAAACAATGGCAGTTCTAGTGGTCGATCTAAAAAAAAATAAAAAATAAAAAATAATTTCTATAAATAAACAACATTCACAATATCCTACTGCACGTATGCTAAGAACAGGTTTTTGAATGAAAAGTCCAAAATCTATTTAGGTGTAAAAAGATTAAGTTCTTTATAATCTATTGTTGTTTTACATCCCATCAAGAATTTTTCAGATATATGGAGATGTCACCAGCTTTAGGTGAAGTGCCACAAATTTTGACCTGTGCTTTGGACTGATGTCATGATAGTGAGGGTTCTTTTCCACTGTGACACGAGACCTTGATTTTAAGTATCATCCAAAAGATTTGTTACTTTCAGTTCATATGCCGAGTATCTGGGAAAGGAACAGTGAGTGAGTCACTGCTATTTTATAAATCTTTGGTATGCCCCAGTACTAGTTATTAAACCTGGGACCTTCAGCTTGTGAATCAAATGTGCTAATGCTAGACCAACACAAGCTGTAAAATGATTAAGTAAATGATTGAATAAATGAGCACTGTATACTGGATATAAAAAATACAAAAATGAAAATTCTAATGGATACTATTGTTTACTTCTACACACACTAAACAATAACTAAACAAGAAATATAAACCATCAAGCACACTCCTAGCTGCTGGCAGCCATCACACAAGTAAGACCATAGAAACAAGCTTCCCATCATGGCTCTGTTTATTTCTTTACAGTAATTAAAATTGTACATGTATGCTTTCACAGGGTCATATAAATGCACGATACTGCTATATCAGTAGGGCTGGCATGATGGTTACACGGAAGTTGTTCAAGAACTTAATCATTTTTTTCAAGTGTTTAAAAATGTCTAGTATTAATACATAAATAAAATACTGATAACTGAAGGTCAGATTTCAAATTTCCTTTTAATGAATGTAAAATAACTTCAAATACAGTTTTAAATGAGAGAAACTTTACACTGTGTGGGTAGAATGGAAAACTGATATTAATGAATTGAAATGCCAAACATGATGTACCGGTACATGATTTAGTTCTTATACATGTAGTTTGTAAAATTGAAGGTTATTTGAGAGAAAAACAACTAATACATAAAATGGTGTGTTTACCCGTTGTTAGGGTGCGTACAATAAAGTCATAAAAAAGAGTAAGTAACATTTCTGGTAAAAAAAGAAAACCTTGGTAGATAAAAATAGACATGCTGGTATGTGCATGTATAACGAAGACAATCATTTATACAGTCAAATCAACTTATATTGAACCCTGTTACATCCAAATCCTGCTTTATTTGAAATGACTTTGATTTCCCGGCCCAATTTCTTTACAAACACTATAACCTGGTTCATACCCCTTCATTTTCTCTATATCTGGAGTTGAGTATATGTACATATACAGTGATCTAGTCATATAAAGTGAAATTTTCACATGGAGAATTTAAAAAGTGATCTCTAACCAAACTTTACAAAGTCTATCAATTTTTCAACCATAAATTGTTTCTGTTAGCTGAAAAAATACCATTCCTCATATTGTTTTACAAACTGTATCTCTAGCTAATTAAGATACACAGAAGTGAAAATGAGCCTTTATATATTATTGATATATACACTACATCATCTAATGCACAGTCAAATTACACATATTTCGTAACAATTAATGCTTTATGTTGATGTGGTCATATTCTCTTCTCTTGAAGTTAAACTCAGAAGTTCATCCCTAAAGACACATTTGGACTGGTCTAAGGCATTGATTTACAGATGAGTCTATTGTTTTTCAGGGGTTGATGAGTTAACTAAAACAGTAAAATAAATTGACCCTATGCCCCTGTGGAAAAGCATCTATAAAGTTGATCTTTAAGTGTTTTTTATTTTATTGATTACACTGTTTGATTGTTGTTGTTGTTTGTTTTATATAGCTTTGCTTTAGTTTGTACATGTATCTATCTATTTTTGGTGGTATATTCTTTTGTTTGATATCTATTCCTTTTTTAAAACAAGCTGGGCTTGGATTTCATATTGATATACATATCTACATATAATCACTGTAAATGTGATAAACTTTACCAGAACATTTCATTTTGAGTATCAGTTAACGCAATTAACAAAACACTATGCTTGTAACAGATTTACTGTTAGCTTGTACTATGTTCAGTTGTATAGACTAGACAAGTCTCTCAAGTCAACAGGGTAACTTTTATAAATTTAAAAAGTACTTTATCTTCCTACAGCATGTTTCAAAAATATATTTACATATATCTTTATTCATAGGAGGGGGTGGGGGTAGGATTGGGGGAGAGATACTCCCATGATTGGAATGTTGTAGCTATACTGCTGATATATAATAATACACAGTTAGATATTCTTATACATATATACAAATATAGGTCAAGATTATGTATCCCATTTTCAATCAATAATTAATAGATGTACTGCTGAAGCAAGTGAAAGTTACCACTTACAAAGTTCTGTCATTATAAACCTCAGATTTTACTTTAAGGAAATGATTAGTCTATACAGAAATTGGCTTTGAGAGAAGATTGGAAGATCAATCAATTCCCTCCTCTTAGAATTTACACCCCAATCTAAACTTCTGTTGTAAATGCATATGTTTAAAAATTCTGGCTTCTGTTATACAGTGGCAGTTAGTTTTTATTGGTGAAAGGAAAAAACCTGATTACAATTTGTACCCGGGTTCTCTTCTTCTGGTAACAATGTGTCCAGCAAATGACAAATGACCTTCACAAGGGGCAAACTTCCTAAAATAAAATCAAGCTTAGGTTCTAGTGGGGTTCTAACACATGTTGACTGAGGTGAGAGACTTCAAGATTTAAAGTATGATGTCCTTGTCACTACAGAATAGAGACCCCTTTGTCATTATCCAGCAATTTCAAAAATAATATGCTCCTATCCCAAGAATGAGGACTCTTGATCAATTCCTGCTCTGAATTATACCAGAAATAAGTAGCAACTGTCAAAGTCAAAGTCAAAGTTGTGTGCCATTTAAATGAGACTTCAAATTGAGGTCTGGGTCAGATTGCTAGATTAGGATTTACAATGTGCGGGCATAGATACAAGGCACAAGTATAACATCTACTTGCTGACACTTCCATGATTGGAAAATTATTTGTCAGAATAAAAAAAAGGCCCAAAAAACAATATATCAATTCAATTAAAAAGACTTATAAAGTCAGTTTCTAGAGCAAAAAAAAAAATCAATCAATACAAATTAGATATCAAAAGACACTACATAATTTTCAAGGTAATCAGGCCTGTATACGACCTTCCAAGTGTAGAAATATCTTTTATAAGGCAAGAAGTAAACGAGTCTCCAATTAAGAACCATAAAAGCTTATCTTCTCTGCCATTTTAAAATGATAGGCCCATTTAGTGGCAGACAGACTTACAACACATAATAAGATGTGCACTCTGTGACCTTCCTGTGATGTAACACTATCAGCATTTTCCAAATATAAATACATTTTTTTTATTTCTGTAGATTCATTAGCATAGTACTGTTTATGGGGTATCGGATGTGCAATAAAAAAAAGACTGATATCAAATTAAATTTATCAATTGCACAACATGAAGTGTCGGTAAACTGGGCCCCACGTTTAAAAGATAATGAAAATGATCAAAGTCATTCAAACTGTATGCACTTGACTTATCAAAGCCATCAATCACGCTAAAGATTCATGTGTCATTTTAAAAAGTTACATTACAGCATTAAAACTTAAATGTTCTTCCCTAAAGTAAGATTTAAAGCAAAGGCCTAGTGCAAACAAATAAAGAGAAAAACAAATCAAATCAAATGACCATAACAATTAATTAATGCATCAGTTATAAAAAAAATCATATTGATCCAAACAGTAATGCTATTTCTTAAACATGCTTTTTCACATAATTTATATAAAAAATTTTGTTTTTGTTTTTTCATCATAAAATGTTTCTAACGATTGAAATAAATAAAGTAAAGTTCTAAAGATAGCACTGCCAATCAAGGCACATAGTACACACAAGATCTATAGCTTCCAAGATGTTTTTTGGGAGTTCTTTTGACATTACAATTTTAACCCAAGTAGTAATACCCACAAATATAGTTGTTATTATTACATATCTATACTGTTACAAACCGATAACTTCAACTCGTCAACTAATTACCAAAAATATAAGATCATGTGATAATAAAACTTTGACCTTCTTACCTGTCAAACTGTATATTTTTTTGAGTTTTTATGGCATTTTCTGCTTAGTCATGGTTAAGGCAATTATGGTATTATTTGATGTCTGTATAAAGATTAAAAAACACTGTGAACTTCAATACACTGACAGAAAGTCCCATATATTATTATCTTTTATGATCACTGATGACTACCCTCAGAAGAATACTTTTTTTCATTTCTAATTTTTTTATTTTGTAAGGTAGTCAACACTATTTCCTTCCCCTCCACATCAATCTTTGTGCTGAAATCAATCTAATGATTCTCACAGCAATCATAGGAATAATGCAGAGCAGAGAAATTCATTCTACTGCTGTCTAAACATACCAATATTTGATCCCCAGCTCTGAAAGGGGAGATAATAACTCGACAGGAAAGAGGAATTTTGAATGATAACCCACTAGGCTCAAGATTATTTTGTGCACTCTGGTAAGATTAATCATAGAAATCTCTTGAGATATGAGCTGTCTGGTAAAAACTGTCAGATCTGTACATATGTCAGTATTTTCATCATTTGTTGATATCATAGATAAGAAAAACTAATTCATTTCTGCCTTATATTTATGAAATAATGTGAAAATCTGGAGCAAAAAAGGCATAAACAATGTCTATGGAGATTAATAGCATTTCCAATTTCTTTAAATACAAGATATTGACCCATATTGACCCCATACCAACTTAACTTGTTCACTCCAGGTAACTTAATGGTACGCTCATTTCTATTGTATCAGACCAGTCTATCATGGTCTGTTGGGTTGGGAGGGTTAACCCCAACCTACAGTGTAAAATAGCTGCAATATATCTCTGTATAAGGAGGACACACAATTTAGACCTTTATATTTTGCGTCCCATTGATGTCCAGTATTTTTAGTGGTGGATAAGATCATATTTAAGTTAATGGCACTGCAAAATGCACATCAACTTGTATTTCTACATCCTATACGATTTTGTTACTAATACTCACCACAATGCAGATCTTTTTTCTTGAGTGTTTTAAGCTGAACACCTTTGAGTTCCTGGGGCACAGCACAGGTTGTGGACTGTGGAATTTTAACATTTTTATCTTTGGCCCACTTGGCAATCCACTGAAGATGGCAATCACAACGTAGGTAATCAGACTTAAATTCTCTAAAATGCAAAACAAAATATTTAGACTTTATTTCCACTCTATACATGTAAGAAGATTTTTTTCTTTTCTATCTGTATTTCTAACCAACTTTTCTCTTTTCTTTTTTGTCATATCACACATTTTAAATCATTATTATCATTATCATCATCATCAGCAGCAGCAGTACTTTTAGATTATACATCAAAACAATTCTTTATTATTTTAATGTGATAAAAAAACAACTTTTGACTGTTTGTGGTTACTTATTTGGTTAGAAGGTTTGCATTAACAAGAGGCCCAACTAGACTTATTTTTTGAAATTTATGATTACACTCGTGATATGCTTATAATTGGTTCATGACAAAAAGATTTACAAAGATGTACAAGGTACACCACTTAGGGAGTCCCTTTTGGTCCTAGCCCCATTTTGTTGGCAAACTTTATGTACATGTAGCTCCATTTAGGAATACTTCCTGCCAAGTTTAATTAAAATTGGCACATTGGTTCACTAGAAGTAAAAATGTCTAAAAGTTGAAGGAAAGCTGATATTTTCTGTTTACCTAGGTGTGATTATGTCTTTGACCTTGACATTTGACCCCATTACCTTGATACTGTGTTACAATGATCTTACGGTAATATCTTTGAAAACAAAAAGTTAGTTTTGAGTTAAAAAGCTATTTGTTAAGAAATGTACCCTATATTATTTTAAAGCACTCCTTCAAGGCTTGTTTGTGAACTGATTTTTTTTATTTGCAAACTTTGTAGATCTTAACAGTCATACATATCAAATTCACATAATTCTAATTCATGACAATATTTTTAAAGAGATACCAAGTTTTTTTTAACACTTTTGACTCTCTTTTGACACTTGTGGAACCCCTATAGATCCTAGCCCTCTTTTGTTCAAACAGTGTATGTGGTTTCTTATGAGGATAGTTCCTGCCGAATTTGATTAAAATTGGTCAATTGGTTCTTGAGAAGAAGTAAAAAATGTTTAAAAAGTTAATGACACATGATGCACAATGACAGACAAAAAGCAATCGCAACAGGTCAACATGAGCCTTTGACACAATCACAACAGGTCAACATGAGCCTTTGACACAATCGCAACAGGTCAACATGAGCCTTTGACACAATCACAACAGGTCAACATGAGCCTTTGACACAATCACAACAGGTCAACATGAGCCTTTGACACAATCGCAACAGGTCAACATGAGCCTTTGACACAATTGCAACAGGTCAACATGAGCCTATGACACAATTGCAACAAGTAAACATGAGCCTTTGACACAATTGCAACAGGTCAACATGAGGGTTTGACACAATCACAATAGGTCAACATGAGCCTTTGACACAATCACAACAGGTCAACATGAGCCTTTGACACAATCGCAACAGGTCAACATGAGCCTTTGACACAATTGCAACAGGTCAACATGAGCCTATGACACAATTGCAACAAGTAAACATGAGCCTTTGACACAATTGCAACAGGTCAACATGAGGGTTTGACACAATCACAATAGGTCAACATGAGCCTTTGACACAACTGCAATAGTTCAACATGAGCCTATGACACAATGGCAACAGGTCAACATGAATCTTTGGGTCAACACGAGCCTTTGACACAACTGCAATAGTTCAACATTAGCCTATAACACAATCGCAACAGGTCAACATGAGTCTTTGACGCAATCGCATTAGGTCAACATGAGCCTTTGACACAATCGCAACAGATCAACATGCGGGTTTGACAAAATTGCAACAGGTAAACAAGAGCCTTTGACACAATCGCAACAGGTCAACATGAGCCTTTGACACAATCGCAACAGGTCAACATGAGCCTATGACACAATCGCAACAGGTCAACATGAGGGTTTGACACAATCGCAACAGGTCAACATGAGCCTTTGACACAACTGCAATAGTTCAACATGAGCCTTTGACACAATCACAACAGGTCAACATGAGCCTTTGACACAATCACAACAAGTCAACATGAGCCTTTGACACAATCGCAACAGGTCAACATGAGCCTTTGACACAATTGCAACAGGTCAACATGAGCCTATGACACAATTGCAACAAGTAAACATGAGCCTTTGACACAATTGCAACAGGTCAACATGAGGGTTTGCACAATCACAATAGGTCAACAAGCCTTTGACACAATCACAACAGGTCAACATGAGCCTTTGACACAATCGCAACAGGGAGCCTTTGACACAATTGCAACAGGTCAACATGAGCCTATGACACAATTGACAAGTAAACATGAGCCTTTGACACAATTGCAACAGGTCAACATGAGGGTTTGACACAATCACAATAGGTCAACATGAGCCTTTGACACAACTGCAATAGTTCAACATGAGCCTATGACACAATGGCAACAGGTCAACATGAATCTTTGGGTCAACACGAGCCTTTGACACAACTGCAATAGTTCAACATTAGCCTATAACACAATCGCAACAGGTCAACATGAGTCTTTGACGCAATCGCATTAGGTCACATGAGCCTTTTGACACAATCGCAATCAACATGCGGGTTTGACAAAATTGCAACAGGTAAACAAGAGCCTTTGACAACAAATCAACATGAGCCTTTGACACAATCGCAACAGTCAACATGAGCCTATGACACAATCGCAACAGGTCAACATGAGGTCACACAATCGCAACAGGTCAACATGAGCCTTTGACACAACTGCAATAGTTCAACATGAGCCTTTGACACAATCACAACAGGTCAACATGAGGGTTTGACACAATCGCAACAGGTAAACATGAGCCTTTGACACAATTGCAACAAGTAAACATGAGCCTTTGACACAATTGCAACAGGTCAACATGAGCCTATGACACAATTGCAACAGGTCAACATGAGGGTTTGACACAATTGCAATAGGTCAACATGAGCCTTTGACACAACTGCAATAGTTCAACATGAGCCTATGGCACAATGGCAACAGGTCAACATGAGTCTTTGGGTCAACACGAGCCTTTGACACAACTGCAATAGTTCAACATTAGCCTACAACACAATCGCAACAGGTCAACATGAGCCTTTGACACAATCGCATTAGGTCAACATGAGCCTTTGACAAAATTGCAATACATGTAGGTCAACATAAGCCTTTGACACAATGATAAATATTAAAATAAGTACACATAATTATGAATATGTCATGTTTTAGTCAGTAAAGTAATTATAAAACATTGGTTCTGAACTTCAGAATTAACTGAATAATTTATAAAAATAATATTTCCCATAAAAAAAACATTAGTAAGTTCAGAATTGAGGAATATTTTTGGTCCCTCATATTACATTTGTACATGCACTATAAGAAAGGAAACATCAGGGATCAAGATCACATTCTCTCTAATACACTATGTTTAAAGTGGTGTACAAGCTACTATATACATGTATCAACAACAGCAACTCAAGTGTTGTAAAGCTGGAATACTTTGTGAGTGAACATCTTAGTATAAGAAACTGTGTACCACAACACTTTGTACTCACATCCTTTTTAAAGCTAGAAGATTGTTGAATACCCCCTCAGGAACTGTGTTGATTCGGTTATCAGACAGGAACCTAAAGATTTAAAAAAGAAAAGTAAAATTATGCACAGCTGAGATAAAAAGCGTTTTAATTTACCTCCAGCCATATATAAATATATCTAATGAGAAGTCTACAGCAAGCACTATATATACAAACATAAAATTGTAAACAACGCTTAATTAATATTCCATATTGCCTAGCAGTTGGAGGCAAATTACAACGTTTGTCTGCTGCCGATTTGTTGCTGAGTTGTGGAAGATCAATGGAACAGATTTCTTTGTTTGATGAATCATTATAACACACTTCAGCAGTTCTTTGTTGTTAACCACGAATAATTATTAGGTATTCTAAGGAAGATGAACACTTCTTGTGCGAAAATTCATCTCAATCTTCCTAATCAACGTCTATCTGTCGATTCAAATCATGTCAATTCAAATTATGTCCAACTCTTTCCAAAACTTGTCTTTCTCATAGATTCTTCTTCTGTTGATGCATATCATCATTTACTGTATGCCTTTTAAAATCTTTCTTTTAGATTTCTTGATTTTAAAACAAAATGAGTTCTGCATGTATAAATGCCTAGTGTTAGATTAGCATAGATTAGTGTTGGTGTAGAAGAGGGATTTTGTGTGGGAGAAATGTCCTCATCATATTCAGACAAGGTACAATAACTAAGCAACTAACCAAATAACATAAAACAACAAGCAACTAACCAAATAACATAAAACAACAAGCAACTAACCAAATAACATAAAACATTTCTAAGTCTCAGAATTTTCTGAACTTCAACTTCATTTGATTAATCAAATCCTTAAGATAATTCTTAAGTTTAATGTCTCAGACCCTGGATCATAGAACTTTCTAGCTATGAGTCCTGGATCATAGAACTTTCTGGCTTTGAGTCATGGATCATAAAACTTTCTGGCTATGAGCTCTGAATCACTTATTCTTTTGGCCATGTGCTCTGGGTCACAGAACCTTCTGACTATGAGCTCTGTGTCACACCACCTTCTAGCTAAGAGTTCTGGATAATATCACATTTTTCATTAAAATGTTAATTTTAACCATTTTAATTCTTTTTGTAAAGCAAAAATTTGTATTTAGGGGCAAGTTCTACATAAGGAAAACTGTATGTTATAACAATTGAGACATCTGAACACAGAATTCCAATACTGTCCATGATTAGTTTAACATATTTTATCGTTAACAACAAAGGACATTATAATACTGGGGCCGGACAAGGCATCAATCAAAGCATCAAAACTAAGATGCATTATTCAGAAATGTATAATCCACAGGAATCCTCCTCCTCTCTCTCTCTCTCTCTCTCTCTCTCTCTCTCTCACTCACTCTCTCATTGTAATCAGTTTCCTTGTGTTTCTCTGTAATATTTGTAGTCCCTATAAGTTACCTCTTCTGATATTTCATCTCTCTCCTAAACCTCATCACTGTCATCCATGTGTACACTAAGCTTTTATTGTCAACATGAAAATCTAGTATGCAAGTCAGGTTAACTGCTCATTCACCCCAGTAGATACATTTGAACTGATCTAAACATTTGATTTACAGGAGAGTCCATTGTTTTTCAAGACTTGATGAGTTAATAAAGATGGCTAGAAATCAGTAGCTCATGTTTCCTAATATTTACCTCTAACAAAATAACATAGAATTGTCATACACATGTATTTCAGATCTGTGGCAGCCGCTGGATAGGACTACATGTATACAGTAAATTTGTGCATTTAATTTTGAGAAATTTAAAAAAAAAATGGAAATATATATATGTATGAACATTTGTACTACATGTGTATTATTATTAAATGAGTGTTTTCATATTGATCCTGTAGTATGTCTGAGTACAGTCCTATTGGGTTGAGGTCAGCAGTATTGGCCCGAGGCATAGCTGAGACCAGACCCAATATGACTGCACGAGGACGTAATACAGAATCAATATCAAAACACCCATTTCATGACACATTTATTAACCAAAGAATTAAAATAAAACCCCAATAAACAACCATTATCATAGATTGATGAATCAATACAATCACAGGCCCTAAAGCCAAGTTCACATCAGCCTTGCCATTGTTTGATTGCATGAGTTGGCTGTCCTTGGGTGTCAGACAATTCACTGCTCTTTGAACTCCATAAATCGCCCAAATATCACACAAAGAAAATGTGCATGTCAAAAAGGCTGATGTGAACTAGACTTTACACAGAGCTGGTTTCATTGGTCCAGTTGGAGACTGATAATAGAAAAATTATGAATTAAATCTCTATATTGACTTTATAGTCCTAAAAAAAATGTTACAGAAATATGCCCACTACATCATGTATTTCTAAGCACTGATATTAGTGACCATGACCTTTTTATCATTGAACCCCAAAATGAAAACATTTACTTACAATTTTTCTAGTTTTGGCATACCATCAAACATTCCACTTGTAATACTTCCGAGTCGGTTATTAGATAGATCTCTGGAAATAAAAAAATTGAATAATTACTTTATATTTTATTATTTCTAGTACAAATTTTCATACATGTACAAAAAAGGAAATAAATCCATTCCATTATAATTTCTGAGGTCTTCTTTGTAATTTTCATCCTCCTACCTCTTCTATGATGAATACACAGTATATTAGACATGCATTAAATCCAACAATATACACTTGATCATGTCCACCATATCTTGTCCATGTCAACTACAATAATATCCCACAATGACAGAGTGCAACCCTAGATTTAACAAGTTTTCTTTGATGATTATTGACAAACTCAACAATCACACTTGTCAAATGGTCCAAGTCCACTTGGACAAGGGCAAACTGAACAATATATTCTTAAGGAATCTGAGAATATTCTCAAATTTTCCTGTTTAGCCAATCAGATTTACATGTAAGTCAAATGAAACTGACAAAAGTGAATAAATTACAGTGTACCGGTAATTGCATTTTTAACCTACATAAATTTGTATATACATGTAGTCTACATGACATCTAAAGTTTAATTCAAAATTTGATTTTTATCTGAAGCATATGTTCATTGTTTTACTCAGTAGCCCTTAGGTGAAAATTTAATATCAACATTAAATTACATTTTTGTGGCAATGAGAATTTGATGAGTAAAATTAACCAGAAATGGTAAGTTGTTGATTTTCCTTTTCAATCTAAAAGATAACATACACTGTACATGTATATGTAGGCTTGTTATCACAATATTTATACATTTGCAAATGTCATCATCAGAAGTACAGTGAACCCTCTTTACAATGATCATGTTTGTTCCCACGTAAGAATGATGTTATATCGAATTTGTCACTATAATGAATTTGACAAATCTTATTATTCTATTTCATACTATTTTCAACTTTTAAATTGTCATATTTATGCAAGTTGATATTGTAAATATCAATGCACAATAAATTTTTTTCGGTCGCATATCGTAAATCGGTGATGTCGTGAAATGCGCGGATCATGTACAAAATGCTCGGATGAAATACTATATCTCTTAATTCCAAGTGAAATTCATTATTGCTTAAATAAAAAGCTCAGAGATTGCTGACACAATTCTCTTTGAAATACGTTTCATATATAAAGTTTTACTAAAATGTCTACGGCTAACGCAAGTATTGAAGTAATTTAAGGATCCACCATTGTAACCACCTCGGCACGGACATGTAGCGTAACGAAACTTGTCAACTAGATCTATATGTATTTTTTTTAATTTATTTTTTTTAAAAATTTGTACACAGCTTGTATTTCTTTTCCTGTCGGTTGAGTTCTAACGAAACCTACTGATGGTTTATAAACATAAGGCCTACTGCCTACTGTACAGGTAAGGATGATTCAAGCGCTAATCGCTAATCGTTGACACTGAGGCCATCACCTATCAGTGCAGATTAGAGAACAATTGATGGTGTAATTGATTTATTGACACAATTATTTTCATCTGTGATCTCAACCGTGAAGAAAATCAAGACTGAAAACAATAGCCGGATCAGCAGGTGGGTCGACTGTGATGTTATGCCATAGTTAAGAATTTATTTACATTGAGTTTTAAACATTTGATCTAATGTCGGAGTTGGATACTGAATCCATTGTAATGAGTACTTTTTATGTACATGTATGTTTGTTCCAGAGCAATTCTTGTTTGATACCGAATATTCCGCTATAATGAATGTCGTTGTAAAGCGGGTTCACTGTACATCAAAACGATCAAAATGATGACTTAAAGAATCTTACAAATGTACATTGGGGTGTTGAGTGGTTAAGGAAATCCCCCAGGTGGTTAGAATGTGATCGTCCAATCCAAGGGTTTCCTAAGGATTGGACTTTCAAATTCTTACCATGAGGGTTGAGATTTCCCTTTTCATTCACACATCCATAGATATATTTTTCTCCCATGTTTTAAATACATGTAAATGTTAGTGTATCTGTACACCAATAAAGTGTGTGGTCATTTTATGTGCTTTGTCATCTCATTACACAGAAACACTATGTCATAAATTGTATTATGACAATATAGGGCATGTTGCTGCAAAATATTGTATAGCTTGTTTACAGTTTACACCCTATGGTTTAATTGAAAAAACAAAGATCTGTATGAAATTAAAAAAAAAATCTTTTTTAATTCCTTATTTCATACAAATCAATCAGAATTGTAGTATCAACTTTATCATTTCACAACAATACAATATATATATATATATAGTAAAACCTGCTATAGTGGCCACCTCTATATAAGGACTACCTGTTTAAAGAGGCCAGTTTTTTCAAGCTCCTTGACTGCAACTTCAACTAAATTGAACCTGTGTATAAGGGTCACCTTCACATAAAGGTCAATATTTTCTGGTCCTTTAGGAGCCCTTATATATAGGTTTCACTGTATATATATATATATATATATATATATATATATATATATATATATATATATATATATATATATATATGTGTGTGTGTGTGTGGGTGTGGGTGTGTGTGTGAGTGTGCATGTGTGTTTGTGTGTGTGTGAGTGTCCCTCATTGGCTCTGATGTTAGTGTTACGGGTGTTGACTGTGATAGAAAAACCATGGTACCCTAGAAAACCTGTGTGTCAGAGCTTACCACTGCCATACCATCCAACATACTTCCCTGTCCAAGGATTGACATACAGAGATTCTTGATTCTAAACAGATTGTTACCTAGAGTTCCCCCTTAGGTAGCCTCTTACCTACAAAGAACCACACATGTGGTAAATCATTCATCTACTGAGGCATTTCTGAGTGTAATTTTGTCTTGCCTGCATTTTCAATTATCTTTTGCCACAAGATTTTCTCTCCCCTTTCCTTGTTAGTTCCCCGTGTGATAACTGTATAATTACAAATGTGGTAGATATCTACAATAATAACCTTGATAATGAACACAATTTTTACCATATAAATGTATTCCCTCATTTTCACAAAACACAAGAATACTATGCTCCTTTTTCTCTAATTATCACATCTGACACGTAAGATTGAATTTCCAGGTGGTTTAATACATCATTCAACCGACAAAGTTTTTGACAAAGGAACAATAAAAGTTGTAGAAATGTCAATCAAATGCTATGTTGCTTTGCTCTGACGAGTGACCTACATCTTCAAAATCGATTAGAATTACAGAAATTCTTCTTTAGAGAAGTAAAACCCTAAAAATCAGGATGTGAACTTATCTGTAAGGTTAAATATCTCTTTTACAGCTTCATTTGTATATTTGTATGACCCCCCTCATGGATACCCCTCACTTACCTGTATCTCTGGTGTGTGGTATTTTATCATGCAGTACATTGGACACCTGTTTGTAAATCACCTGACAGGGGTTTAGAGGTGATACAATACTAATGAATTACTCAAATTACAAACAACTAGGGGAATCAAGAATTCTGCTCCCCTCTGTAGTTTAATTTATCAAACTAAATATATGGATCTAACAAGTGCTTGTCAAAAGTACCTGACTCTTACACTGTATAACCCTTTAAAAATAATTCAGACAAGCTGATGTTTTCGCAACATGTTTATCTGCATGTGAACTACATTGTACCATCAGTAGTCACAAAATTACTGTATGTATTTCCTGGGTTTTTTTTTTAATGCTATTTTGTCAAAATTCTTAAAAAAATTTTGATTTGTTTTCCTATCACAAAAAGTTTCTATCAAGTGAAAAAAATATCATTCATTGCAGTATTTAAAAACTTGCAAGATGGTTAAGGAAGAAAAAGCACTTTATCTATATCTAAGAAGCTTTGATAATTCCTTATGATGACTACAGTCAAACCACATTATATAGAACCATGTTACATTAAAATCCTGCTTTATTTGAAAAAAAAAATGGATTCTCTGGTCATATTTTTTTATCTACACCATAAAAATCCAATTATTTCAAAAACTTTGTTCATTAGAAAGAAAAATTCAATCTCCTTCATTTTAAATCATTCCCCCTAAAGATACATTTGGACTGGTCTAAGTCACTGATTTACACTTCAGGGACATGTCGCCTGAAAACCACAATAGGTCAATTCAGTGGCAAGTGGACTAAAACTAACAATCGCAATAGGTCACTTTATATGGTTATATTTATATACACGTATAAGTGTTTTATCCTTGAAAATTTTCAGTAAATTATTTACAAAGATCTGTTTCAAATTTTAAAAATATGTCTGACAATATTTTTATCATAAAGATATTCAAGAAGCTTAATCCCTGGGGAAAGTTACAACATCCAAACTAAGAAATCAATATTTTCTTTTACATGTACAGATGTATGCATCATTTCAGAAATTTCATTTTTAGTGATAAGGTACAAATGTACAATCTGTTTTACTGGCAAACTTTTCAAGAAATTACCTGCATGCTTAAAGGAAAATAACTATAGACTTCATCACCATGTGGAATCCACTATATGTCAACAATATAGCACACAACCCATCTGGATCCAACCCAGAATATACATGTAAGGAGGTGAAAAAGGGAACCTATAAATCATGAGGAGGTGACAAAAGGGGATCAATAAATCATAATATAGAGTAAGCACTTGACAATTAACTATATGTAATGCCAACCTCTTTTTTTGTTATAAATAACCTTTACAGGGCCTCAATTCTGAGCAGATGAAGTGAACTCATAAAATGTCAATCAAAGAGGAAATCTGAGTACAGGAAGATGCACATCTTAATGTATATTTATCCAAGCAGGATAGATTTCTGTAGAGATGAGAAATGGTGAGCAGAGCCGTACTTTGATGTCAGTTTTATAGCAATGCTTTAACCAATATTCATATTTAAGTACATGTGTATGGTGTTGTTAAACTTCAGAAACAAAAAATCATAAAAATATCTGTTATTTCTATTTTCTCATTTCAGCAAACAAAGAGAATTTGATGTAAGATATGCCGTGATTGTAAGTCAAATCTTAGTAATGAAAAAATAATGTCAAAATGATCACACTGTTCTAATGGTAATAGCTGTTATAAAATAATGTCAACACAAAGTGGCAACAGCTGTTAAAAATAATTTCAAGATGAGGTGGAAACAGCTGTTATATAATAATGTTACCATAAATTGATAACAATTGTTATAAAATAATGTCAAAATGAGTTGGTAACAGCTGTTATAAAATAATGTCAACATGAGTTGGTAAACAGCTGTTATAAAATGTCAACATGAGTTGGTAACAGTTGTTATAAAATGTCAACATGAATAGGTAACAGCTGTTATATATAATATAGTAATGTTAACATGAGTTGGTAACAGCTGTTATAAAATAATGTCAAAATGAGTTGGTAACAGGTGCTATAAAATAATGTCAAAATGAGTTGGTAACAGCTGTTATAAAATAATGTTAACATGAACTGGTAACAGCTATTATAAAATAATGTCAACATGAGTTGGTAACAGCTGTTATAAAATGCCAACATGAGTTGGTAACAGTTGTTATATATGATATAGTAATGTTAACATGAGTTGGTAACAGCCGTTATAAAATAATGTCAAAATGAGTTTGAAACAGGTGCTATAAAATAATGTCAAAATGAGTTGGTAACAGCTGTTATAAAATAATGTTAACATGAACTGGTAACAGCTATTATAAAATAATGTCAACATGAGTTGGTAACAGCTGTTATAAAATGTCAACATGAGTTGGTAACAGCTGTTATATATAATATAGTAATGTTAACATGAGTTGGTAACAGCTGTTACAAAATAATGTCAAAATGAGTTGGTAACAGGTGCTATAAAATAATGTCAAAATGAGTTGGTAACAGCTGTTATAAAATAATGTTAACATGAACTGGTAACAGCTATTATAAAATAATTTCAATATGTCACCACAGAGATAATGCTGCTAAAACAATAATGCCAACACAATCATACTGTTACAAAATAATGTCAACTTGATTACTCCATTATGATTATAAACAGAAATAAATATCACCATATAACATATAGTAATGTCAACATGTGGCAGTAACAGCTGTTATGAAATAATGTCAACATGGTCACACCATTACAACAATGAAACAGAAATAAATATCACTATAACATACATGAATAATAATGTTAATATCAGGTGGTAACAGCTGTTATGAAATAATGTCAACATGAGGCAGTAACAGCTGTTATGAAATAATGTCAACATGATCACACCATTACAACAATGAAACAGAAATAAATATCACTATAACATACATGAATAATAATGTTAATATCAGGTGGTAACAGCTGTTATGAAATAATGTCAACATGAGGCAGTAACAGCTGTTATGAAATAATGTCAACATGATCACACCATTACAACAATGAAACAGAAATAAATATCACCATAACATACATGAATAATAATGTTAATATCAGGTGGTAACAGCTGTTATGAAATAATGTCAACAGGAAGTGGTAACAGCTGTTATGAAATAATGTCAACAGGAAGTGGTAACAGCTGTTATGAAATAATGTCAACAGGAAGTGGTAACAGCTTTTATGAAATAATGTCAACAGGAAGTGGTAACAGCTGTTATGAAATAATGTCAACATCAGGCAGTAACAGCTGTTATGAAATGATGTCAACATGATCACACCATAACAACAATGAAACAGAAATAAATATCACCATAACATACATGAATAATAATGTCAATATCAGGTGGTAACAGCTGTTATGAAATAATGTCAACAGGAAATTGTAACAGCTGTTATGTAATAATGTCAACAGGAAGTGGTAACAAATGTACTTATAAAATAATGTCAACATGATCACACTCTATGATAATGAAAGAGAAACAAATACCATCAATAACATATGGAGATAATATTGTAAGAGAAATACACAAAAACGTGGTATACAATGATTTTTTTATGAGATTAAATCAAAGAAAATCTGTATTATATACAAATGATTTATATCACTAGTACTGCTGTGTAACTCAAACTTTCATGATTTTATTTTACTGTATATAACTATTGTTTACACTGAAAATATAATGTTTTTCAGAGAGTGAAAGTCAAAACCTTATGAAGATAGTTAAGGTCTGCAAAATGTTTTATACTTTACATTCCTTTGTTTTATTCTTTACATTCCTTATCAAAACTTTATAGGCTCTGCTACAAATATCAAGATCTCAGAGGGTTCTAGCAATACATATGTAGTAATAATTCATCAACCCATGAAAAACAATGGACCCTTCTGTAAAGCAATGATTTAGACCAGTCCAAATGTGTGTTCAAGGGTGAATGAGTTAAGGCCTGAAGGTTAAACCTGACCTTTATCAATTTTCTGAACTGGATATGTAGGACAGTACTGGGGCAAAGCATCAGCTCTCCTAAACTTCAGTGAGGTGAACTAAATACAGGTACATTTGTACAATGCCTTAAGACTGAGGTTTATACTTATACATGTATACAGGTACAGGTACAGGTATGTCAACACAAGCATTCACATGTTTCTGAGGACGTCAAATCTAAGTCTGTGATTTGTGTAAAGAATGAGGAAAAAAATCTCCCAAGACCCCATCCTAATTTGTACATGTACATGTCTTTTCTTGTTGTAACTCTACATATTACATATATGTACTTGTTTATAAATGTATGATATTTATAATTGCACATCAATGTACCTGATGTACCTGGCATTACAACTGTACCAGACTGACCACTTAAATTATCTGTAAGCACACTTGACCATATCATACATGTATATATTGCATTCTCCTCATTACACCTGCAATTTCATCTGATAAAATAACTGTAACAAAGTAAAAATTCTAGCTGGCAGAATTAAGATGGGTTAATAATCCATTTACCCCTAAAGACACATTTGGACTGTTCGAAGTCATTGATTTACAGAGGAGTCAAATGTTTTTCAGGGTCTGCACTACCTGTATCAGGTTAGATATGCTTGGAGTGATTTAATTTCTTGATGGCATCTTCTTTCATGTACATGTACATGTACATGTGTACAATGTCATAACAGAATTCAGTTTTTTTTTTTCAATACAAAATTGTACACACTGTATGAAGAGTATACTAGATGCAAACTAACCATTGCCCACATAAACTAATAATAAAGGACTCATATTCTAATCTTTTAAAATTTTACAACATTGCTTAGTAAATTACCTACATGTACATCAAAATTAAACAGCTGATTTGTAGTATGTATATGTTATAATAAGATCCCTCTCAAATCAATAAAAACCAATTTCTTTGATGCCTTCCATATGCTGAATAAATTCCTGGCCAATGAATTTCTATTCTATCCCCATGAATTACTTTAATATGGATATTTTGTCAAAGGTTTGTTTTTTGCATTAATATACCTGAGATCAAAGGCACCTAGTTTAGCTTACTCCTTAATCAGTGTGAGATTTGACTATCAGGCAGCTACCAGCAGCCTGTGATTTATAGTTGGTCTGAAGAAGTGAAATGCTTCTTTATCTTTTAATACATAGTAAACCCCCATGAGGATAAACAACAATTATCAAAGCTGTTATCAGATGTGCTAGTACAGAACATGTACACAATGTATTTGTAGCTAGGTTTATTAATCTTTCATTTATTTCAGTATTTTTATCAAAACAATCACAGCCATACTCTACAATAAAACACCCTCTAAGGTTTCTTTTTTAAAATTATAAACATATACCATCAGCTATCCATCAACTCAATGAGAGTTAATTACAGGTGAATCAACTGAACATGCAATTACAAAAACACCCCCCCCCCAAAAAAAAAAAAACCCCAAAAAACTAACAAAAACAAACAAACAAAACTAACTGAATCATTGAAATATAGGATAAACTTATAGGTCCTTGATTTTTGTGGAGTGGGAGCAGCTTATGTGACCCTTTCCAAGATTTCATGTGTAATTCAGGAAATACAAAAGTAGTACTAGTGTATATAAACAATTTTGGTAATGATCTGGACTGTGTTCTCAAAGCAAGATCTATCACATTGATGTAATTGAAATCATTTACATTATACCAATATATGTAAATTTCAGATAGTGAAGGCCTGATACATGTACATGTATAGCCATGCTGTTAGCAATCTTTTTTGAATGAAATAATTTTGTATGTTTTAAATTCAAATTTGTACTCACAGTTTGATTAAGTTTGTTAGTCCTTCAAAAGCCCCAGTGTTGATACGAGTAATTTGGTTGTTGCTGAGGTCTCTGGTAAAAAAAGAAGAAAAAGAGTACATTAATTACACTGTACAGATGATATATACCCTGGAACTGAAATTTTAGACTTAATATTGTTTTACGTCATACTCAACAAATTTCAAGGCATATGGTGGTGGCAGAAAAAACCTGGGTACAATGTACCTGGGAAGAGACCAATGACCTTCCACGAGTAAACTGGCAAACATTCTCACAAAATCAACTAAGGTTCCTGCTGACAACAAACCCACATTCATGGTTTAGTGTGCTGTTCTAACTAAGCTCATATGTATCATGGGGAAAAAAACATCAAATTTCTTAAAGTAAATTGGCAAACTTAATCCACATTTTTTCCTGAAATTTTGGAAATTGCATTCCTAAAAATTAACAAATTTTTCTAAATACCTGTGAAGCGTGCAATAGTATCATAGGATCTCCATTTTTTATCAAATAAAATTGTGGCACAAGGTTTTAGTAAAAATTTAATTTGGAAAATTTTCTTTGAACAATCAGAAAAAAATACATGAATTGTAAATGCACACACGTAATTCAGAAGTTTTAGCTGTATATTATAGTGCATGCATGAAATGGAGCCATGCGATTTGATCAAATGATGCATTAACTGTCTTTTTTGTGGATTCATCAATCTACATGAAACTGTCAACCATCAAACACATAAACTGTATCTACATGTATTCATTATGACTCAGTCAATTATAACATATTTATGACATTGCAAATGGAAAACTCTCCTGACTACATTTAAAAAGATAACAATGTGGACAAAATTGAAGATGGACCAATTACATGGTCACTCATGTTTCAAGTACTATTGGGAAGTCAGATTACATAAAGATCTGTCTAGACAAAGCCACACCAGTGTACACAGTTTGAAGCAGTCATTCATGTAGTGTAAATATTTTAGATGGTAATTATTTTGATATTGAATAATCCCATGGGAACAAAAATTGGTTAGGAAAAATAAATGTAATTTCACAGTGTTCCGACAATTGACTAAAAGAGAAACTAATGAATAGAAAACATAGTAAAGAAACCATGAACATTTGTAAAATAATTGCCCATGTTGATAACGATCTCCTGTGTCAGTGTCCTCTTAATTTCTTTATAAATAAAATACCCACCACATATTAGTGTAGCTATCAAAACATTTTCTAAAAGCAGAGACCATCTGTACAGCTTCTGGTTACAAACATTGAGTAGGGCTTACTGTACAGAATTCAAAAATCTAAGAACATATATTTATACATGTACACAGTCAAACTTACATTAAAGGCCATTTCTGTATAAATTAAAGGGCACCTGCTTTTAAAGCCATTCAGACATAATCTTTGTTTACTGTTTTAAAATGAATAACCTGTTTAGAAGGGCCACCTGCCATTAAGGACCACATTTGCATGCTCCCTGAGTGGCCTCAATAGACAAATTTGACTGTAGATTGTATGGAAACATGTATACACATATATTTTCATGAACCCACACTGTATGTCTGGTCAAACACACATATATGTGCACAGATTCACAGAGATCAATATATGAAGTTTTTCTTAACACCAGGAGAAATATTTGTTTTTATCTCCCCAAGATTGACGATTGGATGGCTTATCATTTTTGGCCTGTCTGTTTGCAACAGTTTGATCTCTGTCAAATAATTTCAGTTTCATTTTCTCAAATTTTCAGGAAGTTTGATATTGTTGCTTTATATATATCTCTGAAATCCTCAACAAGAATTGGTCAATTACAATTAACATTTGACCATACTTGTCAGTGGTATATTGGACTTTAAAACTCTTCAGGAATGATTTAGCTCTCGGAGATATATTGTGCCTCAAATATGTCTTGTTTTACTTACAATGTTTACCAATATTGAATATTCCTTACATACTATTACAATGCAAACAAATACATGCAATGACATTCTATTATCTCAGATTTTCTGAACTGAGCATTATCTTTGAAACTTACATGTAAGTTTCTGTCAATTTTAAACCTACAACACATCAGGTTAAATTAAGAAAAATCTGTATGATAAAGCTGAGATTTGCATTTCAATTAATTATGATGCTGTATTTTAGTCATTGTTTATTTGTTACAAATGTTGTAAATAAGTAGCCTTTGTCCTACGTGGGATCACAAGTGTAAATACGTGTATAAAGAATACAAGTGACTGGTGAAGTCATAATGTATCTGTCATTAACATTCTCTATCACTTTCTGAAAGTGTTTTGTGTCCACAATTTATTGATTAAAAAAAACACAACAGTTTTATAATCAATAATGAGTACTGTGAATGTTATTCCTTTTAGATGTAATACATGTACACATGTACATACTGTACTCCTTATTGTCTCCTACCGGTTTTCTACATGTATCTTCTCTAATAAAAAACTGATATAGGGTTTTGTTTAGCGAAGGTCTAAGTACATATGCACAGAGATGAGCAAAAAGTATTCATACATTATTATTTTTTACTGCACATTTCATATAAAATTACATTTTTCCAAAAATTATTGTGTAGTCATTTCTTTTCACATTTCAATAAAATTTCCACCACTAAAAAAATAATTGAATAAAGTTTCGTTATCTATTTTGATTTTTAATTTTCTGAATCATAAATTAAAAGATTTATTTATTTAAAGAGAAAGCTTAATTTTTTTTTTTTGAAAACTCCCTATACATGTTTGTGTAAGTAAAATTGTAATGTCTAATTTTTACTTAGTTTAAACTGTGAAATCTTTGAAATGATACACCCAGAAAACCACTGAAACTGGGAAACACTCTCTTTTTAGTAGTGAAAATTTACAGAAATATGATAAGAAATGACTTAACAATATTTTTTGAAAATTATGGTTTTATATGATATACATGTATATAGTGAAAATTTATAGTGTATGAATACTTTTTGTATTTCTCTACTTGTATAGTTGATATACTGTACACTTTTAGAAATGTGATCTAAAACAACAAAACTTTGGGAGATTTATGTAATAACTCTACCCCACCCCTTAAAAACAAAACAACAACAACAAATTAACACATTGTTTATCTCTACATGTATACAGATTTTCATTCAAATACATTTTCGCCTTTAGTTAGACAATGCATTTTATTCAAAATCTCAACCCCAAATTCCTCCTGCAAAAGTTCAGAAATACCTATGTAATGCACTTGTTAACAAATGTATTCTTTTCTATGTTATACATACTGTAAATAAATCTAGATATGAAATTTACGCTCCAAGACAAACGCATACAGGTAATTTTATTTTATAGGCGAGATAACATTTGCTGTCATTTGTTTCCCAGTTAGTGTGAAGTGTTGAACCCTGCATTTTAATTTTAAAATGAAACATATGTTCCTTCTTTAAACAAAGGTGAAATAGACAAGTGACATTTATCATTTCTGTATCATTTCAAAGGTTTATGCTCAATGTAGAAACTCTTGTTCCACAATTTTGAAAAATATGGCAGTTTCTTCAAATGTTTGTTTCCAAGTCACTGAACCTTTTCCATATCCCATACAAAATGACTTAATCATCTCAACACCTTATCCTCAATTTGACATTCAGTATCTGAACTTTCTAGATACAAATGTTTCATCTCTTCTATTATACATGTACATGTAGTACAAACATCTTTATCATAATCACCAAAGATTATCAAACTGTTTTTTCCTATTTCTTAAAATAATGACCACTTATAACCAACCACAAATGATGTAATAAATACTGATATATAAGTGATGTGCAATAACTACAACATGTGAAGTAATAACTATAATATGTGAAGTAATAATTGTAACATGTGATAACTTACATGTGATATAATAACTGTAACATGTAAAGTAATACAAATAATGTAACTGTAATGTGTGATGTAATAACTGTAACATGTGATATAATACATGTAACTATAATAGGTGGTTAATGTAATTACTTTGACATGTGATGTAATAACTAAAACATGTGATAAGTTAAACAGGTTGTTGATATAATTTCAACATAATGTAACATGTTATGTAATAATTAACAAATGATGTATTAACTGTAAGAGGTGGTTGATATAATAACTTTAACATGTGATATATTTATAACATGTGATATACAGTGTAATAACTATAAGAAGTAATGTGATAATCTAACAGACAAATGTATACATAGTTGATGTAATAACTGTAAGGAGTGATGTAATACATGTGTAACTATGACAGGTGGATGATGTAATAATTATAACATGTGATATAATAAATGTAATACATGATGTCATAGCTATAAGAAGTGAATTATAATAATCCAACAGGTGGTTGATGTAATTACAATAACATACATGTACATGTAGGATGTAATAATCTAACAGGTGGGTGATGTACATGTTAGAACTGTGATGCCAAAACTGGTGAAGGAAGAATTATTAATTATGATAAAAGGTCTCAAGTCTGGCCAAGTTTTTCCCTTTACCTTTCAACTTCTAAGCCACCAAAACATAGATGGGAGAGACAAACTTCTAGGCCACCAAAACATAGATGTGAGAGACAAAGACAGAGTCATAGAGAATGAAAGACTGTGTGTGTGTGCCTGTGTGTGTTGTGTGGGAGAGAGAGATTGATGTAAAAGACAGGATGATAAGGAGAAAGAGAGTGTAATATCAACTTCATGAGCACTCAAAGCAGGTGGTCCGTTTTAACAGGTGGCATTTGTTTAGACTTTTCATAAATACATTATAGATATATACCAACAGATAAGTAAAAGAGGATAAAATAACAGCATAAGAACTAGAAGACGTGGTGCAGAGACACTACAAATTAACACACACCTCAAACAGCTTGTCACTCTCTGACAGCCAGATGTTTCATGTTCTGACATAGTTAATTAAAACTTGTCAAGTCCTTACTTAACTACAACTATTCAAAACTACAAAATGCCATATTTATCATTCTGGTAATGCATTTAGTTTCTATTGTAAACAAATTTGGGTTTTAAGACCATTGAAAGGCTGTGAAAAATGTTTGTATGAATAAACGTAATCTATTCCTCTTCACCATATCCTTCACATAAAAGCAATTTGAACTTCTAGAACTGAAAAACAATTGAAATGTACATCATGTGTCTGGTTTCTTTAAATCACTATATCAATTGTATCTAAATTGAAACTGATTTAATTGTAGTCACAATAAAGGGCTGTCATTAATGAGAAGTCCTGTATTGTTATAATGACAAGTAAAAATATTCACATATCACATATGTTCATAAATTGAATAATTTGATTCTTCTATATCAAAATAAACATATTCATTATAAAATTTAAGGGTTTTATTGCATTGCGTATTAGACAACCTCATCTTTACACATCATTTATGATTATTAATGAAAGCTGCCATCACAATATACATTGTAGATGCCACAACTTTTTACCTGAGCTACGGACTTTAGTTAATGTACATGTATATATATGTATATTATAACCAAAATCAAGTGGCACATCTACAAATGTAGGTTTTGTCAGAAAAAAAAACAAGACTGTTTATTTTCCAAAAAGGTGTGTACATGTTATTTAATTTACCTGATTAGCTACATGTACTATGACATTAGACCTTTGTTTCAAGTCTCCTTGAATTTATGGCTTTCAATTCTTACCACGAGCATATGACCATGGTAAAGAACATCACTTAACTATAAAAAAGTCTAAGGTTTGATCCAGAATTGACCCCGATTTGAACAGGTTTGACCCACTTTTAAACAGCAAGCCTGGCCTGCCTGTTAGGTAAATGTCTACCATAAACCCAATGTAGACAGTTTGGCAAATGGATTTGAAGATTTTAAGACATACATTGTATTTCCTTTTAGCTTCAGCTCCGATATTATAATGTAACTAAGATCTATGAGTCAGATTGATAAAGTTTTATTCTTCGAAGACAAAAATCTGTAGCAATGCTGATGGTTAAAATTTGTGGCACTGTTAATCAAAATTAAAATGTTAACACACTATAATTAAATTTTGTATTCTCTATAGGACAGTCAACCTGGCTCAATAGGTAGCACCCTAAACTCTTGATCATGAGGTCGTGAGGTCGAGTCCAACCAGCAGCAGGTTGGTTTCCACAGTCCTTCGGATGAGACAGTAAAAACCAAGGTTCCATGTCACAGAAAGTGTTGGCATGTTAAAGCAATATAAGATGTCACAATGATTTTTTTTGTCCCCTGACAATATTATAGTCCAGAATATTATAAAATGTGTGTTCAAATACATTATCAAACATATGAAACATTGTAAGACATTTTCTTTTCGGAATTACTTGTTTTATTAGAATATCAGTTTTCCCATACCTTAAAAAACCCTGCTGTATATCTGTATGCAATAACCTTTCAGATAAACTCTCACCATATCAAATGCACTTCGTAATTCAATCAGGGATCTCGGTCCTTTATGCGCTCGGACTATGTCGGCCAAATTTTATGTGTTTTATATTTATTTTTAAAATGCAGGACGTGAATTTTATTGGAAAGTGCATGTATTATGTAAATATATGCTTTTTATCACTATTTTTAATACCTGATGAAAATCAGATGAATATATGGATAAATATGTCAGGTCACTAAATAAAATTTTCTGAACTTTAAAGCTGACTTTGACAAAATCAAAATACTATAACTGTGAAAAGTATGCGTACATGTACTTCATGTTTTACAATCATGCCGCTATGTTCAGTGAAGTTAGGCAGTCCAAGATCATGTGTCAAGAATGACAAAGCAGAGAATGCGACAGGACGAGTTAAAAATGGGTTGGGATCCCCCGATATACCCAACACGTGGATAATGTTTTGAAACGACAAAAAAAAAAAAACTTTGCCTGATTTAGGTATGAAATGATGATGTACAAAAATAAACACAAAGGGTAATAAGAATAGAAAGTATATTAACTGCAAATAGCACGTGTTTATTGGACACTCCATAATCTTCCTAAAAATTTACTGAAAGTTAATTTGCAATGCTCAAAGTAATGATGGACATTCTATAAATGATAATACGTGTTACGTTTGGCCAGACTGATGCAATTTTACACATGCATTTGTTATTCTAACCACCAGATGGTCTCTTTGAATATATACGAGATAAAATATTACATAAAATGGACAAGTAAAATTTTACACCTGCGACAGTTTATATCCCTATAAAGAACCCTCACTGTTAAATGGGCGCAAGTGCCGAGCATGGGCCAAAATCTGAAGCCCTTCACCAGCATTTGGTGACGTCTCCATATGAGTGAAAGATTCTTGAGTGGGACATTAAAAAACAATAAACAAACAAACAAACTCAATAAGGAAACCTTCTTGTATATATATATTTATGAACTTTGTGATAAGTGGATGTCACATTAAAAGCATACAGATGAGAGACACACACATACATGTACAGCTATATTCCTGTCACTGGTGATCAATTCTGTCACCAATAGCACATGTCTTATGTAAATTCATATTATAATTCAAATCCACCAGAGCATTAATTAGACCCACAACAAAGCACTGGTTTACATGTACATCATGTATATCATAATATATATACACACACCTAGGCCTGTACCAGACCAAGGACAGAAAACACAAACAAAGCAATGGACAAACAGATAAAAAACAATATACCCACCCATTTATAATATCAGGAGGCTAATATTTTCACCACAGTTCTTTACTCTTCTGCAAAAGTTGAATGCTTACATAACAACCAATGAAAATGAGAACAAGGTCTAGTGGTGAGGGTATTATCACTCACTTGAATGTCCACTCTATTTATAAACTCTTGTCCAAGGGAACTCAAATTAACTACATGTATCTTTGTTACTTCTACATGTATACGTTAACACTACATTGTACATGTATGTATTCATATATGAATTTGGAAGTAAACTGACTGAGGGATTTTGGAGAAATCTGAAACATTGAAAAGATTATACACAGACACAGTGATGAACAGGGACAGATCAAAACAGGTCTTTCTGGTGACCTTAAAAAAAGGATACAAAATGGCTGTTTGTTTGTTTTAATGTTTATTTATGCCACTCTCAACAATTTTTCAGTAATATGGTGGCGGCTAGTTTTTGATAGTGGAGGAGAGGACCTGGTTACACTGTACACGGGAAGAGAGTTCAAGAGACCATCAGCCTTCTACAAGTAAACTACCCCACAAAATCAGCTGAGGCTCCAGCAGGTTTAAAAGTAAAGGACTCCATGATTTAAAGTGTGCATGATGCTCTAACTGGACAAAGAGGACCCTACAATATGGCTGCCTAATTAATAATAACAATGCACAAGAAGATTTAGGATGGGTAGTGAAGAGACACACAATGGTATAGCAAACAAGACATTGATATTTAGATTGGCAATCATCACGATCAATTCCTTATTTGCAAACATGTAGGCCTACATGAATAATGCATGTGCACTAAGTTGTAAGGCAATCACAAGATCTATTATCTGGAATTTAATCCACTCAATATAAGTTTTGCAATTTACTAAAATTCAAACCATGAACACCACAACATTTTTTTTAAAATAAAGTAAAACAAGCCTAAATGTTCAAATGATGTGCAGGTAAAATTTATCATTGACAGCTACCTAGTGGTAGAGTCTTCCATACATACATGTATGTTAGCTGTTATATGATATGTTTTACTCAGAAGTTGTATTTTAAGATTTTAAACAAGCCTAATGTCTGCCTTTTTGTCAACACATTTGTAAATTTACATTTTGTATATTCATATATACCTAGCAGTACATGTAACTGACTGATTTACCTTAGCATTTCATCTACAAATGTGTGACTTAATCGTCTGTTGACAAATCAACTTACATATCAGTTTCGCTGTGAGTTTAAATAAGTCAACATTAGCGTGTATAAAAATACAGCAGGCATGATTTCGATTGATATCTTATTACTGGGTACAGATCATGTTGGGCAACTTAAGATAACAGTTGTTGGTATTGCTGTCATACTAAGCCAAAACTGCATTAAACTAACTGTGGGTGGTATGCCAATCAAACAAGGCCTCGTCACACACACCTCTACTACGGTTATTCAACTATTAAATTCCTTATTAGTCTTGAGTCTTTATCACAATCAGTTGTGTTATTCAGTTCAAGATAGACACAAATTTGGGAAGAGAAAAAAAATCACTCTGTGCTGTCACCATAATTTTATCTCCATTGTACAAAATGTATTGGAAGCTCTGACCCATTGTGACCTTAACCTAGACCCAGAATCTTGGAAAATGATAAACAGCAGAAAGGTTAAAACAAACGGTAATAAACATACAACATAATCAGGTAACTGAATGTTCCTGCTTTATCTCCAGTGTGCAGCCTTTTTGTGCAGTTTTATAGTCTTCTTCAAGAGAACTGAAGAAATCTCATTAAAATAGACCTACATTTTTTAGTGTTTAAAAAGCAGGCATATTGAGTTGTCAAAAGAAATGGTTCACTCTCATTACAGATAATCTAATGTAGGCCTACCTGTAATGAGTTAATGTATAGTATATATATAATAGTTCATGAAAATTTGCTGAATAAAATGAAAATCCACTAAATGTATTTGGGATAAACAAATGCATCAGTTAATATTGCTGCTATGTAAATTTACTGCTAAAACATACTAACTCTAAGAGGAGAGTCCTAAGTATTGTAAATCATTTTGATTTTAAAAATAAAGCACATTTTTGCAAACTCAAAACTCTGGTGAATATTTGCATCATACATGTAAGCTGAGTGGCCTTGTTCTTGAATATAACAATACTGTTTTTTAAAGATTTTTGTACAAAATATTAAGCATTTACAGCATTAAAGAAGTTGTACGTTGTACATGTAGGTTCTGAAACTGAAATACAGTGATACTTGTATATAACAACCTCCCTAATGACCCAACAAAACTGATCCTTATAGGGAGATGGTCTTTATATAGAGGTTGATTTGTACACAAATCATGGTATTATTGGGACAGCAGAAAGTTAAAGTAGGTTGTCAGTTTGAAAATCAATTTATTCATACTACATACGAGTATGTACATGTATATGTACCGTATAAATACTTGAAAATAAGAAATTGAACTCTTTTGTAGCTTTGAAATTAAGAATTTATGTATTCATGAATATATACATAAAAAGTGGAGAATGCTAAATAAAGTCTGTATAAAATATAAGTGATCTACATGTATATCTACAAGATATCTCTAATCAATGTTTCTCTTATTAACATATACATACATGTACTGGTAAAAAATGTACCAGCACCTAATATCATATGGGATATTGAGTTAATCTTTCCATAACTAAATGTAGTACCATAATTCAATTATCCACTTTTTACAGCAGCAATTTCTTAGTCATTTTTTTTAAATTGTCATACTAGTATAAATATATATATATATATATATATATATATATATATATATATATATATATATATATATATATATATATATATGTGTGTGTGTGTGTGTGTGTGTGTGTGTGTGTGTGTGTGTGTGTAACAGCAGAAATTAATTGAAATTTGCAAAAGAAAAAAAAAGATCAACCTTTTAGTTTTATGTCTTGTTTTAAGTATTTATTTAATATCTCTCCCCCCCCTCTCTCTCTCTCTGTATATTATTGTGTGTGTTTTATACAATTATATTTTCAAAATTATATCTACAATGTAAATATACAACCTTAGATATTTGTTATTCTACCAGAATTCAATATCACTTATTCACACTATGATTTAAATCTAAGATCTACATTATACGATAACAAGACAAAGAAAATCTGTCCTTCATAATCCAATAACTCATGGAAAGTATGTCAAACAATGACAACATATAACAAGGAGAAAAAGAGACATCATTAAATTAAAATCAAGATATTATTGTATACATTTTAAAAATATAGCAGAGATAGAGACTGTAAAGTTAGAAAATATTTCTGAAGTAAATCTATAAATGCAAGTAAGCGTCTATCCTATCTAATCAAGATATTCCAGCCGTGAAATTTCATCCTCCAAACAAATAAGACAAAACTGTGAAGTTAAAATTGCTTCACACTTAGTCAGTTGAATACTTTTCAGTTGATAAATTAAATCCAGCTTATGAAAAAAAAATAAAGAAGAAATTCAGAGTGGGATTTGCATACAATTACCTGTAGATTGGATTTTAGAAATAAATAAAAAGGACCGCTTTGTTTGTTGGTGAAAAAGATTCACCAGTTGAGATTTCTCATTTCCTGGTAATCTTTTATCAGCAAGAATTAAAAACAACCCGAAACTTCACTTATATTTAGTAAAATCATTGTCTGATGCTAAGTCAGATTTTGTTAATTTAAATTTCACAAACAAATTAAATATAGTAATATTTTAAAGTTAAATGAACAATTTTCCACATGTCAAAAATCTTATTTTCATGTAAATTTACAAGTTTTTTTTCATTATTTGATAATTCCATATACACATTGTACATGTAAATGTAATCTACATACTTTGTAGTCAACAAATGTACATGTATAATAAAGTCTCACAAAGCATCTTATACAGTATAGCTTTATCTTAACCAGGATGTCAGAATTTGGGATGCCCTTTTTGTAAATAGAGTGAATGATATTTTTTCAGTTGACGGAAACATTCACTGATAAATACATTTGTAATATTAAATAAAATTGTACAGAATTATGTAATAGTACCTTTAACAAACAAATTTACCCAACATGACTCTTTCTCAGATGATCTAGAGTACACATGTATACATGGATCTGCACCTGAAGCAAACATTTCAAAAGGTACATTTCTACACTGAACACAAAATTCATGTGTTTGTTTAAAATTCAAATCTTTTCAGATTAGCGGTGGAAATACTGTACAAGTAATCTGCAGAATAATTTTGATAATATCTTTCGTATAACACAAAACTGAAATAGAATGGTTTTGTGTTTGTGTTGTGATCTGCGACACCAATTCTCATGTCAAACTCACAGATCGAGATCGTAACCTTGTAAATGGCCCTCTGTTTTCAATTCAGCATTTCCGTAAAGAAAATTAAAATGCTGGAAACTAAAGATCAATAAAAGTAGTTAACAATTGTTAAAGATTAAGAACAACTCGTTCAATTTCAAATTAATGTTAATGAAAAATAAATTTGATGTACATGAATCAGACATGAGAATTCATATATGTACTTTTTTAGCAATTAGTTTTCTTGATTACACATGTACAATACAGTACATGTACATCATTACGAGTTATCTATGTATTTTTAACTTTCATAAATGATGATTCTTAAGTACAGTAAAACTTGCTTTAGTGACCACCTGTGTATAAAGACCACCTGGTCATAAAAACTGTTTTTGCTGTACTCAAAAGTACCATTTGTGTACAAATCAAACTCTTTATAAAGACCACCTCCCTGTAAAGGCTGGTTTTGTTGTGTCCGTAACAGGGTCTTTATATACAAATGTACAAGTTTCGCTGTATTATATTTGAAGTGTCATAAATTTATACCCAGAATAAAAACCAGAAAAATACCAAATGGTGATGGAATAAAAACCAGAAAAATTCCAAACTGTTGATGGAATAAAATCTCCAAAATACAAAACTGTTGATGGAATAAAATCTCCAAAATACAAAACTGTTGATGGAATAAAATCCCCAAAATACCAAATTGATTATGGAATAGAAAACAGAAAAATACCAAACTTATTATGGAATAAAACCCCCAAAAAACCAAAATGGTGATGGAATAAAAACCAGAAAAATACATGTACCAAACTGTTGATGGAATAGAAACCAGGAATATGCCAAACTGGTGATGGAATAAAAACCAGAAAAATACAAAATACATATACCAAACTGTTGATGAAATAGAAACCAGGAATATGCCAAACTGTTGATGGAATAAAAACCAGGAAAATATTAAACTGGTGTGAAAACTCAAGAAACAGACTACATAGCTTATACAATCATGTCAGTTGTATTTCTGTTTGCTCTCTTTCAAAACAGAGAAGCCAAGAGGTTTTTGTTTTATATGCACAGAACTCTTACATATACATTCAGAAGATTCTTTATCAAATCTCCTGTTTGCTTCTTTTTGTAATTGGTAATCTGGTGGTATTTTGGAAAATTTTACATGTAAACGTTAAGGTGTAAATGTACTATCTGAAATCAAGAATATAGTATTTGAAGCATTTCCTTTTATCAAATCTTGATCAGCAGCAGACAATAGTTAGAGAGCTTTCAAACTTTTGATATAATTTTACTGAGATAAATTTGTTATAAAGTGTTTTAATACAATCTTATAGATATGAATCATTTACACATGTACATATATAATGTAGAAATAAAAACGGAGTGTTTCACTTGACAAGTAAAAAACTATAAAACTGACTTTCCCAGTTTTCTAAAATTCTTGCTCTCCTTTATTTTTTTTAATTACATTTAAATGTACATTCTATTTACATCCTGTTTTACTGTATAAAACATTTAACATTACCTGCCAAGATCATCCAGATTGGTACAAGATCATTTGTATGTATGTGTATGTATGTTTTTGCTTAAGCAATGTTTAACATTTTATAATTATCTATCTAATGAGGTACTTGCACTCCTTCCGCTCACTAGTAATACATGACAAGTCATTCCAGTAACAGAAAATGGAGATGCTTTAATACAATGTACTTGATAATGAGAGTGAATAATATGGACTGACTGGTTTAGTCAATAAAATACTTTTCCCTATCCCTTTCCGATACACTCTCAGTTCAGACTATTAACACAAACCATTCATGTGTGTCTGCCCTGAAAATAAATGGGCTAGGTCCATATCTACATGTACATGTACAAATAGACTAAATGGGATAGTCTGGATGCCTTGAACCCTAATTCTGGGTAGCACTTTTAAAGCTGGACTATAAAAGTTATTACAAACATGCTCTCCTATTTCAGAAGTAACGTAGTCACTGAAACGAAACAAATAATACTATGTAACTACATGTGTACATGTACCTAAAATTGATCCTTCTAGAAATCTTATATAAGTATCTAATACAGATTGTGTTATCAATGTCTGCATTTCCCCACTCTTTTTTCAAGTACAAAATAACTTCTGGATACCGACCCTTCTTTATTCCGAACACAAGACCTTTTTATTTTTAGATGAAAACATAATAATGTACAATGTACTTAAAACAACTTCTAAATTATACCAGCCTTACCTGTGTAAGAACGCTTTATCTGGCATTTTCGTTAGCCAAACTCCATATACATCTTTAAACAAGTGGAAAGTAATGGAAACCCCATGAAAAACAAATGTGAATTAGGAAAAAAGTTACTAAAACATTTATGAAAATAGGGCTGGTCTGTAGTACTATTGTAAATTTACTGGTATAAAAAACTGGAACTGGTTGCAATTATTGACTTAAATGGTTAACTTCCAGAACAATTAAAACAACAAACAAAATTACTGGTCTGAATAAGGTACATTATAACCATTGCCCGCAATGAGGTACATTATAACCATTGCCCTCAATAAGGTACATTATAACCATTGCCCTCAATAAGGTACATTATAACCATTGCCCTCAATGAGGTACATTATAACCATTGCCCTCAATAAGGTACATTATAACCATTGCCCTCAATAAGGTACATTATAACCATTGCCCTCAATGAGGTACATTATAACCATTGCCCTCGATGAGGTACATTATAACCATTGCCCTCAATAAGGTACATTATCACCATTGCCCTCAATAAGGTACATTATAACCATTGCCCCCAATAAGGTACATTATAACCATTGCCCTCGATGAGGTACATTATAACCATTGCCCTCAATGAGGTACATTATAACCATTGCCCTCAATAAGGTACATTATAACCATTGCCCCCAATAAGGTACATTATAACCATTGCCCTCAATGAGGTACATTATAACCATTGCCCTCAATAAGGTACATTATAACCATTGCCCTCAATAAGGTACATTATAACCATTGCCCTCAATGAGGTAACCATTGCCCTCAATAAGGTACATTTAACCATTGCCCTCAATAAGGTACATTATAACCATTGTCCTCAATAAGGTACATTATAACCATTGTCCTCAATAAGGTACATTATAACCATTGCCCTCAATAAGGTACATTATAACCATTGCCCTCAATAAGGTACATTATAACCATTGCCCTCAATAAGGTACATTATAACCATTGTCCTCAATAAGGTACATTATAACCATTGCCCTCAATAAGGTACATTATAACCATTGCCCTCAATAAGGTACATTATAACCATTGCCCTCAATGAGGTACATTATAACCATTGCCCTCGATGAGGTACATTATAACCATTGCCCTCAATAAGGTACATTATAACCATTGCCCTCAATAAGGTACATTATAACCATTGCCCTCAATGAGGTACATTATAACCATTGCCCTCAATAAGGTACATTATAACCATTGCCCTCAATGAGGTACATTATAACCATTGCCCTCAATGAGGTACATTATAACCATTGCCCTCAATAAGGTACATTATAACCATTGCCCTCAATGAGGTACATTATAACCATTGCCCTCAATAAGGTACATTATAACCATTGCCCTCAATGAGGTACATTATAACCATTGCCCTCAATGAAGGTACATTATAACCATTGCCCTCAATAAGGTACATTATAACCATTGCCCTCAATGAGGTACATTATAACCATTGCCCTCAATAAGGTACATTATACCATTGCCCTCAATAAGGTACATTATAACCATTGCCCTCAATGAGGTACATTATAACCATTGCCCTCAATGAGGTACATTATAACCATTGCCCTCAATGAGGTACATTATAACCATTGCCCTCAATAAGGTACATTATAACCATTGCCCCCAATAAGGTACATTATAACCATTGCCCTCAATAAGGTACATTATAACCATTGCCCTCAATAAGGTACATTATAACCATTGCCCCCAATAAGGTACATTATAACCATTGCCCTCAATGAGGTACATTATAACCATTGCCCTCAATGAGGTACATTATAACCATTGCCCTCAATGAGGTACATTATAACCATTGCCCTCAATGAGGTACATTATAACCATTGCCCTCAATGAGGTACATTATAACCATTGCCCTCAATAAGGTACATTATAACCATTGCCCTCGATGAGGTACATTATAACCATTGCCCTCAATAAGGTACATTATAACCATTCCTCAATGAGGTACATTATAACCATTGCCCTCGATGAGGTACATTATAACCATTGCCCTCAATAAGGTACATTATAACCATTGCCCTCAATAAGGTACATTATAACCATTGTCCTCAATGAGGTACTTTATAACCATTGCCCTCAATAAGGTACATTATAACCATTGCCCTCGATGAGGTACATTATAACCATTGCCCTCAATAAGGTACATTATAATCATTGCCCTCAATGAGGTACATTATAACCATTGCCCTCAATGAGGTACATTATAACCATTGCCCTCAATAAGGTACATTATAACCATCAATATAACCATTGCCCCCAATAAGGTACATTATAACCATTGCCCCCAATAAGGTACATTATAACCATTGTCCTCAATAAGGTACATTATAACCATTGCCCCCAATGAGGTACATTATAACCATTGCCCCCAATGAGGTACATTATAACCATTGCCCTCACCATTAAGAGGAGGATACTCTGTATGTGAAACATGTGTCAATACTTTATTCACTATAAGACATTGATGCATGTTGCCACTATATTTCATTCACTCACAAATTCTTGCATTCTGCACATTGCAGTTTAAGTACAGTAAAACCTGTATATAGGGGTCACCCAAGGGACCAGAAAATATTGACCTTTATGTGCAGGTGACCCTGCACAGGTTCAATGCAGTTGAAGTATGTACAAGGGATTTTCAAAACTGGCCTTTATAGACAGGTAATCCTTATATAGAGGTGACCACTATAGCAGGTTTTACTGTACATGTAACATGTATAGCAAGAATTAATTCCCTTGGACTAAGGTCTCTATAAGGGTTGACTTCATTTGTTCTATGCTTTATTGTGAGTCTGATAACACACACTAAAATTGGACTCCTAATCTATGGAACTTTACTTTGAAAATTGTTGGTAAAAATATAAAACAACATACATGTACATGTAATTATTAATAATAACAAAACAGGTGAAGAAATTTATCTGGATCTGTGCAAGTGTTTGTGTACCACAAGTTACATGTATAAGATTTTGTCAAATTTCTATAGCTCTAACAGAAGCAATTAAAATACCTACTAACATTATATAGACCCATATTAGACCTAGCAAGCACAAGCTATCAGAAGTTCAGCTGATTTTGAAATATACAGTATGAAATTCTGTTGACTTGCCAGTTCCTCCCTTTCTTCTCTGTGTGTGTTTAGAAAAGTGTAGCAAGGGCTGTAAATTCTAAAGGTTTTAAATTTCACTACTTCTGTATCTTGATCAGTTAAATATTTACTTCAAGAAATCAAAGGAACGTTTCTGTGATAACTCACTTTTAAGGGATATATGGTATTTTATCAAATACACCAGGTGAAATCATTTACGTCAAATATTTCTGATTTGCTACTGTGATATCTTCATATTCTGGGGTATACTTAGTTTTTACTTTATTTCATAACCCACTAATTCCTTTTCACTATTATGAGGACGTTAGTAGCATACATGAAACTGAAGAACCACAAATTTAGACTTATGCTATGGATTCTAAAGAAGTAACAGTACTACAGTGGAAGCTGTCTTGAGAGACCACTCTTACAAAAGACCACCTGTCTTATAATACCACATTATGAGGTTTAAATCAAATAATCATTTAAACAAAACCTCTTTTGAGAGACCACCTATTTTCCACTGTACGTGTATATACACATGTAAATGCCACATTTAAATTTGCTTCGTGTACAAATATTCATATGTGAATGTACATGAAAGTGCATACATGTACACTAAAGCTTGAGAAGTTGACATGTATTTGTCCATATACATTGTACAAATGTAGTTTAACGAGTACAGTGATATTATATCATAGACATTGCTAACAGGTATCATTACATTCTTCTAAGTACAATCACATGTTGTTCAGATATATCTGTACCAGTACTTACACACATGAAAATAATGAAACTAACAATCTTTAAAAACCCCTACTTAATCTGTAAATCACAATTAGACTTTGATGTAACATTCTAGACAAAAATCTTATAAATGGGGAAGGAAACAGATGTTTTATTCAACATGATAAAAAGTTTTTTATTTATTTATTTATTTTCAAGGGGATTAATTTACATGTAAGGCCTACTTGGCAAAATATTTTTATAAAGATATCTTTGACAGCTGTCCTAAAATGCAAATTAAGAAGAGCTTTAGCATAAGTTTATAGAAAATTTGACAATATTACTTGTACATGTACATGAGTATACATGTACTTAAAATTCATGTACATATTTAAAATAAAAAGAGATGTTTAGCTATATAGTGCTCAAACCTTGTACAAAGCACACATATCATATCTTATAACTTTGAACAGTGTCATGACCTTTAGCATAATGATCATCCTTAGATAATTCCTAACAACTTTCTTACAGGTAGCCTATATATCTTTGAATACACAAATTCAATCAGCTTTGAGTTATTCAGCCATTTGTATAAAACTATACTCTACACATGTATGTCATTTGAAGTGCTCCTTAGGGCTAGTTTATGATCAGATTTTGTTTTCATTCATACCTTTGTGGAAATGGATTTCACAATCATGTAAACCAAATTTAAAAGAATTCATTTTTTAAAAGATGTAGAAATTTTTTGGCCTATTTAGGGACCCCTATCTGTCCTAACCCCTCCTTTTTTGCAAATTTATGCACTTTTACATGGGGATACTACTTTCCAAAGTTGGATGAAATTGGCCTACAGCTGGTTCAAGAGAAAAGGTTGAAAATGTGTAAAGTTTACAATGGTTAGACAATAGCAGACAAAGATGATAGCAATAGGTCACCATAAGCTTTTGACTTAAAAAAGACAGATGTGCATGTCCATAGCACAGGTTAATATATATGGCACTCCACTTGCAGCTGTAGAAATCTCCATATATGGTAAGTGAAAGTCTAAACGGGTGAACTGAAACAATGTGCTTTAGATTATCTGTGATTCAGGTAGAAATGATCCAGCTGTTTCAAGTGACTCAGAATTACAGAGCAATTCAAGTACCAATGTTCACTGTTCTGTGTTCAACTTCACAGGAAAAATAATATGGGAAGATGTATATGTAGGTTTTAATCCATCACCAAACTCTTCAACATTGTATACTTCAGTTTTGTTAACAAACTGTAAATGTGATAGCGGGAGTTATACATTGTAAGGAAAGTGGTTTGTAATTTTTAAATGAAGGGTTATATGGAACACCTAAAATACCACTGATATATATACAAATAAACACTCAAACATATACACACACAAATATATAAAATGCCTTATAATGTACACCATGGATAAAGTTACCAGTGCTTGCACTGTATGACCTCCCAAAATCTATGAACTTGTAAAGTAACACTTAAGAATAACTGTACAAGGCTTCCAAAGTGCAAATGTACATGTAAGTGGAACAGCTGGTGTTAAAACAGAAAAATGTGTTTTAACTTAAATTTATCACACATACACACACTGACTGACACATATACACATATCATAGACACACACACACATACACACACTGACTGACACATATACACATACTGATATACATACATCATCATGTACATACACTGACACACACACACACTGACTGACACATATACACAAACAACAGACACATATATACACACACTGAAAGATAAACATACACATATCATAGACACACACACACACACATACACACACTGACTGACACATATACACATACTGATATACATACATCGTCATGTACATACACTGACACACACACACACACACACACACACACACACACTGACACATATACACATACTGATAGACACATATACACATGCTGATAGACACATATACTGATAGACACATATACACATACTGATAGACACATATACACATGCTGATACACATATACACACAATGACAGACACATATACATGTATACACACACTGACAGACACACATACATTATAGACACACATACACATACAGACATATACAGATGCTGACACATGTATAGACAATATATACAAACACTGACACACACACACACACACACACACACACACTGACAGACATATACACACTGACAGACACATATACACACATTGACAGTCACACATACATGTACATTTGTACATGTACACTAATAGACACAAATACAAACACTGACACAGTCACATACACACACTGACAAACTCACATAAAAAAACATACATTTACAATGACAGACACAAATACACACAGACACAGTCACATACATACACTTACAGATATATACACACTGGAAGACACACATACAGACTAACAGACACACTGACAAACACACATACATGTACATGTAAACTGACAGACACAAATACACACACTGACAGTCACATACACATACTGACAGACACATACACACACTGACAAACTCACAACGACAAACACACATACATGTACATGTACACTGACAGACAAATACATACAGACACAGTCACATACATATACACACTGAAAGACACACATACACAATGACAGACACATATTGACAAACACACATATATGTACATGTACACTGATAGACACAAAAACACACTGACAGACAGTATACACACACTGAGTCACATACACACACTGACAAACACACATACACACATTGACAGACACACATACTCACACTGATAGACACACACACTGACAGACATATACACACACTGACAGACACAGTCACACACTGACAAACATACATAGACACAATGATAAACACATACACTGATAGACATATATATACATGTACATACTGACAGACACACATGCACATACTGACAGACACATACACATACTGACACACATATATACACACTGACTGACACATACACATACTGACAGGCATATATATATACACACTGACAGATATACAAACAAACACTGACAGGCATACATTTACATTACTGACAAGACACATACATGTACAAATACACCAATACACACACACAAACATACTGACAGACACACATACACACAGACAGACACACATACACACACTGACAGACATACACACAGACAGACACACATACACACACAGACAGACACACATACACACACTGACAGACACACATTGACAGACAAATATTCATCCTTTTAAACTCATAGATACACACACTGATACTCACATGTACACATGATGGAAGGCACACAAACCAAATTTCAGATGCTGGTAGGTCCAAAGAACAAGTAATTAATTTCCTGTGGCCTTTCTTTACTTCCTCTGACACTGGCTTAACAAATTTTCTGGCTTATATTGTGCATGATGATATAAAGTGAAACTTGTATATAACGACCTCCTTAGGGACACAAGAAAACTGGTCTTTATAGGGAGGTGGTCTTTATATTGAGGTGATTTGTACACAAATGGTACTACATGTATTGGGGACAGCAAAAAACAGTCTGTGACCAAGTGGTATTTATAAACAGGTGGTTGCTAAAGCAGGTTTTACTGTACATGTAGTTCTTTAAAACTATACATACAATGTACATGCATATAGCATTCTCTTTGCAAATGATGTATGATAAAAGTTCAATAAACACATATATTATAAAGAGAAATAACAATTTTATAATACATACAGAGTACATGTAGAAACTACCTCAAAAAGTAGTCTCCAAAAGCCATATTTTTCACTACTGAGCAAATATGGTGCAGTACATGTATTTAAAGTAATCAGTATTTGAAGAATATGGATTTTATTACTCAAATATTTTTATATATTTCACTGCAAATATGCGAAGCAGTTTTAATTCACAAGGAACTTCCACAAACTAGTCAAAGGTTTGATATTATACATTGTACCTTTACGAAATACATGTATATAATTGAAAATGTCAACAGCAAACGATTCAATAAATTTCAATCTTGATAAGTACAAGCATGCACAAGTAAGGTTATAATTCAAAAAATTTAAAATCAAATATTAAAAGTTGAACAGTCTGCTCACAGTGGTTCAATGATTTGTATTTCTAGCATGTATATGTAGGTATATAACCATAGGTCTTAAGTGATTTATTCACATACATGAAAATATGAAATAAATGCATAGATGCTAAATTATTACAACACAATATTTATCTGCGTATTTCCAGAAAAAAAAACTTGGCAGATTTTGCAACAAATGTGCCCTGGCAGCAGTCAGGTAAGAGCTTTAGTCTCAGTTTAATCTTGTGTCACCGTAGGTAGCACAGGTTAAAATTTGTTTCATTTCACCTGTAGCTAGTTAAGATATTATGTAAGTATTCTTGGTGACATCACATGTAAAACAATTTACAGCTGAAACATTTAACGCAACTTCACAGTAGGAAATCACACCACAAGAGTCACTTATCTTAAAAGATCCCATTTGTTGGAACACTTAATGTCAAACTAAACATAGGACTGACCCCAGGACAGCTCTTCACAACAGGTCATAAGTTGATGGTCAGTAACTGGTGGGAAGTTCATATGATATATCTACTGATTTTAATGCCTTTAAGTGTTATACTGACCCACTGTTTTGTATGAAGATTTTAAGCCAGAAAAATTGACCCAGACGAGCATTACATAAGAGAGTATTGTTAGCATGACATAGCCTTGATTCTAGGCAAAGCACTTTTTACATTTAGTACATATGTATATGACTAAAGCATATACATATGTACCTCCTTTAAAATATGTTCAAATTTTGGGACACTTCAAAGGTTATGGAACTTTGAACTTGTTTCAAATTTATATGCGTTACTTTCATGTGTTGATAATGAACAAGTTCTCTTATTTTATCAAATGATAATCTAAATGTATGAGTCAGTTATTGAAAAGCTAAAACTGGTACACAAACACACACCCACTTAGTCAGTTACACAGACAGCAAAAGAAAGAGAGATATTGGAGAGAAGCACTGTATATGATGAAATCAGTGTGGATCAGCAGGCATAGTTAGTGTATCCAGTACTGATACTGTAGAATATGTTCAAAGACCACAATGTAGTTCACAATTTTCATACCTGCAGGGAGATGCTGTTAAAATCAACTGATGATAAACAAAGACAAAGGTTTACAGCCATATACTGTAAAATCATTTATTTTCCTGGTTTTAATTTTCATGGAGTTCCTTTGATTTTGAGTTCTAAAACTTATATTAATGGAGGTGTTTTACTTACTGTACAAGTACATTAACATATTCACATGTTTTAACCTTAGTACCTTTATATATTATGTTAAATAAAATCAGGTTTTACTCAGTGTTTGATACAGGTATATGAAATAAAAGTAGAGCATTATATAGATTGTTATTTTGTATAATACACATGCATTAATATACTGTACATGTATATTGCCTGTCACAGGTCACAGTCTGTTCATTATCAGATATATATATATATATAATGTATCCAACTGTCCATCATCCAAGTACAAATTTTTGTCTTGGATTCATTTTCATTGATTTTGATTAACCACAAAAATTTTAATTAAATCTTCAAAAAAATTTATGATATTAACAAAATACATATAATATATATTTAGGTAGGCACATAGACATACTGCAAACGTTTTATGAAAATGTTTAAGACACATGTACATGTAACCCTTTTATCATGACTGAGAACCCACCCAGTCACCCCCACAGGCATACAGACACATACAGATACAGACACATGCATACATGTTTAAGTGAACACAAACATTTACACACACACCTATACTTTTACCTACATTGTACCATGTGGCATGATCTGTGGTCAATTAATGATAACAAATGATCATGCTGGAAAAGTTTAAAGTTGATTTATTGATATATTGTACAGGTGTCTACTAAGGAGGTCTTATATGCCAGCTATATATCTCTGTGATGAGTGTGTTTGTACTTACACAGGACATCAATTTGTCCTCAGTCAACATATATCTTCACTAGTTTGTAGATAAACATGGCACAACTACATGCATATGTGCATGTACAGAAAAAAATGACATCTACTACATGTAACTGACACCAATAATTCATTTCAATATACAAACATGTATATAAAACTTCTTAAGTTAAATGGATTCTCTTTTACTTTTAGAACACTTTATTACTGTATTCATTTGAAGATATTACGTCAAAAATATACATGTGCATGTACAAACAAAATTAATAAATTTGACCCAATGCTTTAAATTTTGTATGTAGTATTTTGTTTTCTCATCATTATAATATTCACAAGTTTTGTTATTATTCATTCCTATAATACCATTCAGAATTCTATACATGTACAATGTAGTTAAATCTTCCAGACAATTAAATGAATGATAAACTTAAGCAATCACCCAAGATGCATGGTGCCAATACAGTCAAAACTGTATCAAAAGACACCTGTATGGCTGTAATATAAAGAAGAGCACCTGTCCATAAAAATCATTTGTAACCAAATCAAGACACATATAACCTTCCTAAATATAATTACAAATTACAATTACATTGCCTGCCGTGAGACTTTGGATCTTATGGACAATGATGTTATCTTTGAGATAATTGACATGAAAGTTTACCAAAAAAATCAGTTTAGTGTACATACATGTTAAGCAAAGCGGAAGCAGGACAGAAAATTGTAATAGTTTTCAGTGACGTTTTGTTGAAATAATAAAATTACTGACTTTCAGTACATTTGTAGTATTCTATGTTGTCATAGATGTAATCCTCTTTGAAACATGGTTACCGCAAAAACTATACTTGTAGATTTGTATAAACTTACAAAATTTCCCCAAATATTTCACAGATAAATTATAAAGATAATTTATAATGCTAATCTACCAAAATCCCAATTTCCATCAAGCTGGAAATTATCATGGCTCTTTATGTATAGAGAACACTTGTCTACAACAGCCAGTTTCATTTATCCATGTGGCCTCTAGCTCTGTGAACAGATTTAACTGAAAAGTTTTCTGAGTACATAGTAGATATTAAGTTCAGATATACATGTACATCAATGTATTGTGTGTGACCCATCTAAGTATGTGGAATGTAAATCATCTACCAAAAATCTAAAATTTCTCACAAATGCTTTTACCAAATCTGATGGATTATGATGTGCTGGAGGGGTACATGTACATGATATAGCTTTTTATAATACAAGTTTGTCAGTAGTGTGATGTTGTCTGTTATACATTGTATATAAAGATATACCAAAAGTCCTACATGTGTACATGTTGAGGTCAATGTACGTTTTCCACTACCGTAATTGACTAAGAATGCTGGATGCACATCATAAAGGCAGACTTAGAAGACAACTAATAAACAATCAGTGAACCTAAAGACACCAATAAATCCTTGTACATTGCTGACAGTAATATGAGGTAGATAATGTACTAATAAATGATGATTTTTACAATATAGGCAATACAGAGTAGCCAACCATTTAAAGTCTGTCAAATCACACATAGTAGGCCTACAGCACATTCATCTTCAACAATATATAAATGCGCGCGCGCTCTCTCTCTCTCTCTCTCTCTCTCTCTCTCTCTCTCAAATTTGAGTGAAGGAACATTAAGTTTTTCTTTTATTCTATATGGACAGATACAAATAGATTTTGTGATATATAGTCACTTACAGATATGCTGATAGATAGATAGCTAAAGACTGAAAACTGACTGACTCACATGTACCAATAAATACTAGATCAATATGACCAGTAAGTAACTCAAATTTTATTAGATCATATATTATCAGAATCCTGGCCCCTGAACCCTTTATCAAGAATTGGCACTGGGCCCACTGAAATATTACATGTACATTATAAAGTGTCCCTCCCCCAAATATCTACAGATCATGCCTATACTTTAGTACATGAACATGACTACACGTATAATATTAATATAACTATAATCTCCCAGCATGTCAAGACTCATAGCTGTTGTAACCACACCTAATTCTCCCATGTCTCTTTCTGTTGTATCAGAACAAATTTACAGTGGTCTGTTCACCACAATGTGTTTATGTTTAAATCTTGTGATGGTATGTTAAAGTAGCATTAAACAGAACAATACGATTGGCATCTACAATTTAACAGAGGATGAGAAAGCTTTTTACGCAGATAATCCTTCTGCATGTCAATATGTAATTCAGAAATGAAAATATGTTGTTACAGATAGGTATATCCGGAACACTCAACTTTGTTTCTGCATGCATGCATTTTAAGATACAGTGGCAATCCTCAACACACCAGATTTGATGCAATACTTTCATACAGATTAATTTCAAACCATGGAATGATTGATCCTATTCTTATATCTGATATATGCTGCCATTACAGATGTTCATTATGGCATAAATCAACCTAGCTAGCCTCATTTACATGGAAGCAGACAAAAAGTATTTCAAATACATTTTCATGATGAGTAGCTCTGAAGTATCACCATGACAACACAGATGAGCAAATGCCTCTGTGAAGTTGATTACACAGCCTCTGAGCCAGGTGGTAAACAGAGAGGAAAATTGGAAACTGTCAAAATTCATCAATGTCTAGATGCCTTACCTGGGCAATGTTGGAAATCTTCCTGCATGTATATAAATGGTACAAGTCTCAACAGGTGACTTTGATATTGTGAAGGGAACAGGAAACCTTTTATACCTTCCACACAAATAAATAAAAGACGGGATGCCCAACAGCAGAAACAGGACATCATTTTAACTTGGAAAATCACAAGGTTATTTGAATAGAAGTATCCATGTTGAAGATTTATTGTTCAAATTTTTCATCAGATAATCACTGGGACCCAGAGGCGAAATAAAAAAAGGAACATGCCCTGTGTACATGTACCTGTGTACAATGTATGACCAGTGGCCATAACACTGTGAATAGAATCAAAAGATATTAACATACATGCATGCTGAAAATGTACAATTCAAGGGAGTGTACAAATGTACATGTATGTGCGCATGAACACACTCACCCAAACACACGAACATATACACATGTACATGCGCTGACTATAAGCATATACATGTATGTACATTGTATGGTTCAAGAAGTAAGTACATTCTTATAGTTATTTTTAGTAATTACATGTTTATTTTTCAATTCATTTATTTATGTAAATATGTACACACAATGTTTAAGTTCACTATGACATGTTATAGGAACAGTAAATTAACATGTTAAAGTGATATGAACTGTCATAGGTGAAAAATTTTACATGCCTATTTTATGTGATACTTTATCTCATATATATTCTAAAGAGACTATCTGGTGGTTAGAATAACAAATACATGTGTAAAATTGCAACAAGCTTGACAAACGTAACCCATAATATCAGTTATTTTTTGTCCGCCATACTTTCAGCACTGCAAACTGGTAATTTTACCAAGTGACCAATAAATATGTGCTATTTTCAGTATTTGCAATTAATATACATTCTATTCTTATTACCCTTTGCTTTTATTTTTACACATGATCATTTTATACCTAAATCAGGCAAAGTTTGTCTTTTTCGTCCTTTCAAAACATTTGTTTCTGAAATAATCCTCGTGCTGGGTATATCGGGGGATCTTGACCCATTTTTAATTTGTCCCATCACATTCTCAGCTTTATCATTCTTGACACATATGATCATGAACTGCCCAACTCCACCGGACATGACGGCACGATTGTAAAACATAAGGTACGCATACTTTTCATAGTTATATTGTTTTGATTTTGTCAACGTCAGCATTCAGGGTAACATTAGAGATCGGTAAATTTTCTTTCAGTAACCTGATATATTTATTCATATATTCATCCGATTTTCTTCAGGTATTTAAAATAACATTGAAAAGCATATATTTTACATAATACATGCACATTCCAATAAAAATCACGTCCTGTATTTTAAAAATAAATATAAAACACATTAAAATTGGCCTACTTTAACATAGTCCGAGAGCGTAAAGGACTGAGATTCGCTGACCGAATTACAAATGACATTTGATATGGCAAAAGGGTTTATCTGAAAGGTCATTGCATACCGAAATACTGCTGGATTTTTTAAGGTATGGGAAAACTTAAATTCTAATAAAGCAAATAACTTTGAAAGGAGCATCTTTTACAACATTTTCCGTGTTTGATAATGTATTTGAAAACACATTTTATCATATTCTCGACTATATGTTGGGGGACAAAAATAATCATTGTGACAGCTTACATCACTTTAAACTAAACAAAGTGATGCATTGTGTTCTCTACTTATCATTATGTATGTTAATGCCCAGTAGAAAAAGACTTGAGTGGTCCAGTGCTCACTTATATATATATATATATATATACAGAACTTTACAACACATGTGACAAAAATGGTTAACAAATTTCCCCAGTGAAAAGGACAACATTTAGACGAGCTGGTCTGGCTCAGTCGGTAGTGCGCTTGACTCTTGATCAAGAGGTCGTGAGTTCAAGTCCAGCCGGCGGCAGGTTGGTTTCCTGTCTGTCGGATGAGACAGTAAAAACCGTGGTCCCATGTCACAGTAGGTGTCGGCACATTAAAGAACCCTCACTGCTCAATGGCCGTAAGTGCCGAGCATAGGCCAAAATTTTAAGCCCTTCACCAGCATTTGGTGACGTCTCCATATGAGTGAAATATTCTTGTGTGGGACGTTAAACAACAATAAACAAACAAACAAACAGACAACATTTAGACAAAAAACAAAAAAAAAAAACAAAAAAAAAACCCACCCAAAAAAAAAAAAAAACAACCCCCAAAAAACAGACTTAAAAAAAACAGACTTCATGTATAATGGAGGTATATGGATGTAATAGAAATAGATCACTGATAAATTGACACAGACACAAGTAGGTGTGGCATGAATCTCACTGTATTGGCACAGGTCCATTTAACATGTCAAAATTTGTGGGACTTCACCTAGAGTTACCAAGCAAGAAGAAATTCTAGTGGGGGCATGAACCAACAAGTAAATACAAAATGTAGACTGATAAACATACAGACAAAAGTAATTTTATACCACGATAGTACAGTAGACCTGTCTTGAGAGATCAGTCATGATAGACCACCTGTCTTTTGAGACCGCATTTCCATAACTACAAGGTTGAATATATCTGTAAATAAAACCTCTTTTGAGAGACCACCTGTCTTCAAAGACCACATTTTGGTGGCAGATGGGGGGGGTGGTCTCTCCTTCGACAGGTTCCACTGTATATAAGACCATAACTCTTCAACCCCTGAACAATGGACTCTCTGTAAATCAATTAAATTGACCAGCCCAAATGTGTCTTTAGGGCTGAATGAGTTAAACCCTGGTTCAAAGTTACAAAAGTTGCTCAAGACTCAAACTAACTACATGTTATTTTATTATTACATGTAGTTTGTAAATCCTCTGAATGTGTCAGACATGGAAACATTTTATTCATTCGCATCAAAAGCACTGGGGAAAATTTATGATTTTTCAATAAAAAAACAATGAGTATGATACTCAAAATTTGAGTATGTACATGTACATTGTACTAAAAACTACATGTAATGCTGTTTATGATATTGCATGATCAGGGCCCTGAAACTATCAAACTGAAGTGTGAGAATATACTTTCAGCATGTGTGACTATATTGATAGCCAATAAGATTTCAAGATCAACTGAAATGAGTGCCAAGCCCTTTTAAAAGTTTTCTTCAAACTATCATTATTTTAGAATTGTATGCATAAGGTGTCTTTCTAAGGATCCCACTAATATGTTGTGACAAAACATGATATTTCTTGAACTACTTCAAGTAAGTTCTGTCACATTTTCTGTTATGCCTGGCTGAATACTCTCGATTCTATAAATTTTTTAGACCCCCCCCCAAAGAATTTTTTCTAGAGTTTACATTTTGTCCTATGATTTGATCTTAATCACAATTGTTCTGTCATTTACAATTTATTTTAGCCACCTGAATGCCTTCCACATTGTAGATGTGTAAAAATCATTCAGCTATAACTAGATGTATGCATAATCAAGTAACACCAGACTTTTTCAATCACCCTATCCCACACTTTACTCTCTCTCTTTAAAAACACAAGGAAATCTGGCTTATCAAGGCCAATTTATAACATGAAGACAAAACATCTGCCCTGGTTAAAATGTATCCAGCAGAGATGAAAGTTGTTGACCTATGACTGCAGTATGTTAGGAACAGAAAACTTGCACTTCTAGGATATGGCTGCTGGTTTAGGGCACCAGGGGTTTTACTTACATATAAAAAAAACTTGACACTTCAAGTCTCTCTGTATTTGAATAATCATACTTCAAACTCCATTCACCTCCATTCTGGCATTTCATCATAAAGACTGTAATTTACATGTCTGTACATATCAGTGTATGGTATTGTACAGTGTATTTTAACTTACATGTTTTTTGTAAATTTTCATATTTTTAGAGATTCATGTAATCTGGATACAATTATATTCAATAGGCCTAATCATTCTCTTGACCAAATGAAACATATCTTTGCTATATTCTCTAGATCCTAAAATCCTTTTCATTTTTTCACTGTCAATTACAAAAGCACAACCTTATCTGAATGTGCTTCATTAAAAATATTGTTTGAACAGTTTACCATAGTTCTGTTATCACTAAAGATGAAATTCAAATTAATTTCCTGTGACTTAGGTCTAAAACAAAGCAACTAAAATATTCAGAGCAAATTTATTCACACACTCATTGCTCAACTTATTTGCTTTAAAATGACATTTACACCACCCTGAGAAATTTGTATTCAGTTCATGTGTCAGTAACTTTCCTACATTGTATCTCTAAATGATCTGAATGTCTTTAATTTTACAGATGTGTCACTAAAATTTCTTATTCAATAATTCCATCAGCCACAAAAAACTCACACAAGGTATTACCCAGATTTCAATTAGTTCATTTCTTCAAATCAAGTGATTTTTCACATCTTAACTTCTCATAATAAATTTTCATTTAAGGTTCGCACTTTAGATTGCAATTCAATTTTCCAGCAAAAAATAGATTTGGCTTAATTTCTTAAGTACTTTTGAATGTCAAGGTACTTTACCATTTAACACGTCACCATTTATAATTGAGATGTTAAACACTTAACGACTCTCTTTCATTCATTAATAACAAGTAGAAACAATGCTATAATTTATTATTTCCTATTACACTTAGTGAATCAGGAAAGGATGTTGAACTCTATGAACTAATATTTTAGCTTTTACAGAATGTAGAAAGAGCCAGGCCTAATGAACAAGACCCCACAAGGGCGAGTTTTTAAAGAACATTCACAGATACGTTTGTATACTGGTGACATTTATTATAATCCATTACTTTTGTCTCCATGACGACTTTAACATTCTTCTGGCTTTTGTGTACCGGTACATTTTCTTTGATGACTGAAGAATTACTTTTGTCACTTCATTTATAAAATTTCTACAAGATTTATGTGGATCTCTTAAATTAAAGCTAATTCTGAACAACCTTGCAACAACATACATACTTGTATTGCAGTATTAATACATCTATAAAATCTTCATGTTTTCAACTCATACATCCCTAAAGACACATTTGGACTGGTAAGTCATTGACTTACAAAAATGTCCATTGTTTTTCACCAGTAGATGAGTTAATGCTACCTGTGTTTGTGTATTGATACTTTTCTAAATTCTATTTGTTTTATTTTGCTTTTTTAAAAAAAAAAAATTTTGGGGGGGGTGGGGGGTGTGTTACTGTTTCAGAGGAAGGTAAAGATATACCAATAAATTTCCCCCATGATTTTTTACCCGATTTTCACATCACATGGTAATATATTTTCTAATGAATTCTGTTTGCTTCACATTACTTCATTGTTCGGAAACACTGAAATCTTGCAGGGGATTCACAATTCTGCTGACCGACTTAGATGCACTGTCTGAACTTACTGTTTACATATTTTGTAATACAATTCATATCAAAACATTTGTTCACTTTTTAGTGTTCCTTGCTTAAAATATAAAACATAACAACTATATTATATCACTAAATCAGTACTGAAATTTATAAATTCAAATGATAATCAGTAACTATTTTTAAGCGCATCAATATACGCAACAAAGTAATTTGGTCATAGATTATAGGATAAAGGTTGGAGCCAGTATAAGTCAACTTTATGTCGTTTCTATCATTAAAATGCTAATTCAAAATGTGAAGGCATTAGAATACGGTTACCATGTGACTGTTTTACAAAAACTGACAGGGTATCGGCGATTCCCCTGTCAGAAATATCTGTTTCATTTCATTTCTGACAGGGGAATTGCCAATACCCTGTCAGTTTTTGTAAAACGATCACATAGTAACCCCTTAATTACAGGTTATACATGTATGTGAAATGAGTACATTGTATACTGTATATATAAAACTTATATCATATCAAATTTGCATGAAGAGAAATTAGCTTATGATCTGTACATGTAGATACAAATACAGGTACAATGCAACCTTGCTAGCCTCACTCTTAAGAGCACCTGACTGTGTGATTTAAGAAAGGTGATCTCTTAAGTGAGACTCTGTACTTATTAGATGTTTATAAAGAAACTGTATATTTATGGTCCGTAACATGTAAATGAAAGATAAAGTTCTAATACTGTACATGTACACACATAGATATGCATGTAAACCCATGTAACCAAAACAGACAGAATCTACAGAAAGAGGTTTACAGGAATTCATTAATTTAAAATCTTGAAACTAAATGTCCCAAAGTACATGTAGAAAGAAACTACAATATTCAACTTCAGCAGATAAAAAGATCACATTCTCATCATGGCAGCTGTTCTATTTTCAACAACAACAAAAATATCCATACCCAATCCACAAGTGTATTTGTACAAAATCTGATGATACAAAAATAATCTTAGGAAATTTGAAGATTTGATCTCAGTCTTCAGGGATAATCTTGTATCTTACTGGAATTAAATCTCAACTAAACCCATCAACAAATTAATTTTCATTGAAAAACTATACTTAGGATACAGCTTTACAGCAATATGCATGAATGTAAAAAAAAAAATAACTTCAGTATTAAAGTTAAAGAAAATTAGGATTAAGGTTGCTGGAGAAAGTGATCACCTATAGACAGAGAAGTGTTGCTTTATACAAGTAAAGTCAACTCATTATCAACATGAAACAAGATGTGTTTGTGTAACACGAATGCTCCTGTTCAGCAAAATGGTTGAACATCAAGGTCACTTGGTAAAAAAAAAAAGGTTAAAGTTTTTGTGGACAAACAGACAGACAGACAAACAGGCTAAAAACTATTATGTCCCTGAATCTCCGATTACACTCTACACAACACATGTATAAACTTTATACAATGTATTCTAAATCTCTACTGTATATACATGTACTTAAAAAATTTAAGCCCAGGACAAAGTTTTTGTCCATCATGGACACCACCGATGACGCTGACACCACCAGGATGTAACATTTAAGCTCTCCAGACATTTTGTCTCATTGAGTTAAAAACAAAGCCAAAAAGCCAAACATATACCACACCAAAAAACAGGAACAAAAACAACAACAAAACAAAGGAAAAATTGCAATTATCTTTGTTCCTTTGATAGTTTCTAATATTCAACAATACTTCAAAATAAAGATTTTAAATGCATTTTACATGTACATGCAGTTATCAATCTGTAGAACACAATGGTGCTGTGACTAATACAATTTTCCATAAAGTTGTGTTGATACATGTAACAATTGTACAAGAATCAATATCAATTATACAAATGTACTCTACAAAAAGATGTGTTTCATAAGATTTAATTTATTTGTTAGCCATTACAACACAAAGCGCACCAAGTTTGTGAACTCTCTACTGCTAGAATACACATGAAAACAGTATATACCAAACTATCTCTTCCAATAATGATTATTTGTGATGGAATGGTTACATGTTCATGTAAGCAGACTATAATTATGTAGATAATCAACAGAGACATTTATATACATGCAGATCCAATGTATGTACACACATACATATAACTATTCTTCTTGATGAAAAAGTATATAAAATGATATAAATTAGGGTAACCAGAAATAACACAACCTGCTTCTATTTCAGTATATGATGTAATATTTTAATAGTCTGAACAACCACTGTACATTTGAATCTTTATCTTTGTATAAATGCATTTATTCATGAAACATTTATATGTTCATACAAATGTATACATGAATATATTTTTATATCCAAAATGGCATTACATTTTTAAATGATTTTTCTTTTTAGAAAGAAATGGCTGGCACATAATGCTACACATTAATCGGTGGTCTAATGGTAGAGTACATGTACATGTATATATGGTGTAGGAAGTACATGTATGTACCGGGGGGTACAAGTAATACGCCCCATACATATAAATGATACTAAAAAAACAAGGTCCTATATGTTATGGTAGACATCATACAATTATTGACTTTGGTTGAGGAAAGTCAGTAATTGTTTTATTATATAACCCAATCTCAACATTTGAAAAAAAAAAATTTGATTCACATTTAATGTTTAACTCCTGCATAGAAAGATTTTCAAAATATTTAGGCTGTTCTTTTTCATGAAATATAAAAACTGATGGTTAAATGAGAGCCACATTTTGATTGGTTTATGCATTTGTTTCATCCAGTCATATACACTTACACAAATAGGAAAAGAACGGAAGCACGAGAGGGCGACATAATAATCCACAGTCCTCTGGACTGTCAAATGAATGAAAGTAGCGCTTCTTCAATTGATACTTGGATTTATCAATACAAACTGCCATAATTACAACCAATCAGCGGAAAATCCACAAGTCATATAATAAAATATGTTGAAAACCTACTGTGTTGGCATCAGTCCATAGAAAAGGTCAAAATTTGTTGCACTTTATCTAAAGTGTTTAAATTTAATGTCTTCATACATTAATGAGTGAAAAATTCTTGGCATGCACAAAACAACATTAAGACAAATCTTGCATTTCTTATCACATTTACTTAAATATAAGATTTTTATCTGTATGTACAAATACATGTATGTACATGTATATATGTATATGAATCCATTAAATATTTTGAGTGTGTCTTGGGGAACACACTTTAAAAACATCATGCCATATATTTCAGCATGCAAATAATGAAAAAGATTGGCATCTTCTTCCGGAATGATACATGTCTATAGGAAACGGATTTTCTACCCTTGATATGATAGAGATTGTTGTAAGCTTGACAGATGTATGATACAATTCTCAGTACATATACTGTCTTAAGTTTTAACCTGTATGATTTAGTCTGCCTAGAAAAGATCAATGACAAGACAAAGTGATTTTGTTGTGACAAGGTTAATATATGGAAATTCTTCAATCTCTTTGTTATCATAAAAAGGTTAGAAGTGCCCCTTTACTTATTTCTTGAGGATTACAGATAACATAATTCTGTGGATGTTTGAAATGCTGTCAGTTTTTTACAAGAAAAAGAAAAGTTAAAGAGAGCAGTATTCTTTGATCAGATAATTACTGTATACAGTAGATGCTTTTATTCACAGGGGATTCAATTTCGCTATATTCACGGCCAAAGAAAATTCCACCAAATTATATACCCGTGAATATAATACCTTACACTTATGAAGTATCAGAAAGATAATTCGTAACCAACATTGCATGATATTTTATACATATACCGATGAATAGATTCCCTTCAGAAAAAAACGTAAAATTTCCTCTCCATGAATTTAAACAACTTGACAGTATTAAACATTCTTGAAAAAAGGAAGATGAGATTTTAGTACCTTTTAGTATTAATTTTCATTGACTTGTGTCTGTAACATGGTAAGAGTTCCTAATACGGCACCTGGCCCTACTTATACTTTTTTAAAATTACATATACTTGGGGATCATTTACTATATTTCAATACGTTTGATCATTTTTGATAAATTTAAATGGTACATGTAAGAAGTCGTACTTAAAATGAACTCTTTTCAGAATCTTTTCCAATCAGGATTTTAAGAATATTTTAGTGGATGGGTCACTATAAGGAACTGTTTCCAAACAAGAAGTGAATTTAGAGCTGATGTTAAGACCATCATGTAAGATTGGAGCTATCAGTAGCTGTCATGTATTTACATACAGATATATATATAGCATACATTGCACAATCATGGGAGTCATTACTAGTGAGATCACACCACATAATGTTTAAAGGAAACATCCGGGCATCACCTGTATTCACCTGAAATAACTGACACAGAGTGATTGATATTGATTTTGCGTTTGGTGATTTTATTATGTGATTTCAATGACTGATTAATACATAACACAAGTGGTAAATTGAGTAAAACACAAACAAAACTTGTCATTAACACATGAATTAGCAGGTGCAAATTTTGAAATTTGATTCACATTCATAGTGCAACAAAGAGATCTGTTTGTTTTAAAATAACATTTCAAATGTAATTCATTTGTACATGTTCCTTTCACAACCACATGTAAATATATTCTTTGTTTTGTATGATAACTTTTCTTTCATGGATTAGATGATTTGCTTATTAACTGATTGTGGTACTGCACATTACTCCAATACATTATGGAATAATGGCCAATCACAACACATCAATTACTGAAGGAAATCAGGTTTCCCTCAGTTAATCATATGTTAATTTTACTAGTTAACACCATTAGCTACATGTTAGGGTAGTTATAGATCCTTTGATTCTCCGACACATGTTCTTTACATGTAGTAATGACGCTTTATTCCAGAATTTTCAGCAACAAAATGAAGCTCTGGCAAATGTATGATAATCTATCCTTATAGAAGTATACCCTGTTTTAAGCTTCAATACATGTACATGTACCCTGTTTTACAATGTAAGTTACAATACATGTACCCTGTTTTACAATGTAAGTTACATGTACAATACATGTACCCTGTTTTACAGTGTAAGTTACAATACATGTACCCTGTTTTACAATGTAAGTTACATGTACAATACATGTACCCTGTTTTACAGTGTAAGTTACAATACATGTACCCTGTTTTACAATGTAAGTTTCATGTTCAATACATGTACCCTGTTTTACAATGTAAGTTTCATGTACAATACATGTATCCTGTTTTACAATGTAAGTTACATGTACCCTGTTTCACAATGTAAGTTACAACACATGTACCCTGTTTTACAATGTAAGTTACAATACATGTACCCTGTTTTACAATGTACATGTATAAGTTACAATACATGTCCCCTGTTTCACAATGTAAGTTACAATACATGTACCCTGTTTTGCAATGTAAGTTACAATACATGTCCCCTGTTTCACAATGTAAGTTACAATACATGTACCCTGTTTTGCAATGTAAGTTACAATACATGTACCCTGTTTTACAATGTAAGTTACAATACATGTACCCTGTTTTACAATGTACATGTATAAGTTACAATACATGTACCCTGTTTTACAATGTAAGTTACAATACATGTACCCTGTTTTACAATGTACATGTATAAGTTACAATACATTTACCCTGTTTTACAATGTAAGTTACAATACATGTACCCTGTTTTACAATGTACATGTAATTTACAATACATGTACCCTGTTTTACAATGTACATGTATAAGTTACAATACATGTACCCTGTTTTACAATGTAATTTACAATACATGTACCCTGTTTTACAATGTACATGTATAAGTTACAATACATGTACCCTGTTTTGCAATGTAAGTTACAATACATGTCCCCTGTTTCACAATGTAAGTTACAATACATGTACCCTGTTTTACAATGTAAGTTACAATACATGTCCCCTGTTTCACAATGTAAGTTACAATACATGTACCCTGTTTTGCAATGTAAGTTACAATACATGTACCCTGTTTTACAATGTACATGTATAAGTTACAATACATGTACCCTGTTTTACAATGTAAGTTACAACACATGTACCCTGTTTTGCAATGTAAGTTACAATACATGTACCCTGTTTTACAATGTAAGTTACAACACATGTACCCTGTTTTACAATGTAAGTTACAACACATGTACCCTGTTTTACAATGTAAGTTACAATACATGTACCCTGTTTTGCAATGTAAGTTACAATACATGTACCCTGTTTTACAATGTACATGTATAAGTTACAATACATGTACCCTGTTTTACAATGTACATGTATAAGTTACAATACATGTACCCTGTTTTACAATGTAAGTTACAACACATGTACCCTGTTTTACAATGTACATGTATAAGTTACAACACATGTACCCTGTTTTACAATGTACATGTATAAGTTACAATACATGTACCCTGTTTTGCAATGTAAGTTACAATACATGTCCCCTGTTTCACAATGTAAGTTACAATACATGTTACATGTACCCTGCTTTAAGTTATATGTATGAATATAGCATGATTTGAAGTTAGACATACACCTACATGTACATGTACATGTATAATGAAGCCATTATTCAGAAATAAATATGACATCCTTCATGTACATGTACATGTGATGGTGTATGTGTCCCAACCAAAGCTTCAACCAAAGTGGGCCAGTCATAAAGAATAATTTTTTTCAAATGATCTTTAATCTCACATATAAATTGGACAAAATTACAGATTTCTCATGACAACAAACAAAAAAGGCATAAAAATATTTGTACATGTGGTGATATGAGTTATCTTAAATGTGCTGAGTGTACACCAGTTTTTGCACTTAAAACATGATCAATTTACATGTCAAATGATAGTAACAGATTCTCTTTATCAGACAATGGATATGCAATGTAACCTTTGACCTCTCCTGACATTACTGTGTACATAAAAGATATTATGTGTACTTCTAACAAAACTGAAACACAAAACTTTCCAACATTCATCACAGCATTTTTTTTTCTGAGAGCAACAGGAAAGCTAATGGCAAAATGGAAAAAAATCTGCCAACAATCATTAAAGTCATTAGTATTCTCTGCACCTGGGGAAGAATACACATAAATAAATGAAATAAAATAGAAAAGAAAAAAATAGATAATTACTTGACTTTTTTCATTTTTCCCTGAGGAAATGTTTAATGTATGAATAATCAGTAATTTTTATCAGCTTACCACATGCTGGAGCAGAGAACAAGATGAAGACGACCAAACAATTGACTCCGTAAAACATTTAAAAAGAATTCTTAAAATCGGCCTAATATGCAAAGTTCAACTTCCTCCACTCCTACTCTTAAACATTGCATGGAAGTTATCTACTTCAGTATGGTAATTAAGGTGTACAATGTTGTACCAGTAAACAATCTTTTTTTCTCTTAAAATATCTTACAGAATTACAAATGTATGTGGACTCTCAAAATATACAAACAGTACATGTACATGTGTATTTTTCATGCCTATGATGATAAAAACCAACATTTTTACACACATTTGTAGATTTATAAACATCTAAGGCTCAATTCTTGACCACTAATAAAATATATTTACTTTAAACATTTCTTTAGTGATTATCTTTGAGAAAGTAAAATGCATCATGTTTAATGGTTTGACCACATCTACTTAAAGTGTAACATATTGGTACTTTACAATACTTTTTTTCTCAAAAAACTATCACATTGAAGTTATTTCCCATTTACGTGTAATTTCAGTATAATTTTCACTATCAACCATTACTGTATTAATGTTTCAAAGTTTCTGTGTTTTGTTATGGATTTTCATGCATACATTGTAATAAATACATATGTACAATGTACATTTATGTATAAGCTCTACAATTTTACTCATGATCAGTACATGTACATATATAACAAATACCTATAACAAAACACCAACAACAAATGCAACAAAATTGTAAAGCATATGAAGAATAATGACTCCATAAATTATTTAGTAAACTTGTTGTCCCATAAAGTCATAACTGGACTAGCCAAACCCTCATCTGGACTGGCCAAACCCCCTGGAGTCATATTTCACTTTGGATTGGTCAAACCCCCTTAAGTCATATTTCACTTTGGATTGGCCAAACCCCTTAAGTCACATTTCACTTTGGATTGGCCAAACCCCTTAAGTCACATTTGAACTGGCCAAGCTCCTTGAGTCACATTTGGACTGGCCAAACCCCCTTAAGTCATATTTCATTTTTGACTGGCCAAACTCCCTTAAGTCATACATGTATTTCATTTTGGATTAGCAAAACCTTAAATTACATTTGGACTGACCATTGTCACTGGAGTCTTTAGTTCATATATTTTTATTATATAATCAATTGCACTGTTACATTATAGTTGTATTGGTCTAAAGTTTATCCAAAAATTAATGTTGGTCGCCGTTGGTGTACTGTGTACCATACAAAACAGATATGATCTAGAGAGAAGGGTAAAATTTATAGCAGAGCTGGAGTAAATTTATCAGAAAATCACTCTAGCATCAGAGATACAAAGTACTGGCATCAATTGGTTTACAAACATAACAGGCACCATCAGATTTATAATGCGTCTGGGATGTGTGTAATTCCAGTATGCTTCCATTCCATCATCTTTCAAACTTCTTTTTTGTTGAGTGTTCATAACATTTATCTCGCCATTAGATCATAGGAAAGAAAATCATCTGCTATAAATTTCCAAACATATAAGTATGAGGCTTAGTAACAAGCAAACCTGTCAATCTTGACAAAAATTAATAAAATGGAACATTAAATGCAATGGATCAATTTAAAAATAATATTGTAGTTCTGAGACAAACATCTGAAAATTTCTGTCAGTTAACAACTTGTGTACTCAAATAAAAATGTCAGCCAAGGTGTAATTCAACTACATGTAGAATCTTACTTAATGCCCATTACAAATAGTGGTCAAGTGCCCAAAGGTCAGTCTCATTACCACACGTTTGTACATGTACCATATACAGTATACTGTGGTCAACTGCCCAAAAGTCAGTCTCCGTACCACATGTTTGTACATGTACAAGTACTACATGTACATGTATATTTACATGTATATATATATATATATATATATATATAAATATATATATATATATATATATATAATATATATATATATATACATACATTGTATATACAGTAACACACACAGTATGCTATGGTCAACTGCCCAAAGTTCAATCTCAGTACAACTTACAATGTATGTTTGTACATGTACAAGTACCATATACAGTATGCTATGGTCAACTGCCCAAAGGTCAGTCTCAGTACCACATGTTTGTATATGTACCATACAGAATGCAATGGTCAAATGCCCAAAGGTTAGTCTCAGTACCACATGTTTGTATATGTACCATACAGAATGCAATGGTCAAATGCCCAAAGGTCAGTCTCAGTACCATATGTTTGTATATGTACCATACAGAATGCAATGGTCAACTGCCCAAAGGTCAGTCTATAGTACCACATGTATATGTATACCATACAGAATGCAATGGTCAAATGCCCAAAGGTCAGTCTCAGTACTGTTTGTATATGTACCATACAGAATGCAATGGTCAAATGCCCAAAGGTTAGTCTCAGTACCACATGTTTGTATATGTACCATACAGAATGCAATGGTCAAATGCCCAAAGGTCAGTCTCAGTACCACATGTTTGTATATGTACCATACAGAATGCAATGGTCAAATGCCCAAAGGTCAGTCTCAGTACCACATGTTTGTATATGTACCATACAGAATGCAATGGTCAAATGCCCAAAGGTCAGTTTCAGTACCACATGTTTGTATATGTACCATACAGAATGCAATGGTCAACTGCCCAAAGGTCAGTCTCAGTACCACATGTTTGTATATGTACCATACAGAATGCAATGGTCAACTGCCCAAAGGTCAGTCTCAGTACCACATGTTTGTATATGTACCATACAGAATGCAATGGTCAAATGCCCAAAGGTTAGTCTCAGTACAACTTACAATGTACAATGTATCTTTGTACATGTATGTACCATATACATTTCATTGTATACTGTGGCAACTGCCCAAAGGTCAGTTTCAGTATCACATATTTATACATACATGTACATGTATGTATATATTATACTATGGCCAACTGCCCAAAGGTCAGTTTCAGTATCACATATTTATACATACATGTATGTATATATTATACTATGGCCAACTGCCCAAAGGTCAGTTTCAGTAGCACATGTTTATACATACATGTATGTATACATTATACATGTACTGTGGTCAACTGACTTTAGTTAATTTTTACATGTACATGTATATGATGAAAATTATTTATGAATTTGAAACTGAAATATGATACATAAGGATACAAAACTTAATTTTTCCATATCATATTATAAATTATGAACTTTTGAGGTGGTGAATATGATGTGATATAAACCATATCATATTAACCACTACAAAAGTCCATAATTGTTTTATTATATACTCTAGTGATATACTTTAGATTCGAATTGTAACATTTTGTGATGTTGTTTACACTGCTATTTGAACATTATACTGCATTCATTTCTTTGAAAAAAAATAAAACAAATGAATACAAAATCCCTCATGTTCTGTTGCTTTTCTTTTTATAATTTTTTAAATATTTTATACTAAAAGTTTCTCAAACACATGTAAACTAGTCACATGTAAGTGGTTTGACTTATATGTAAAGTATATAATAAAAGCAATGGGGAACTTTCGAGTTTGCCCAGATTACCGTTATAATCCTGCTTTTATTATCGCAAGTTGCGTGATTCTAGAAAAATGTTCCTCAATGTTATTTCCGGTTTTGATAATATATAGACAGCCCAGATAGCACAATGGGTAAAAGCGCCCTGCAAGTGTTCGGAAGGTCCTGGGTTCAATTCCCTGTCTGTCTCCACATTTTTCCTCCTGCTACATTTCAGTAATTTGCGTTCAACTAAATAACCCATTGTAGTATGTTTAAAGATTCTCTTGGGTTTCTTTATACAAAATAAATTTAATGTGCCAAAATGTAAAAATATTTCCATTTACTTTACATGCGTTGCGAAGGTACATGTAAATATGAAACCGGAAGAACATATGAGGAACAAAATTGAGAAGGCGCGAATAAATACGGGATCATAATGGTAATCCAGTCTAACTTATAGAATGAAATAATATAAGATTTTCAGGATTTGTTTTTTTTTTCATAATGACAAAATTTTTTCAAACTGAGAGATTGTCTTACTTTGTCAGTTCGTAAGTGATAATGTCTGACATGATTCAAAAGTTTTCAGCATCTCTTTGTTACACAAAATGTATAATGCATCTCATACCTTTATGAAATAAATACCCCCACAACAATTACTTGCATGATAAAGTTTAACAGTGACCTTAACCTTTGTACTTCCGACCTTCAAATAAACAGGCACAATGATATCATTGACATGTACATAAAATATACATGAAGACACATATACATTGTACATGTATGGGCATCTTACATGTACTGGCACATCCCCGGCGAAATACATCCATGGTTGACCATGGTCAGTATGGTTTTTGATGGTCAACCATGAAAGATCATGGTCAACCATCAATGACCATGTTTTGCAGACCATGGTCACAGTAGTAGACCATGGTCGACCATGGTCATAACTCACCACCATGGTAGGCCATGGTCAATATTTCCTCTACTGTGGTTGACCATGGTCAACATTTTATCTACCATGGTCGACCAATGGTCATAACTCTCCACCATGGTAGACCATGGTCAATTTTTTCTCTACCATGGTTGACCATGGGTAAATATTTTAAAACTTTAAAAAAGTGTCATCCATCAGGTAGACCACTGTCAACATTTTTCATGATGAAAATAGATCAAATAGTCTGACTAAATGATATTTTTATTTTGGACACACTGACAATATCCATCACATTACTTTTATATTGTTTTGGAGTATACAATGTACCTATCACATGTACTTGGTACATGATACATCAGTTATAGTTAAAAACACTAAAACTGTCTTGAAGTTCTCAACATCTACCAATTCCTGAGTGTTTGATCTCTTCACAGCAATCAAGTGACTTGTCACAACGCGTTCTCTCCAGCTTGTGAAATCCTAACAAACTTTCTCACAACTCCATAAACCTGGTCATTACAAAGCATAAAATATTCAACTGCGCTGATTTCATAATGTCCATACATGATAACACTACAGATACAGAACTTTCCATCATCAGAATCATGAAAATAATAATTTTTTGTGAATTCCGCCATAGTGAACTCCAGGTTTTATACTGCCTTTAATGTAACATTCTGAAAAGAAAAGAAAAGTTTCAAATGACATATAATATTATTGCAATGTTGATCACATTCATATAAAATAGTTACTTTACGATTCTAGCTCTTTTTACAAATGTACATGAGAGGTAAAGTTGAAAAACTGGCTAGGCCTAGCACCTAAAATGTCAGATTTTAGTCATAAAACATTTTAAAGTTAGTTTGATTACCACCAACCCCCGGTCTAGAGTTTTTTGATGAAGCAAAAAGTGATCATACAACCATTGCTGAGGCTACAGCTTCAGGTGAGCATACAGCAAAGCTCAGAAGCTATGAACCTCATACCAAAATCCAATCTTTGAAGACCAATCTTGATATTTTAAGCTATGAAATGTTCAAACTAAGCTGCAATATTGATCTTTGATCTGATATAGTTTCAACTATCCTCAAATATTCTTCAAAATATTGCTTACAATGGTACATAAATAAATGTATAAAAGTTCTCAAGTTTTTACCTCTTTTGGTCAAATTGAATGGTGACCTTGACCTTTGATTGTGACCTTGAAACTTCAGGCAAATATTTTTCAGCTCATGTTAACACACATATACAAAATTCTGGAGTTTTTTTTAGCTATTTTGAGTTGAAATATTATTGAGTTTAACATTCAAACTAAGCTGTGACCTTGACCTTTGACCTTGATTCAGCATATTTGCAACAAGTCTTCTACTTACATAGTTTTTAAGATATTTTAAGTTAAAATTTTCAAATTGGGCTGTGACCTTGACTTTTGATCTTATGACCTTGAAAACCTCACACAAAAATTTTGCAACACATTCTCTACAAATCCTCTACACTTACTTATATATAAAAATTCTATAGTTTTTGAGCATTTTAGAGTTGTATCTCAGCTGTGACCTTGACTTTTGATCTGATGACCTTTAAACTTCACACAAATATTATTCAGTATATATTTGCCTACAAATCATCCACAATAACCTATACAATGTACATGAAAGTTCTATATATCTTTTTCGTTTTTTTGAGTTGAAATTTTGAATTAACATTGAAACTAAACTATGACCTTGAGCTTTGACCTGATGACCATGAAACTTCACTTGGGTATTCTTTAGCACATTTCCTGCAAATCTAAAATGTATGTCGATACAAAACCCTGATATTTTTGGAGATGTTGAGATTTTTAAATTTTCATGTCTCTGTGACCTTGACCTTAAATCATGTGACCTTGAATTTTTTTTTAAGCTTGTGCAAGTCTTTAGACTGAACAACTTTCTCATGCAAATGTCTATCCTAAAAATCTTTGCTTCCGAGATATTTTGACATTTGTCTGACTTTTAACAGACAAAATGACCCCCCCCCCCCCTTTTTAGCACTTAGGAAGCCTTTTTCAGGTGACACTAAAATCAAATTAAAAACATTCCAGGTATCTTGATTCTCAATGTATGCTGAAAATTTAAGCAAAAATCGGCCAAACGACATAGGCCTGATAGGATTATATAAAGTTTTAAAGTTTGTAAAAGTTTAACCCCCCCCTCCCCGAATGGGCCTATTAAATAAGAAAATATTCATCTGACAACGTAAAATAAAAGCAACAACAACGAAAGAGATGTTACCAAAAACTTGCTATATTTCAAATTACATTGTTATAGTTAAAACAAACAAAACCTCTTTGTTTGAGGCTTGAACTTCGGCAGTCGATTGACTGCAGAATGTTTTTAAACTGCTTTCGATTTAAACTTGTCTATCATCATTTCTTTTGTTTGTTTGCAATACAATTATCAGAATTCAGTATAATTTTGTCAAACGCATGTTTATTTCGTTTTTAATGGATCTTTACTTTAATGCTGACCCTTTCAATTGTCATATTATATGTCCCGTGATTACTGAGAAAGGTCTCTTTCTAATGTGAAAATAACTGGTTTACTTACCCACTTGGTCACATCGTATCTTTCTCTCTTATGTCTGCCATTTTTGTTATAATTACCGAAACGAAATTGTGTCACCATCTATGATTGGACGGACGCCAACGGTCTTTCCGAAAAACGAATCGCGATTGGTGAGAGTTTTGAGCGGTTCAGCATCTGAGACACTTGGAATTACCTCTGGCGTCTACATCAACAAAATGACGGAAAGGCCCGAGCACGTTTCCGGATGCTGTCAGCAAACGCTTCCAAAGTGGCACTCTGTACTGGGTAAAACTTGGTTTACGTTTAAACAAAGCACAAAGACACCGCCATGTATGTACTTGCTGATATGTTTAGCGTGACCGCCCTATCGGCAATAATATAGCCAAAACGAAAATATGAAGAATGAAGTGGAGGCACGATATGCCATGCCATGGTCAGAAATGTACCCAGCAAGGATAATCCAAAAATCAGTAACTTTTACCAGTATAGCTATAGAGGTAAACCATTCATTGTCAGATTTATTTAATTTATTTCGATATCTCATATATAATTCTAAGTTATATGCAATAGATTTCATATAAGTCCGCCATTTAAACTCGTGTAGTACCGGACGTGTAATCACTAATTGGCTGTTCCGGTCCGGCGATCAAGCCGTACCGTACTCGTAATTTGCTCCTTTTTAGTATCTAGTTAATATTCTACAGGCTGAGAAAACGTTAACATTTTGTCGATACTGTTGAAAAACTTTTAACTTATTTTATACAAAGATTTGCTGGGTTGCAAAGCAAGTCCTGTCTAGACTCTAGTTAGTATAGTATAGATCGACGATGACCGTCTGTCTGTCCATCAATTTTTTGGTCAAAATTTTGACTACAGCTATGGATAAAGATAGAGACTTCATACTTGGCCTATAGGTTACATGTTGCAATTGCTGTGGATTTTGGGGGTTGGATCAAAGTAGTAATTGGGGTGGGGATCAACATTTTAATTAAAGTTTTCAAGTTGAAGCAAGTCCTGGGTACATGTGTTCATAATTCAAACTTGGCCTAGGTTACCTGTTGCAAGTGCAATTTAATTATGTGATTTTGAATTGGGGGGGGGGAAAAGTGAATTGGGGATAATGGTTAGTTTCTTACAGGTAGCTATAGTTTTAATTTTTGTGTTCACAATATTTATGAAATTTTTCCCTGCAAAATTTTACTGATATTACAAAAATTTGTAGAATCAAAGAAAGAGCTGGATAGGGAACTGCATGCAGTGAAAGGTCCAGAAAAGGTAATGATAAACAGTGATAAATCTTTCTTAAACATATGCTGGACTATGTTTGCTAAATCATGAAGGAAAAAGCAATGTTATAGGCAACACTAGTGAGTTAAAGCATTCATATCCAAATGTCAAGGGATGTCAGTTTTACTTGTCATTCCTTTTGTTGGCATATATAGGTACCTGTTTTCATCTGTTATACTCTTTGATTAGCAGTAAATTGTAGTACCTCATTTGCCCACATGTGTATGTTTATATGTCCCTTGTGATTATATTATCGTTTTATTTCTGGACTGGTCATATTATAACAAACTGAATTTGATGGTTTGGGACATTGATACAATACACTTTGAACCCTGACAATATAAATGTTGCATTGACCTAGATGCCTAAGGCTATGTAAAAATCACAGTGTAAAAGTGATCCCTTCGTCACATGAATTTTCTTTTTCTTAGGACAAATAGACCCGTGATCCGCCATTTGTAATTGGCAGATTTTTTACTGTTAAGAGATGCATGAAATCCTCGAAACTAGTACGGATATTCACAATGTGGAGATACATAAATATTTTCAAATCCGTCAGATGCACATGCAAAAGGTACTGTCACATGTTTTAGCCAATATCAATAGAACAAACAAAATGAGGGCATTCAGTAATAGATAGTGTATGAGTTGTTGTCAGAGTAACAAAAATAAAAGAATAAGTAAAATTGTTTATGTTTATCTAGAATTTGAGCATGTTTTCTTGGGCTCCTGAATTAGGGGCCCAGCTGGCCCCTGAGTTTCTGCAGATTACACTAATAATTCAACCAACATAAATTACATTATTGAGTAAACAATGTGCTAGTCAATGACCTATGTCAGGTCAGTATTTTTTTTTTATACTTTAGATAAAGATTGTGAAGAATATAATTATTAATGTGTAAGGAAAACATTCAGTTCCATGAGATTATCATTTCTAGTTTGTATTCTTAATTTCAGTTGTGTTGCCATAAAAAAAAAAGAGTTCGAGGAAATGAGGGATGAGGTACGAAGGCCAGGGATTTGGAGAGAAAAACACCTGCCTCATCCTCACGATCTGGAAGCTTTTCACCACTAGCTGTCATCACCAATGCAAACAGTCACTTCACCATCCGAGTCATCAATACCATCAGGTGTACCATCACCATCACCTTCTCATACTCTGTCATTACCAAATAATGACACAAACACATACAATGGCCATTCATTTGACGGACTTACGGACAGCCTAAGCCATATAGACAGTCTCTATACCTCCTGTTCGGATTTTATCATTGAAGTTATTTCAGAAGAATTTGTCAGTTCCATAATACCATGAAGAATTGTTATATTTGATTACTGCTACAGTACTCTAACAGAAATTTGTTTTGGTTTAATGATGTTTTAGATATATTTAGTAATGTTGTTGTAGCTGAATGTGTAAATACATTTTAATTATTTTTCTTTAATTCATAAAATTTTTAAATGTATTACCAGTTAATATAAACTTTTAGTAAAGTTATTTTTTCTTTCAATTAAAGGCATACTTTTTACATTTGTTAACTTTTTAGCATTTGGAATTTTTCTGTCATCTGAACAAGGGATTAAATTCATTCCAACAAAGGTTATTGTCAACATTCTTCTCATTATTGGGAACAGATTAAATACATGTAGGTGTAGTTGATTCATATCCTGAATGAAAAATGCTGCAAGTAACATACTATTTTACTTATGAATTTATACAAAAGTTGAAAATATGTATATCTGGAGAAATAGTTACTAGGAATAAATCGGATTGGTAATATTTTAGTCTGCTTCATTTATGATGTCCTATCTTCACATTCAATGATAATAATTGAACTTTTAACTGTTTCATTTAAAAATAGTTGTTTCTTGATATTGTGCTTTTGTTATCTTCATTGCATCAATTTTAGTTTTACAAAATTTGTAACTGTGTTGCTTGATTGTTGTTAATTTTTTAAAATTTATGAATCTGATATATCTCTTTAATGTTTTCATTTATACTATGTTCGGTCTATAGTGTATAATGTAATAGCTGAACTATGTGTGATTCAAAGTTATTGAAATTTGCTTAATAGTTTTCTTTTTTTCCACTGCAGGACAACATCAAATTTCCATTTTATTTTTGAAATCTGTTGATAACTATTGTTTGTTTATGTATTTTGTTAATAATTAATCTGATATACCTCAATGAAGTGTTAATTTTTTGTTTATATTATGTGGTCCTATTACAAATACTATGCAAGATTCACTTGCATGTTATAAAGAGTTTATAAGTTGAGTATTAAGGTATGTCTTCTACATATCTGCAATGAACATGATCTAATTTCCATGGTTTTAAACACTTGAGTTGGTTAATAAAACATGTTTGAATCTGGTTGTTTCATGGTAAATCATCATCGACCATGTTGTTTCCCATTAAGCTCATGTTTTAGAACAAATTCCACTCCATGGTCGACCATGTTCAGTAACCATGGTCATCGATGTTCTGTAATCATGGTTGACCATGTTCAGTAACCATGGTTGACCATGTTCAACCTTGGTCGACCATGGTATGGGTAGACCATGGATAACCATGTTAGTCTCATTTAACAAAACATGGTCAATCATGGTTGACCATGTTCAGTAACCATGGTTGACCATGTTCAGTAACCATGGTTGACCGTGTTCAGTAACCATGGTTGACCATGTTCAACCTTGGTCGACCATGGTATGGGTAGACCATGGATAACCATGTAGTCTCATTTAACAAAACATGGTCAACCATGGTTGACCATGTTCCCAGAACCATGTTTAAACATGGTTAAGCATGTTATTTCATGGTTGGCCATGCATCATTTCACTGGGGATACATTTTACATTATGTGTGAACTTACATATATATGTAAACTAATACATTCAATGAGATCTAGGACACCTGACTTGAAAATCTATGAGTTTAATACATACATGTACATTTTCAATAAACATTATTTAATAATCTGCTCTTTATGAGTTTGCTGTATATATGTATATGTACTTTACACACTCACTATATAAGATATACATGTATACATGTATCAGGTAGGGAACATAGATGTAAAGTAGAAAGATGCAATAAAACAACAGAATAAAGGAATGTGGCCTTATTACATCTGATTGATGAGGGCTGTCCTTAGAGATTAATAGTATAAGAGTATGATGGTCAGAAATGGCTATAATATATCTACATACAACAGATATTTCTATTACTGAAACTTGTTGTCATCTTAACAAGTACATATGTATAAACTAACCATGGTGGTCTATCCCTTGTACACATATAAGTATATTGTACATGTACAACTGACCACCAGGAGCTCTACTGTATGTACATGGTGGTCTACCTTTTAAACATATAAGTACATGTACAATGTACAGCTGACCACCAGGAGCTCTACTGTATGTACATGGTGGTCTACCTTTTAAACATATAAGTACATGTACAATGTACAGCTGACCACCGGGTGCTGTACTGTATGTACATGGTGGTCTATCCCTTCTACATATATAAGTATATTGTACATATACAGCTGACCACCAAGAGCTGTACTGTATGTACATGGTGGTCTACCTTTCAAACATGTAAGTACATGTACAATGTACAACTGACCACCGGGTGCTGTACTGTATGTACATGGTGGTCTATCCCTTCTACATATATAAGTATATTGTACATATACAGCTGACCACCAAGAGCTGTACTGTATGTACATGGTGGTCTACCTTTCAAACATGTAAGTACATGTACAATGTACAGCTGACCACCGGGTGCTGTACTGTATGTACATGGTGGTCTATCCCTTCAACATATATAAGTATATTGTACATATACAACTTACCACCAGGAGCTGTACTGTATGTACATGGTGGTCTACCTTTTAAACATGTAAGTACATGTACATGTACAGCTGACCACCGGGTGCTGTACTGTATGTACATGGTGGTCTATCCCTTCAACATATAAAGTATATTGTACATATACAACTTACCACCAGGAGCTGTACTGTACAATGTATGTACATGGTGGTCTACCTTTCAAACATGTAAGTACATGTACATGTACAGCTGACCACCAGGTGCTGTACATGTATAAAAATATGCCTACAGATATTTCTTTTCAATTTTTGGATGAAATAATTTCTAATCACAATAGACTTTCCATTTTCAATCCAGCTATAAAAACTAAGACATTTGCCTATTCCAGTACAATTATCAAACCCCTTGGACAGTGATCGTCAACATGTCAGTCTATTTCAGTGTTTAGCCATCCCCAACTCTGAACTTACAATGTATACAATTACATGTACATGAATCTATGTCTTCTTTTACCTGGCATGGAGACTTTAAATTTTGGAATATTGCCATTTTCTAGTCCTCCACAAATAATTTCCTTATAACAAATCCGGGAATGCTAACGGAAAACAGGTAGTATTTTTGGTTTGATTTGTTTTTTGTACAATGTATATCTTACAAACATTTTACACAAAAACTTTCAGTTAACTGCTAAACATCTTTAAATGTAGGTGCATGTTACATGTATATGTATTGTGATTTTACTGTAAAACATTGACAAAAATTGGTCCCTCTTGTACTGATTAGTAATCCCATGTACATGTACATTTATATACAATGTAAGTATTTGTACATGAAAACAAAATAATGGTGAAAAAAGATCTTGTCAAACACTTCTTATATACTCCCAACCTTTCCTTCCAAAACTGCAATTATACATACATGTACAATGTACATTTGTACACCTGTGTTTAAACTTAACTTCTCAGACATTTTCAAAGTCATCTTCTCAAGTAGTTTTTACTGATACAAGCAAGTGACAGTTCTGATTCAGGTATCACCCAGTATTTATTTTCCGTGGACAAACACCTTTTTTTTCGTCAATGTTTAAACATGGGCAATAGAGGGCAGTAATATAAATATTTGCTCTACGATACCTTCAGCCAATTAAATATATTTTATGTATTCAATACATTGGATAATCAAGAGAGGTACAAAACATTCATATCACACCACTGTGTCAATATTTACTCATTAGAAATATTTCAACAAAATACACAGATGGGAACAAGAATTGGTAAGTGTACATTCTATATTATCTGTAAGAATAGTCATCAAGGTCATCGAGTTAAAAAAGAAATTACAGTTTATCGGACTATACAACACAATTTGTACATGAAATGATGTGACCTTGTGTAAGTGTACAATGTACAATAAAGTATACACTGTACAATATGTAATGTACAATAAAGTATATAATTATGTACAATACAGTATACAATATACATTGTATATTACTCTAAAGTTATACAATGTGTGTAGATGTACACATGTAGGTAATGTACAATGTACATTGTATAATATAAAATCATATCATATATATATATTGTATTTTGTATCCTGATTGTATATGTACATGTATGTTATTCATGTTGTGCATTTGTATCTACATGTACAAATGTACGTTAAGCAATGTCTCAGTACCACCATGATAATATCTTTTTCCGGACATTAAAGTCAAATTTTACAAATCCAGAGATTAATAAGACGGCCAGCCTAGTTGTAAAGTATACACTCCATTAAGACTTGTATTGTATACAGGTACATTTACCATATTATAGACAGTCCATGTTTTACAAATAAATTGCTATATGTTTTATTTTATTGCACAATCCCAATTATGTCTGACCTACTTAATTATTTATGAACAGACGTCAAGTGTCAGGAAGGTGAAATGACCACAATTAAATTAGACTTATTTACAAGTAGATCTACAGAAGTATAAGGTATAGGTACAGTAAACGTGGGTATTTCCTTGTGTTATTAATTACATGATTTTCTTATGTAAACCATATGCATGGGTTTTTTACACAATTCACTTTTAGTGGTTATATTTTAAAACATGAATTATACTTCTAAGCACAACTGTGGAACAAAAAACTTTTCATCGTCTCATATTTAGTGTAAATTATCTCCAACCGTATATATGTATTTCCATGTTTACAGTCAGTATGCACTATACATGTATATGTGCCTTTATATAACATTTGCAGTGTTCTATTAGTATCTGGAAATCCCCTTACATACACATGTACATTTCTAAATGTATGGAAGATTTGGGTCCAGACCTAATTGTATTGTTCTACATTAATAAATTTGTGTAGTGGCTATCCAATAACTAACCACTTATCAAAAACATAGTAATCCAAGATTACGTGAACAAAGCTCAACTCACACCAACACACAGTATCCAAAGATTACAAAGCTCACCTCACACCAACACAGAGTAATCAAAGATTACAAAGCTCACCTACACCAACACAGAGTAATCAAAGATTACAAAGCTCACCTACACCAACACAGAGTAATCAAAGATTACAAAGCTCACCTCACACCAACACAGAGTAATCAAAGATTACAAAGCTCACCTACACCAACACAGAGTAATCAAAGATTACAAAGCTCACCTCACACCAACACAGAGTATCCAAAGATTACGAAGCTCACCTACACCAACACAAGCATAATCAAAGATTACAAAGCTCACCTACACCAACACAGAGTATCCAAAGATTACAAAGGTCACCTCACACCAACACAGAGTATCCAAAGATTACAAAGCTCCCCTCATACCAACACAGAGTAATCAAGATTACAAAGGTCACCTCACACCAACATAGAGTAATCAAAGATTACAAAGCTCACCTCACACCAACACAGAGTAATCAAAGATTACAAAGCTCACCTCACATCAACATTATTGGTAATCAAAGATTACAAAGCTCACCTCACACCAAAACAGAGTAATCAAAGATTACAAAGCTCACCTCACATCAACATAAGGTATTCAAATCAATAATTACAAAGCTAACCCAAAACAACAGGGGGTAATCAAAGATTGTAAAGCTCACTTCATACATTGTACCACTATATTTAAAATCCCCAATTATTAACCTGACCTCAACCAAAAATCTTCCTAACCACTGCCTTCAGATGAGACAGTAAAAACTAAGGTCCCGTGTCACAGTAGGTGTCGGCATGTTAAAGAACCCCCACTGCTCAATGGCCGTAAGTGCCATGCATGCATGTACATGTACATGTAAGCCAAAATTTTAAGCCCTTCACTGACATTTGGTGACGTCTCCATATATATATATGAGAGAAATATTCTGAGTGGGATGTTAAACAAACAACAACTACAACATCCTAACCACTGAGCATTGAATAAAAGACTAAGTCAAAAATATGGTCATTTTTTGTCAAATATGTAGGACTAATCCTGCACCTATAGGCTATACCATGTGTTTAGAATCATAAGATGCATTCAATTGATACACGTATGTGCAGTGGAAACAGGTAAACCTCTGACCTCAGCTGATCCTCTTAAATGGACCTTGATGCATACACCAACCTGAATGCCAGCTGTTTACATGTACATGTATGTGTTGTTCTTGGTTAAGTACATGTATCTGGTGTTTAAGCAAAAATGATTGAGAGAACATGTACCTGAAAGGAAAATTCTTCCATTATATCAAGCTAATCTTTAACATGTCCATCAGTGATATACATGTACATGTAGCAGAAAGATGCTACCGTACAATGAACATGTACATACATGTACTGTACATGTACCATACACGTACCAGACATGTGACTAAATATTCAAATGTTACATGTAATTTGACTATATAGCTATTCGCTGTTTAATTTGAATTACTGAATATTTTAACATTTGTTTCAGTTCTAATTGAAATACTTGATCTGTCCAAGAAGATCAAACACACTTCATTTTTTGCCCCATGTACAATGTTTCATAATTCATAATGATTACCCATTAATGCCCTTATACATGTGTACATGTATGTCTGAAAACCATTTTTAGACAAATTGGAGTCCACACCCAGTGAAAAATGTACATATCTGCCACCCTTGATTTTGATCCTGTAGTGTTCTCTGCCACCCTTGATTTTGATCCTGTAGTGTTCTCTGCCACCCTTGATTTTCATACTGTGGTGATACATGTATCTGCCACCCTTGATTTTAATCCTGTGATCTCTGCCACCCTTGATTTTAATCCTGTGATCTCTGCCACCCTTGATTTTAATCCTGTGGTGATCTCTGCATGCATGTACTTGTATGTTCTTACATGTATATATTATAATATACAAGTACATGTTGTAGATGTACAAAATATACATTACTGTTCATGTGTTGTATATATAAAAATGTATGAAAACAAAATTTAGAAAAAATATAATGCATTAATTTGGGTTACTCACTTACTGAAATCATCAGAAATATAAAGAGAAAACAAAATTGGACTTACAATTTCTGTAGAATGGATAATCTGTGAAAATCTCCATGTTCCAATACTGTGATAGCATTTTTACTCAGATTTCTGCAACAAGACATAAATACATATTTAAGTTACATGTAAAGGATATGCCCAAATGCCTACACGTGCATTGAAGTAATTAAACTATATTGGAACCTTGCTATTAAGACCACCCAATTGACCGATTCAAATTAAAGTGGTCTGATTTACCAGTAGAGGACTCTTAAGTGAGGTTCTATATTTATTAAATATTCATCAGAAGACTGAAAATTTATGGTCTGAAATGAATGTGCTTAAGGAGGACTTCTAAGTAGAGCGGCTTTTATACAAGGTTCCACTGTAATGATAATATGTGCGAGTTTGTACTTGTAAACTTTAAGACATGTATGTTATGCAATTACTAAAAAAAAATTGGGAATTTGTAATTTAATTTGTCTTCAAACATTGTGATTGGAAATATACATTGTACATGTACATGTAGACACTAGTCCAACATGTAAATTCAGATTACACATTTTCACATATAGTACATTTGTATAAAATTTATATTATGTTCATGTAAACTAAAATGTATTGTACATGCATTAGGCCTAAAATAGAATTTTAATTGTTTGATGCTGCCTGCCTACCCACCCAATATGTTGTCACTGCAATTTTTTTTTAAAACATTTTTGTATCCAATTTTTTTTCTGGTAGAGTCCCATCAACCAATCTTTATTTACTTTATTTTACACATTCAGGGGACGTTATTGTAATTTTTGACATTTTCATTAGAAAACCACTCCTAACCGACAAAAATGAAAGTAATTTCAAAATATTTGATGTATTAATGGAGTAATTAGGGGGATTCCGTAGTGTGATACATGTATAAAGGGTGTGCTCGATTCACTGCGAGAGTACTCTTTTGGCACAGTCTCAGAACATGTTACAATCGAATGTACCAGGGCAGGAAGTAGTTATTTCAAAGATGCTGATAAAATTTATATAATTCACAGAAGTTTATGGCTAAATTGTTTGCCCAGGACAGTGTCCCAGAGATTTGACTGGTGTTCAATTTGTCTGGATTGTCCTGGACAGTGAAATGAACATGCTCAGTAGAGCATCACCATGTGAGTGGCAACACCTTACCATTTATAAACAGATCAATTTGTTAGGTGTTTTCCATGATTAATTAACTACATGTAATTAGTTGGAATAGGACTATGAAAATATGACGAAAGTTCATACGAATATGCATTAAGAGAGTATAGAAAAGTTTAATATGAACATTACTCCCCAGAATGTGGCTTTAAAATATTGTTTACATGTTTGAATCACAAACTTGAAGCTCCTTCCTAGACCAAGTGAGCTGATAATATATATACAGTAGAACTTCGATGAGTCGAACTTCAATGAGTTGAATTTCTCAATGTTTCAAACTATTCACAAAGTCCCGAATAATTTTGTTATTTAACGCTACTTATAAACATTTTATAATTCCTAATTTTATGAGTCAAATTTCTCTATGTTTCAAATAAATTTTTGGGCCCATTTCTATAAAAACAACAAAAATTCCTACATATAATTCAAAGTCAAAATTTGCATGTGTATGAAATTACCCTATAATAATTGTTCTCCTTCTCATAAACACTCAGTGTCTTAATTTCATGAAAATTTAGTTAAATTTAGTACTAATTATTAATCATAATGACCATGCATGTCAAATGGTTTTGAAACAGTCATATACACCTTATACAACCTGTGAAACTAAAAACATATGGTTCTCAGTTACCATCCATGAGTCAAAGTCCCGATGTTTCAAACTTTTTCATGTGGTCCCTTGAACTTCGACTAATTGAAGTTCTACTGTACATGTACATGAATACACCTATCAATTAATCTCTCTTCACATTAACTCTATATGCCAGAAGTTATTTTTGTTTTAAAAATGTACATTGAACATGTACATGTACCGTACACAAAGAACCAGGCTGTAATTAAAGTGTATATGTCATACCTTTTTTGCTTTGTTGGATTTCCTATCCTTGACAAAAAACATTGCCTACCTACATGTACATGTACACTTTGTACCTACCTACACCTGGAAGGTATGGGCAGGCAACATCAAACAATTTTCAAACAGGCCCGAGGGCCTCATTGTAGTTTGTACTCATTGTACATTGTATGTGTATTTATTTCACAGTCGTCCATGTATATTATACAACAATAGCAAACTTTCAAGTCAGCCTGGATCACCGTTATGATCCTGCATTTATTCACACTTTTTAGAATTTGTTCCTCATACATATATGTTCTTCCAGTTTTCATATTTACCTTCGCAACATGTACATGTACGGAATATCCATTCCTTAAGTTTTAGCACATAAACACCATTTTGTGTGAATAAATCCTAGATACTCTTAAAACATACCACAGTGGGTTATTTAATGAAACGCCAAATGACTAAAATGTAGCAGGCGGGGGAAAATGTGCGAACATACTGGGAATCGAACCCAGTACTTACCCTCTGAACGGTCACACTAGCAGGACACCCTAGATCTTACCAACTGTGCTAATGTAAATTTACATGTACATGTATCTATACATGTACATTTAAATTTTACTAATGCTTGGTCAAATTTTGTTTCCTGAATTCCTACATAGAACATAAAAATTTTGTATCTTATTGTTCAGAAACTGTTGAAAATACATGTACAACATTATACATGTACATGTATAAGCTGTACTTAGTTTACATGGCATGTACATTTGTACATATGTACATCACACATGTACATGTACATCATATCCTTAGTTTCTTTCTTTCACTTCAAAAATTTTTGAAATTCCAAATCTATGGAATCAACAGGTACATTGTACATAAAAAGTATTATTACACATGTACATCATGATAATGTACATGTATACTGGACCATTAACGGTACGTGTATATTAATTATTATAAAGATAAGAATGAGAAATCCATATTTTTTTCAAGTCAAGTTTACATGTACCAAAGTTATATAATAAAGATGATGGTTTCTGTCAATTAGACTTCATCAGTTGAGCTCCAATTTAAAATGTACACATGTACAATATATGTATTTTCTAAAGAGAAAGTGGTATCAGACAAGGCCAAATAATATCTAAATGTATTGCCGAAATCCGTTAAAGAGTAACCACTGTAAAAAGATGACTTATCTTAGCTTTAGAAAACATTGTAGATGAAATGTTTGGGTCAGTTGTTAAATGTAGATTTGTTAAACATTACATGTACATATATATACATTGTATACATTGCAATTATATATTTTTGTTTTTAAACTTTAAAAAATTAAGTTGATCTTGATTAATAATTTTTTGATAATGTTGAAAGTTTGAAAGTAACACTGAGTTGTCATGAATACATGTTATTGTACATGTACATACCACAATTACAGAATGTATATGTACATGAACATTAATATAAAATATACCAGTAACCCATTAACCAAGACTTATCACACTTTCATTTGTACTACTTCAAAATAAAAATGTACATCATCACATGTACTTATGTACAAGTCGAAGTCATTTGTCCCTCAAGACAAAAACAGGCAAATTGTTAACACTGAATTTGTCTACAAATACATGAACATTCATACTACATTTATACATGTTACTTTAGAATACCGTTAGATAGAATCATTGCCCACTTTAGCAGACTTGCCTACATGTACATTGTAGAAGCCCAAAGCTACATGTAGATATTGATGAATTCTGCACCAGGGTTGAGATTTTTATATCTTACACAAAGTACATTTGCCAATGTTGGTGTGATAATTATTCTTTCACCTTTCATCTTAGTGATACATTTGTGTATTGTCATTTATATTTGCAATTTAGCATACATGTATATGTATAAATGGTATAACAACAAATAATTACATAAAACAATAAATCTTAATACATCAATGACAATCATCACCAATCTAACAGTCTTAAAGTACAAATGTATACTGTACATCAGAGTGTAAACTTCAGAGTTCTGGTCAACTTTCAGTCTAAGTTGCCTACATTATAGGGTTGGAATTCTCACTTGGTAAAATGGTACATGTAGAATTTTGTAGATACATGTGCATGTACAATATTAATCAGGTTGTACATTTACACTTTCATTAATCATTGCTCATATGTTTATACAGATTTTCTACTTGTCAACCAGACTACATGTACATGTAGCTGAAGCAAAACCTTGACCAGTTTGCAGCAAAAGTTAGTAGTCTCAGAAGGGCGGACTACTTCTAATTTCAAACCCTGCAATGACCTTCCACTTTTAAGTACATGTAATGCTCCACTGCTCACTCCACAGTGGATATCTGACTTGAAGCAAAAATAAAAAAAAAATATGCCAATTTTCTGTTACTGTACATGTGGGAGCCCTGGTATTACATACATCACAAGAGCAGGTTTAATTCACAGTTGATACATAAACTACATTTATATACATGTAATATAGATACTACATGTACAATGTAAATTTCATTTGTATATGTGAATATCGGACGATCTGTATCAGTGATCCACCGATCCTTGTTTTCAAAACACCAGGTCCAAATACATGTGGTACCAGGTATCAGTAAAACATATTACACATACATGTACATGTACATGTATCACACAAGGAGACTGACTTTTGTTATGAACATGTACAACTAATTAGGCATGCCCATTGTAATCTACAGGTACATCTGTACCTCCAATAAATTTTCACTTACACTGTACATGTATTGTACAGTGTACATTTACATGAATGTGGAGACATTGTGAGATATCAGCCCCATGGAAACTATACAAATACACAGTACAAAAGATACTGTGAATCTCCTTGTCATTAGGGTTAAAGAAATTTTAGAGATACAGAAGAACTTGCCTTGAAAAACCACCTTTCTGCCATGGAAAGAGGTTTTGTGTTCATGTATAGAGATACTAGTACAGTAGTTGGCCTTATGTACATGTACAAGTATGTTCCCATAATTCATTTTCACAATATATTCTTAGTAAATTCATATTCTTTTTCAATAACTCTTAGAGAAATTGTCTTTTATCCAATTTTAATAAAACTTGATTCACAAAAATTTGAGGTTTTGGTACTCATTTCATTGGTAGAAATTCATTTGCACTCTATTTATTGTTTCAGGAGATATATGTTATTCTTTGTAAGAGTAAGATGTTTATTATTATTTTCCTGTTTATTACAAAGATAATGAATGGATCTGTGACATAATACATAAGCACCATAGTTTATGTATTTCTACAAACAAAAATATGATCAAAATTAGGCGAAAACTCCCAGGGTTAAAGTGCCAGATTTCATTTATTTTGGATGTCTACCAAATTCAGAAGATAAAACCAAACAAATGCAGAATTACTCAGGATAAATAGTGATTTTTGAGAAAATATATGCACTTATCATAGTTATCATTATGGCCAACTACTGTACAGTGTATCTAACTAAATGGTTTTCAAAATGTGGTCTCAAAACACAGGTGGTCTTTCATGGTAGTGGTCTCTTATGACAGGTTCCACTAGAATTCTAGTAATTTTGGCATCAAGTATTTTCAACATCAATTGATTTCGGCACTTGTATAAGTAACTTTGGCATTTTACTTTTTGGCATCATGTATTTTCAGCACATGAACAGATAAGCAGCTACATATGTAACATTGATTAAGAATAAGATAAATCAATTAATATCTCATGATGAATCTTAATTCCTGAAAATAAAATTTTAATGCATGTTTTTGGAAGTGCCAAAAATACTTGCTTTAAAGTGCCGAAATTACTTGGTGCCAAAATTACCTGATACATGTACCTTCCACTATACTATAAATGTATGGTTTCAAGATTATCTTATCTAATTCTAAAAAAACATCCCTCCCAAAGTCAGCAGGCAAATTAAGAATAACCGTGGTTTTGTCTAAGGGACTGACCTAGTTGTTTCACCACTGAATGTTTGTTTATACAATGTACATGTATTTGGTGTCCTTTTTATATATAATCTAATATGTACATGTGTATATGTATACTGGTGCGGTACATGTACCTATTCTCCGACTGTGCCTTTTGTCGGACACTTCTCTTTGCACGTAAATGAAAAAGATTTTTCCAGAAATTTTAATACATCGTCAGAATTTAAACATTAAATGAAACGTTACATACGGTAAATAATTCCACTATAACATTGTAATCGGTCATCTTTCTATCTTATACTTACTGTCCAACACAAGCCGGGAGGGAAGTGACATCACTAGCTCAATGTAAATACTACTACTGTCCAACAATAGGTCCTCAAGCATCACAATTATGGCATTCGGGTTGGGTTTTTCAAATGGACTAAATTCACTTTTGTTTCGTATTTTCCACCAAAATGCAAAACTTATAAACTTCTATTACATCTAAAGGTAGCCTACAATAATGTATATTTTGTGATACAAAATTTCAAAGTTATTCAATCAGTTGAATTGAAGCTATTCAGTAAAAGCCTCGATTTTTGTCTGAGAATAGGTCTCGCACCAGTATACGGATGTACGATGAATATGAAAATATATACCAGTTTGTGCAAGTTTATATTTAATGTTCTGTAATATATGTACATGTATGTATAAAATGTAAACAACAATAAAAGTCAGAAAATGCAGATAAGGAAAATAAAGTGTTTATAAAAAATGTGCATGTACTTACAACACAGCAGTGTCCAAAGGTAAGCTACTTAGCTGAGATATGGAAGTGATTGGGGACAGATTCTGAACACATGACACTTTGCGGCCCCTTCCAACTCTCAGATTGTCTCGCTTGCTTGATTTGTCCCCATCTCGTTGTTTACGCAGGGTACATGTGCAGGCCGGAGGGCATGCATCACTTACATTCCATAGAACCAAAAACATACACACAAACAACAGGATGTTTATGTGGGGTAACATATTTGTACCAAACCACATATTCCATATAACCACTCATTACTTGCAGGAATAATCCCAAATTTGCATTCACATTTCTCTCCAATTTCATTAAGTATTGTATAACAGAAAATGATTCACAATGATAGAAACTACATCCAATCCAGCACCTGTACAGCACACTTCAGTAATGCACAGGCGCTTAACTTCTCAGACTCGTCTACAATGGCATCTTATTTCGACTAGCAAACTCCGGCTACTGGTATAACCCACAACTTCTCCTATCGATTAACAAAACCGGCGTAAATATATAGTATTAAAATGTAAAACGGAAATATCACTTAAATAAACAACGATAGCAATAGGTGCGAAACATCACATATAATATAATGTGTCTGTAATTTATACAGTGAAGATGGTATTAAATATAAAGAACCGTGCATCTATAATAGATACAAGTTATGATGGTTACAATCCGATTTCTAGCCTTTGTTTCCGCTCCCATAAAATCCCTACGAGAGTCAATAAGTAAATCGTCTATTGATTATAAGTCTATGCAGTTAATCTGTTTAAGACGTGCTATATAAATTCCCACAAAAGCAAAGAACATCTCGAATATCAACAAATCTTAATCCTACAGCAAACAAACCCTGACCGTAGGCCATCTTGGTTTACATCTAACTCGTGACGTCACAAATTTATTTATAGAGTACGGTGTTTTCATTCAGGATATTTCTCGGGGCTCTAATGGGTAAATTTTCTAGATGTATAATACATACATATAGGCCTATATAAAGACTTAATAACAAAAATAACAGCGATATATAAAGCCATATATCGCTGTTTATAATAACTAAAGTCCTTGGGCTTTTAGAAAATCCAAAAGAGATTTACTTTAGCTTCAGTAGTTATGGAGGAAGCAAGGACATAAAAGCGAAAGGGGGAGATAACTCAAGAAATAGAGGGAAACTTTGAGAAAAAAAGAAAATTGATCTAGATCTTTTCATAAATCCTGAAAATTTGAACAAAATCGGTGGAGTCGTTTTTTGGGAGGAACAGTACAAATTTTACTAGAAGAAAAAAATAATAATAAAGAATGCTAATAATAATGACAATAACAATAGGTATATCCGACTTCTGGGCCTGGCTCTATAAAACTTGAGAATTTAATCAAGTCTGGGAATATTCTCAACTTGGCCTGATCAGCCAATAATATTTCAGGATTAGCAAAAGTTGAGTAAAATTTTTGGACTTAAATAATTCTTATGTTTTATGGTGCCAGGCCCAGAAGTTGGATGACCCTAATAATAAAGGTACTATCAATAATGCTAGTCTTTACATATCCTGATGATAATAATGTCCAATTTATAAAACAGAAATAGAGGATGAATTCCATTTTATTCTTAACTGTCCTGCATACTCAGAGAATTAAATATTTAAAATCTGATTATTATAGAAAACCCTCTGTCTTCAAATTAACTCATTCACTTAGCCCTACAAGCACTACACAACTCTGTAATCTTGGAAAATATTTGTCACTTGCAATTAAGTGCAGAAATAATTTACACTTTTGAAATATCAAGGTACATTTCAAATTTGCATATCTTTGTATATAGGTATTATAAGACACTTGAAATAGCTATAAATAATTTACTCTTGAAATATGAAGGTATATTTTCATTTTGCACATCTTTGTGTATTCATATTATAAGATATGTATTCAAGGGGTAAATTACTTGGAAATGAAGTTTTATGTGATCTACATATTTTGTACTTGATCCTTAATTTGATCAATAAACAATACAAAATAATAATTATTTGTTTCAGTTTAAAAACTATTATCATTATTATTATTATTATTATTATTATTATTATTATTGATTAATTTGATAATAATTTATAACCATAATAATTGCATCGAAATTAATTTTATATATACATTTGTATTATATATAATGATAATAATAACAATGATAACAGTCATGTTAATATAAAATATATTTATCTGAGCAATAACAAATCTATCAGTCACCAATTGAATAGGAACCTCATTATTATTTTTCATCATTTACACCTGATTCCACCTCTTGGTTTCCAGAGGTCCGTGTTTGTCCATTTTTACTGGATTTGTATCTATGTCCTGGACATCCTATTGATTTATACTTTGGTATCTGAGATTTTTATATTACATATAAATCTTTGGACCATACCTATAATTTTCCTATAAATATAAAATCAATAAATATCTCAAAAGCTGAGTGTGTACTCCAACAATTTTTAAAAAAATATTTCTGAATTTTCTTCAAATGAACAATAAGTTTTATCATTATTCACAACCGTATGCCATCAATATACAAAGATGTCGAGTTGTAACATAAATGTGTTGAGTGTGGTTCAGTCGAAAAGCGGACCTTGTAATTTACCATAATTTCCATCGGCACAGGTACAGTAAAGCTCCAGTGTCAATCAATTTTGAAAACATGACTCATGTCTATGAATTTACTCAATCAAGATAATTCTTAAATCCGAAAGACAAAAAAGCCATTCGTATCTATTGATGAGTGAATAATTAAACGTAAAATGATGGATTCTTATATAACGAATTACTACCGGGTATGTATGACACATTTCACTAAGATCACATCGCGATCTTAGACTAATAGTCAAACTGAATTTTTGCTTGTTTCATAAACTTCTATATATGTATTACTTTTCTCACTCCAAGATAAGAAAAAAAATGCATAAAGTGCAGTTTCGAGATGTGTTCGATATCATTGTTTATTATTTATTTCATTGTTAATATATTATTATTATTATTATTATTATTATTATTATTATTATTATTATTATTATTTGTTATCCTGGTATTATTATTATCATGGTTTTTATAGTTGCTATTATTATTGTTGTTGTTCAGGTTGCACGAACCAAGTCTACGAAGAAAGGAACATATACAAAGAGAGATAACTGCAACAATTTTCCAACAACATGCGATAATCCAGATTCAAGGAACAAAGTCCATTGTGTATATGACTATAATAACGGTTCCAGGTATTTTCTATGAATTTTACGATATGTTCTTTTGTTTTCTTAATTTTGGGGAATTACAATCATGAGAAATTTATTAAAGGCTATAGAATTTGGTCTTTACTACAACATAGATCCATAAAATGTTCGGCTATATAGGAAAATAAATGAAGTCTTCAACAAACTACTGTCCAGGAATAAAATTTTATTGTGAATTCCGTTATATTACATAGTGGCATATTTCATGTCGCGTTTAGCTTTCATCTTTAGAAAAGGTTAAAAAAAAGGCTAAGAACAAGAACAAGAACAAAATGAGGATGTATCAAAGCCTGGATATCCTCTTACATTACAAGATGTTTTAAATTTAATTCGAATGTTGTTTTACGCTACAATTTTCAAGCCTATGGTGGCGGCAAGTTTTTAATGGCGGAGAAGAGAACCTGGTTATTTCTATGCTGCTTTTCCACGACGCGGGTGCGAACGCGGCGCGGGCGGATACGGACGCGGGATTTCGAATCGGTCTTGTAGCGATTTTTTCCGCGTCCGTGTCTGCCCGCGCGAGATTACGTCATCACTTTCTTGATTTTGCATTCATTTTCATTCACTTCTGAATTCATTACGGGACCAAAAAGGTTGTCGAAAACCAGACTGAAGAACTATTGTAATGGAATTGGTTCGTCACAAAACCTCTCAGTTATGATATGTTAGTAGTTCCAATCACTCAGATGCTAATATGATAGCAAATTCCTGACTGAATATAACCGATAAAATGAGACTGAAGGACCAAGGCATTAACTTTCTCACAAAATTAGCTTAAGTTCCAGCTTCTTGTTTAACGAGAGATGTCCAGAAATGGCTTTACGTCTCTCCTTTAATTCCAAAATTATTAATATGATTTAATTTGAATCAACAGTCAACATCCGCCATGTTAGTGCACAGTCACGTCAAGGAAATTATAAGAATACATAGCCCGATATCACCAAGGTGTGTAGACGGGATAAACGATTTATCAACATTTCAGATATAGAGACACGGCACCTTTTGGCAATCTTTTCCATTATGACGTCACAATTAAATGGCCCATCAAACACTCGTGTGAATATGACATCACAATCGAATGACGTCAAAAGCACATGGTAAACAATATGAACTGGTAAATTCGCAAAATAAAAAAATTCTCATCTTCTTGTGACAACAACCTATCACAGATAAATTTGTCTCTGTCTAGTATGAAATGTTCGTGCGTGGATCATGTCTTACTTACATTGTAATTTTTTATGGTTTAAGTATGTATACGGTATACAATGTGTTAAATAACTGTGGATACAGTCAGTATTGGCTGAATGTGGATGTACCTTTATAAAGCAACGACTGTGTAACCAATATTTACAGAATTGGCAATTAAATATCGTTTATTTATGGAAGAGTTTGTTTTTGAAAGCTATTTTGAAAAATGCAAACAGAACCACTTTTTGCACTTTTAGAATAGGAAATCATACACATTCTATAAAATTGGGTAGGTGGTCTTTTGTTGATAAAAGTAATAGATTATGTTCAAATTTGTAATACAAGAAAACTTGGCGATGAGTACCATTATGTTTTTGAAAGTTCCGACTTTATGCGTAAATTGTATTTGAAAAGGTTTTACCAACACAACGTAAACGTCTTAAAATTTAGATTACTTTTCCAGAGTAGTAATGTGAAAATATTAAAAAACTTATGTTCATTTTAAAAATCAATAGTATTGATGACAGAATTATTCCCCGACGGAACCAAACTTATAATAGTCTTTCAAGTTATTATTTATTGTAACACAGTCGTAGTAATGACCAGAATCTGTTTTTTCTTTCTTTCCTTCCTTCTGTACACATTTATATTTATACATTTAATAATACTTATGTTCCTATATGTAGGCCTACCTTGCAATGTAACACAGTGATATGTACTGTAAAGTTGTATGTTGTATTTTCTTTATACCATTGATTTACTTTATGAGAAATAAACTGAAATTGAGCTTGTACTTAAACATAATATAACGTAAGCTGGTGTTCATAGGTATTCACAGTACACGTACTCATTTTCTCTGAGTCAGCCATGCGAATAATCAGCATCAGACATAAGTAAAAATTATACAAAATAAATACATATACCTCTCGTCGATTTAGTAAACAAAACATTTTTGACAAATTCTTTCTTGCCTTGGAATGTTTCAATCATCCATTCGATGTCTTAAACTTGTAACGATCAAGCAAATAACATGACTACCACAGCTAAAAATTAGAACACAAGATCAACGCTTGTGTTTTGCTTATATCTTAAAAATTAAAGTAGATACAGACAACTTAAATTACTTTAAACGAAGTAGAAAGACAAGTTTTACATAGTAGTTGCGTACTCATTTTCATTTACAAAAACTGGAAATGAATAAACAACACATATATATGTTACAGTAACTCAAACTTGTGTGACATATCTCTGAATGGGTAATTGCCTATGATTGTCGATTTTCGTAAAAACTTCCAACTTTTAGTTAATTATTCAAAACCGTAATATATAATGACAAAATGTTAATTGCAATAATGGGCAGTAAGACAAGTTCTACATATTGTAAACTTAGGTCGAACTTGTCTGATGACGCAGTGAAAGTATTATTGTTCTCTTTAATGGAGTCTCGGTTATGACTAAATATACTTAACCATAAAAAATAATATCAACAGGTAAAGGAAAGCGACACAGGCTCTTAGCTTCAACTTTATTTGCTGAACAGAATCCATGGTTACAAATTGATATACAAAGTCATAAGGATATGGAAACAAGAACACTAAAGTCCTTAATTAGCATCCATTTCCTTACATATACAATCAAGGCAAAATATATAACCTTGTTTGTTAGCTGTATCAGCAGTATATTGAGGCCGGACTGATTATTATATGATACCGTTAAAAAGTAATGGGCACAGGCATCATTATTACAATGAACAGCTCATAACAAAACATTTTTGAGCATAAAAAGTACGAAGATATCTAAAATAATTACTGCAGTTTGGTGTTGTAGTTTGATAACAGTAGATAATTTAATACAATAATTGCAGTTTGGTGTTGTAGTTTGATAACAGTAGATAATTTGATACAATGGCTGTTGTTTTGTGTTATAGTATAATAACAATAGATAAGATACGAATACAATGACTGCAGTTTTGTGTTATAGTATAATAACAATAGATAAGGCACGAATACAATGATTGCAGTTTTGTATTATAGTATAATAACAATAGATAAGACACGAATATAATGATTGCAGTTTTGTGTTGTAATGTAATAACAATAGTTAGCCACAATTACAATGACTGCAGTTTTGTGTTATAGTATAATAACAATAGATAAGACACGAATACAATGATTGCAGTTTTGTATTATAGTATAATAACAATAGATAAGACACGAATATAATGATTGCAGTTTTGTGTTGTAATGTAATAACAATAGTTAGCCACAATTACAATGACTGCAGTTTTGTGTTATAGTATAATAACAATAGATAAGACACGAATACAATGATTGCAGTTTTGTATTATAGTATAATAACAATAGATAAGACACGAATACAATGATTGCAGTTCTGTGTTATAGTATAATAAAAGTAGATAAGTAAATGCTTTGATTGTAGTTTTCGGTTATAGCAGGATAAAAAATAGATAAGATACGATTAGAGTGACTGCAGTTTATTGTGTTATAGCATGATAAATAATAGATAAGATACGATTAGAGTGACTGCAGTTTTGTGTTATAGGAGGAAACAACGGATCAATGATTTGCAGTTTTACGTTGTATTATAATAACAATAGATAAGTAAATACTTTGATTGCAGGTTTGCGTTATGGCAAGATAAAAATAGATAAGATACGAATACAATGACTGCAGTTTTGTGTTGTAACATGATAACAATAGATTTAATGCAAGGCCTTATTGCCATGCCCTGTACCCAAGGAAACATCCTCGGCTATATCGTACAAAACTCAATGTGCCATAGGATTTGCCTAACTACTTTAACTTGCGCTATAACAAAATAGTTATCGGAGATTCAACTGCTTAAACACTTCTTTGTGTCTAATTTTAATCTTGTTTCATTCGGATAGTATCACATTATTATTCCTGAACTAGAATGAGGTTTCTTTCAATTTGAAAACACATTAAAATCTTTAAATTGAATAACGAAGACAGTCGAAACTGTTGTGATGAATAGTATTATTAGCTCACCTGGCCCGAAGGCCCAAGTGAGATATTGCTATAGCAAAAGGCCCGGCGTCCGTCGTCCGTCGTAGCCAGTCTGTTACCTTTTGCATTTAAACATCTTCTCAAGAACCAGTACCCCAATTTTAACCAAACTTGGCATATAACATCCCCATGTGAAGCCACATAAAGTTTGCGAATAAAAGATAGATAGGACCACTAAGGGCCCTAGAAGGGGCTTAAAAAACCAAAACTTGGTACGTCTTTAAAAATCTTCTTTTCATGAACCAATGATCAGATAAGTTTAACATTTTGTATGCATGATTGTTAAGTCAATATCTACCAAGTTTGCAAACCAAAATGAAATCTGTCCATAAACGAGCCACTAGCAGGCGCTTCAGTAACACAGAGTATATTTGTATTACAAATGGTTTAATAACTAAAAACTGATCGACTTTTTGTATACAAAGATATATGAGAAAGTTATTAGGAATTATCTGAGGATCGTTTTGACAAAATTTAAAGGTCATGGGGTTAAAGGTGAAGATCACAGGCACCTAAGTAATATGTTTTATTGTAAAATTTTCAACATTTTTACTACTTCTCCAAAATCATTGGGTTGTTTTGAACCAAACTTGACAGGAAGTTTAACGATGTAAAACCGCATAAAGTTTGTAGATGAAAAGGGACTAGGACCAAACATGGCTGTCGTGGCTAAATATAGAATGAATGAGTCAGCAGATATTTTTTTATTTGATACATGTTTCTCCAAAATTACTAAAGCTAGAGAAAAAAAACCGTTACCTTAAAATGAGCGGCTTGTAAAACTCTACAAATAATTCATTTTGGTGGAAATTATCGGGTCGACCCTTTTGTGAGTTATTTCACCCCTTTTCATGTTGGTGGATGTTTTTTGACATTATCTTGAAAAGTGTAATAGGTAAAGTAAAAGTGAATGAATTTTTCAAGCTTTTGGTTGCTTTTCAGTGTATTGTCAGTAAAATACATTTCACTCAGGTGATTATTAAGGCCCCCAATTAGCCTACTGTTTTTCATGCATATTAGCCATTTTATCTTTCACACATTTTTTATGTTTTCTACAATAATAGAAACTGGAATCAGTCATGGTTTCCTTTTTATTCTTTTATTCATACAACGTGACTTTTTTTCTTTAGTAAAACGCATAACGGATAAATTATCTAAGTTTTCAAGCGATCATAGACAAACTTAAAAACCTAAACTTAAATCTTTCATGTCTGACTACGAGAAGATGCATTCCTGGTGTGCTGTAAATTCTGTTACATGCGAGGGAATAAAAGATATATTTGTGTTATAGTATAAACACGAATACAATGACTGCAGTATTGTGTTATAGTATAATAACAACAAATAAAATACGAATAAAATGACTGTAGTTATGTTTTATAGTATAATAACAACATATAAAATACGAATGCAATGACTGAAATTTTGTGTTAGTAAGATAACAATAGATAAGATACGATTACAATGACTACAGGTTTGTGTTAGTAGGATAACAATAGATAAGATACGATTACAATGACTACAGGTTTGTGTTAGTAGGATAACAATAGATAAGATACGATTACAATGACTGCAGGTTTGTGTTAGTAGGATAACAATAGATAAGATACGATTACAATGACTACAGGTTTGTGTTAGTAGGATAACAATAGATAAGATACGATTACAATGACTGCAGGGTTTGTGTTAATAGGATAACAATAGATAAGATACGATTACAATGACTGCAGTTTTTGTGTTAGTAGGATAACAATAGATAAGATACGATTACAATGACTACAGGTTTGTGTTAGTAGGATAACAATAGATAAGATACGATTACAATGACTGCAGGTTTGTGTTAGTAGGATAACAATAGATAAGATACGATTACAATGACTGCAGGTTTGTGTTAGTAGGATAACAATAGATAAGATACGATTACAATGACTGCAGGTTTGTGTTAGTAGGATAACAATAGATAAGATACGATTACAATGACTGCAGGTTTGTGTTAGTAGGATAACAATATATAAGATACGATAACAATGACTGCAGGTTTGTGTTAGTAGGATAACAATAGATAAGATACGATTACAATGACTGCAGGTTTGTGTTAGTAGGATAACAATAGATAAGATACGATTACAATGACTACAGGTTTGTGTTAGTAGGATAACAATAGATAAGATACGATTACAATGACTGCAGGTTTGTGTTAGTAGGATAACAATAGATAAGATACGATTACAATGACTACAGGTTTGTGTTAGTAGGATAACAATAGATAAGATACGATTACAATGACTGTAGGTTTGTGTTAGTAGGATAACAATAGATAAGATACGATTACAATGACTGCAGGTTTGTGTTATAGTATAATACAATACATAAGATACGAATACAATGACTGCAGTTTGGTGGTGGTGTTGTTGTTGTTGTTGTTGTTGTTGTTGTTGTTGTATAACAATATATAACATACGAATGCAACTGTTTGACTTTTACCAGCCTTTGGTTTAATTATAGCATCTCCCACCGACCGCTGTTAACACTTGCAAAGATAACATTTATAAATTCTGCAAGTATGCATTTTACCTGTATAAGTTAATAGTAAAACCGAATTTATGCGAAAAAGCTTTATAATTAGGAAGACATTGACGATACAAAACAAATAAGTCCAAGAGACGAAACCAGGAATGGTCTTTAACTTGAATTTGCCAATTACGAGATTCATAAGCATCGATGATGTCATCACGCAATGATTTTAGAAACACGTCATCAGTATTCAAAAGTTTATTTCAGTATTTCAGAACTCTTAGTTTCCTACTTATTATTTTTAGAAATTAATCAATCTAATTCCGAATAAAGTATTAAGTTTTGAATACAATATTTACCGTAGAAATACTTTAACAAAAATGTGTATATGTACTTTAATACAAACATCTTTTGCAACATCAAAGTGTCAACGTCACAACCATAACTTTACATACTTGAAATACACGTGTCAAATCATTTAGTATTATTTCAATATATAAATATTCATTGTTATAACTTTTAAAATGTTACACTTTAAATATCTTGAGGACTTAATACATATTGTATTCGTAATTGTAAAGATAATAAGCCACTAATAACCGAAACACCATATTGCATAATTACAGTGGAACCTTACCTAAATACAAACCACAAGTTTTCAGTTTCTTGATAAATATCTAATTAGTACAGAACCCCACTGATAAGGCCACCTCACAAATCGGATCTCTTTGAATCAGTCAGTTAGGTGGTCTTGATAGCGAGGTTCCACCGTTTATTTGTCTGAATGCTGTTTTACTCCAACAATTTTACAGTCATATGGTTGCGGCGAGTTTGTTATGGAGGTGGCAACTGATCACCGGCCTTCCGCAAGTAAACTGACAAACCTTTTCACAAAATAAGCTTAGGTAACAGTTGAACTCGAATCAGCGCTGGCAAGAGGTGAGCGATGTGATAATTTATATTACAATGCTCTAATCACAAAGGCTCTTTATATAAATTCAAACTATATTTTTATAAACATTTTCAGTAAGTTATGTCTATATCTTGCAGATATGAAATGCTATATTTCATAATTAATTCTAATATTTTGTATTTGATATTAAGATAAACAAACAAACTTAACCAATATCGATTCATTCCGTTGATTCCAATTAATTTCTGTCGAAATAATGGGTAATAAATGTAAATACGTAAACAGGTACTATTCAGATTGATGTCAACATTTGTTTGATTGTTTTGATGACGTTTATTTAATGTTGTGTAAGTGTTTACCTCCCAGAAGCTTTTAAAGTACACTGTTTGTATAGTGCATTGAACTAAATTGAACTTGAATACTTCAATACCTTTATATAGAATTTGTCTTAAAGGCGATTTCAATACTAGAATTTATGATCAGAGGAATAAGTTTATATTCTGGATGATATCGAACGACATAACAATGAAATAGTTTGGAGTGTGAAAATAAACAATTCACAAATGTCTCTTAATTGAGTACAGACATATAAATGTAAATATGACTAAAAGCAAGTAACAGATAAATATTAGAAAATCATGGACACCGATTATTGAATACGCGTTGAATGGACAATAGGGTGTATTATGAATTGAAAAATAGCCATGTTGCGAAAACAGAAGAAATAAACATTAGATTCATAATCAAACTGCTGTCGAATACCTATTTAAAAATCGTCTTCATGATACCTATACTAGTTGGATAATGTTAATAGGCTCTCCAAAATTACACAGCACTGGAGTGACAAAAATTGAATCAAAACATGATAACTTGATTTCATCATAGTGCGAGTTCCGAGTTATGATAACGTTATATCCATAGCAAAATGTCAGAGGTGCCTTACTATGCATGTAGTGGGGTTGTTTTATTCATAGTGGTTGATTTTTATACCATTCCGATGCATTTATGCGCCGTAGATAAAGATTATGAGAAAAACAGTATAGCTTAGTGCTTATCATGACAATCAAATCGGAATGATGACACAGCGCAGTGTCAGAAAATACACCGTTTTAAATATATTAAAGTTTTTCCATGATACAAAAATTTCAATTTTAGACATTTCCAATGCATTTATTGTCCATATATCAATCTTGAGAGATAACCGGCATAACTTAATGCTAACAACAAGTCATAATTGATATATTCTAATTAGACCATCTTCCTTAATGAAACAGAGGAGAAAAGCTTTTTGTTGCAATTTGAAATAGGTTCAACCGTATTCTTATTGCAGTCGAGATTTGACTCAGTAGTTTGGTGGTCGGTTCCCTAAATACGACTGAGCATATAACCTGCAACAATTTGTTTGATGTTCAACCTTATTTTTCTAGACTAAGTCCCGTTTTGATTTCTTTTGAAAATTAGATAATTTTGTTTAAACTATCAGTTAAAACAAAATCGACACCCTAACTGAGCGTATTTGAATGGTCACAGGGCTTTCAAATTAAAATATATGATTCCATAACTACACATTTATACACCAATTAATTTACCCCAATAACACAGGCCATTCTTATCATGTATTCAACAATGAAATACTAGTGTTAAACAGGAAAATGGAGGCATAAAGAATGTTTTGTTCCATCTAGATTAATTTTTTCATGTTTTAAAAAAGTTTGTTTTAAGTATGATCCAACGCAAGGCAGAAAGATTATGTGTGCAAGGCGAACAGTTTATTATGTGACAACTACAAACTGTTGGGTAAGAATACATTACATATGTATAGAATGAGTAGAGTTAATGAAATCATTTGGTATAAATCATGATCGGTTATCATTGTTATGACATTCAGACTACTTAGACGACAATAAAATAGAACAATGGCAAAAACAGGAGGAATAGATAAACAGAAAAAGAAATATTCCAAGCAATCAAAGACTGTTTTTTGGGGGGGAACTGAGTTCGGATGTATCAGTTTACTATTACCAAAATAAAAACTTTGTGTTTTCAGTATTTCCTGTGATCAAGTAATTTAAAAAAGTTTTATAGTCATATCCCACGTGCATACCTTTCAGTTGTAAATAATTCTTGCAAAGCTGTTTTGTACATCAGTAGGAGTGTTCCTTGTCATTATAGCAATGAATTAAATTCATCAGTACTTTTATGCTGTTTAAATTATTCATTGTCATTAATTTTGCATTTATAATCTATGAATTGTATTTCACACCGTCAGCTTAATCTAACTGAATGGAACTGAAGTCTGTGAAATTTGAGGGCCCCGTAAATTGTATATTGCAATTTCAAAGTTGATATCTAATGGTTTCGTTACAAAAACTCGTTACATAAACCTATGAATAACAATATTGTCCAGTTAAATCATCATATACTACGCCTTAGAAATTTTAGATAGCGGTTTTAGAGCACCTGACTTAAAGGGTCACGTGAGCTTATGCGTCCGTCGTCCGGCGTCCGTCTGTCGTAAACATTTTAAAGCTTCTCATCTAAAACCACCACTCTATATGGAAAAAAACTTAACCCTACTCATTCTTTGGGTGTTTAGATTCAAAATTGTATCCGCTTTGCTTGTCGACCATCCAACATGGCCGCCATAGCTATAAGTAGAACATAGGGGTGAAACTGCAGTTTCCGGCAAATAGCTCAAAAACGCAACAAAAGGCAACAAAATAATCGGCAAGATAAGATCTATCTACCCTGAAAATGTCGGATGAGTCTGATGATCGATTTTGAGTTATTGCCCCTGAAATCTTAAATTTTTAATGATTTTTAGAGTTTTTGGCAAATAGCTCAAAATGAAACAAAAACGTGTCAAAACTAATTCGCCAGAAATGATTGGCAGGACAAGTGTACTCTAGATGTGCCTTTTGGGGTACTAAGACCTGTCTGACTTTCTTTATGGAAACTAGGTCACAATTACTGATAAATACATTTACCAGTAGTCATTTACTATATGAATAGTCCGGCATTCATTTTTTCAGTCCATTGTGGGTAAAGTACTACGAAAGCCGAAATAATTATCTTGTAATTACGAGATCTGTTCTCGTAAAAACGACTTAATTATCTCGTAAGATAAGAACGATATTGTTATTACGTTATTACGAGATAATAGGGAGATATTTATCTCGTAATTATGTCGTTATTATGAGAAGAGATCTCGTTATTATGAGATAATTATCTCGTTATTACGAGATAATTTTATTTTTTTTCTTTGATACTAATCGGATTTCGCAAAATACTGCAGCTACAGCAATGAAACTTCACATGCACATTATCTAGGGTCATTACTGAACAATGCGGGAGGATGCTTGTTGCTATGGCTTAATTTTGACCCAAATTATAACAAGCATAAATCAGGCAAGCTATCAACTTTTTTTTAGCTCACCTGTCCATGTGAGCTTTTGTCATCGTTTGGGGTCTGTCATCCGTCTGTAAATATAAAAAATTCAGATACCAAAGTATAAATCAATAGAATGTCCAGGACATAGATAAAAATCCGGTAAAAATGGACAAACACGGACCTCTGGAAACCAAGAGGTGGGATCAGGTGCCATGGAGGAATAAGCATCCCCTGTCGACCGTTCACACCCGCCGTGAGTCCACAGTCAAGTCCGATGAAACACGTGAGGAGTGTATCCTCGTCACAATTGGTACAGACGTCTCAACAACCGCCAACGAAAAGGAAACTCAACATTTCACTTAGTGAAACAGAGTAGTCGCAAACAACACTATTATACCGACCGTAAAATTTGCGGAACGTTGACATTAAACGCGGTTTTCGATATCCCTGTGTCAATGATTTGTCAATGAATAGTTTACCTCTGTATATGAAATCTTCATATGTTGTACACGCCCTGGCATATCGGATCATTTGTGAAATATAAACTCCATATGCGGGTGACTGAGGGATATTACTACTTAAATGTGGAAAATTTACGATGGGAAAGCCGAAATCGTCGCGTTTATCGTATAGCTTAGTTGCTAATTTCCCGTCTGCGTTTATATTAAGTAAAATGTCTAAGTATGAAGCGTGTGTGCTTGATTCTGTTGTATCTTTAATTTCTAGTTCGCTGGGATATATCGCATTGACATATGTATGAAACTTGTCATTATTAATTGACAAACCGTCGTCGATATATCTAAATGTTAAATTAAAGGACACCGCTAACTTTTTCTTCTTTTGATCCAGCAGTTTCTGAATGAAGTCTGCTTCGAATGAATAAAGGAACAGGTCGGCCAATAAAGGAGCACAATTGGTTCCCATAGGAATGCCGACAGTTTGTTGAAAGACCACGTCTCCGAACATTACAAATATATTGTCTATTATAAATTCCAGCATGTTTTTTATATCAACCTCAGTATATTTATGTGTAGAATTAGAGTGATGTTTGACGAAATAGGTATCCTGATAGCTAATCACTAGATATTTAAATTTTCCACCTTTAGCGAAAAAGCAGTTGTCTATGATGCTGAAAAGTCTTTCTTTTATTTTTTTATGTGGAATAGTAGAGTAAAGAGTAGAGAAGTCATCATAAGTTTTGATACTGTGAATTCGAGAAAAATTGTGTGCCTTCAAATTTTCTAAAAGCTGTTTAGAATTTTTAAGTATCCACATCTGATTTACACCGCTTCTGGAATAAGCAACTGTACAGTATTGTTGAAGTTTCTCCTTAATGGCTGTCAACACTTGGTAAGGAGTAAAGATAAAGGTTTGGTAGAACATTTGCTGGATCCTGCTATGTATCTTTGCTTTTATGGGGTTTTATGAAGTTTAGGTATCCAGTATAAATGTGGTAGCTCGAAATCGGTATCCGTTGTAGGTATATCAAATGAGCGTAATACGGACACATGATTTTGAAGGATCTCGTCCTTTGAAAGTGAGCTACGTGTGTATGTAGGATTTCCAGAATTCGTATTAAACCCAAGTTCTTCTAATAAACATAATGTGCCTTACAAATAAAAACTATATTATTTGAGGCTTTGTCTGCTGGTACTTGTACATATTGGTCATGTAACCTATCCAGTTCAGTTACTACTTCTGGATCATTAAATACAGAGGGATAACGTGTTTTCATCGTCCCTTTAAGTTTTCGAATACGAGATTTTATGAACCATCGTATGGCCTTCAGCCATTCAGACAAAGTATTTGGTTCTACGTCTTCATGTTTTGCCCATCGTCTGGCATAATCTTAGACAGAATCCATAACTAAACTGAAATTCTGACGCCAATTAAAGGAACGGGCTTTTCGGTATTTAGGGCCCCTTAAAATAAGATTTTTGAGGCTTTCATTTTCAACAATAGAAATGTCGCCGGTAACGACATGCCCGATAGTATTGTATTTGAAAGGAGATGAAGCACATGAACATGTGACAGTGTTGTGTAGAAGATGGTTGGTGTCTAGGCACTGCAAAACCTGTTTGTAATTGAATAGCTTGGATGCGATGCTAGGTGTATAGCTATATGAAATGCAAGGCGTGGTCTTCAGTTTAAAATATGGTGGAATACAGGACTGAACTTTTTTTGTGATTTAGAACATTGCCAATGTTTAAAGCGTCTATGCCTTTATTTGTGAATTTAAGTTTAAGGAAAGACGTTTCTGTTCAGAACAGTCATCGTTTGTAACGCGTGCAGGCTTAAACAGTCTGTGATAAGCGATGTCCATTATAATGGAGTTCGGTATGTATTCTGGCGTTGAAGAATCCGTGTAGGGGTTAATTCTTGCTTCTTGAAAAAGTTTATTGAGATTTGTGAAAGGAACAGAATAAAGTTTGCTGCGAATGTGATGAAGACCCAATTTTTTGTTAACGTAAGGTAAAAGAGATGAAAAAGTGACATCATGTATGTAGGGTCGGTTGTATGAACGATGTCCGTGACTTCGTTTACGTCTTACGTTAGAATTAAAAAGTTCCATCACATTAACACCATTACACAGTGGGCTTGATAGATTGCCTACACTTTGGATATTATCGTTAAATCCATAGGGATATGCAGTGCCAAGCTGTTTAATCCAAAATTCTTCACGTTGTCTACGGAAGGGGGTACTCAAGGTGGGATTATTGGTCCAGTGGTATATTTTTTCAATTATACGCACTCTCATAGACAAGATGGAATGGTCAGGAGAGTTGAAATGTCGATAGAGTATCTGGTTACCCCCATTATTAATCTCGAATCAATGACCAGATACACTTTTATTTAAGGGCCCCTTAGTTTCGCCAACATAAATCAAAACACACACAAGGTACACTCAATTCCGTAAACAACGTTAGATGATTTGCAGTCTAGATAATCCCAGCTTCTGGTGTTATAATGCTTATTTGTCAGATTGCTGGTGAACACTTGATCCGTTATTAATATATGACATGTTTTACAATTTTTACTTTTACATTTTGATCATCTTCTCGTTCTTCTTTGTCTGATTATGCAAAAAAAAAATAATAATAAATGAAAAAAAAAAAAACATGGCTGCCAATGCAGGACATACCATAGTTTAAAAATGGAAATCATAATTTGATCATCTCATCTACAACTATTGAACCAAGTTGAACGAAACTTTACAAGAATGATGCATTTAATTTCCTTAAGTAAAATTTTGCCCATCCACCAAAAACATGGCCATCGGCGCAAAACATGGTTAAACATTGAACCCAATGAAAAAACACATTCAGAGATATCATCGACCTCTGAAACCACCAGGCCAGTTGGAACCAAACTTAGTCACAGTTGTAGTATATGGTTGATCTCCAGTAAAACTTGTGTTCAGCAGGTCCACATTCCACCCAAGAAGGCTTCCAACAGATAACATAGTTTAACATTAGATCCTATGGGAAACACACCTGAGACTCTGGAAATTGAAACTAAACTTGGTCAATGTAGTCCAGATGAGCTATACAGGCACCTGGGAGCCTCTAGTTTATTTACGTTAAAGGTCAAAAGAAGAAGCTAAATAGTTAGTTTTGTTTAATGGGAACTTATGATTATATTTCAAACTATATTTCTAGGAATCTAACAAAATACAGACCATTCAACTTAATGTATTTGTTTTAGACTACCTTTCTATATCTGTAATTTCTGGTGGTCAAGGTCGATTTATTAGCTGCCCCAGTAATTCTGTGAAGTGGATTGATGACAACATGGATAATTATGCTCCTTGACTAAAAATAGAAATATGTTATCTGCATGTCTAGATACCACATACGGATCGTTAATTGATGTAAACCATTGTGCAAAGTTTCAATGTTTTGTTATGTTAGAGTAGAATGTAGCGATAATGTTCAACATATAAGGAAACTTGATATACTATGCATTAATACCAAAAGTAAAATGAAATTCATTGTCCAATGCTCTACCACTAGACTGCCGTAAGCGGTCTTCTTCTTATGTGCGCAGACGACACTGTGCCTACTGCCAAAACGTAGGAAGATTAAGGTAAATGTACACCTCTTTGAAGAAGACGAAGAAGAAGAAGAGGTCATTCTTTCACATCAGCTTATTCAAAACTCTACAGGAAGCAAGTACTCTATGTCTTTTATCAAGTTTCGGTCCGATCAGCTCAATGGTGGAGCCAGTCACAGAGGGTACCTCTCTCACCCAAAGCTTCTGCATGCAATAAAAACTAATTGAATCTAAAGGAATCACATGAATGTATATTCTTATATATAAATAAGTTTGTATTACGCTTAGAAATTGTAAAATTAAACTTAACGCGTTTTTGACGTCACTTCCGACTTAGTTATTTTCATTACTGCTATGATCTTTAATTTCATAGTTTAGCTATACTATATCGACTACAGTGTTGTCATTACAAGAAGACCTAGAAACTAAAGACACTACAGAATAAAGCAGATACGTTTTATATCAAAAGATAAAACTACCTGATTGGTTTATTTTGGTGGTACTCATTTTGTCGTTTTCTTAGAAAAATCTCGTATGCATACAATTACAATTCTAGTGCGATGAAATGGTAAGTGCATGTATTGATAATGACAATATCAGTACGCTTTATAAATTCGTATTCAAATTATGATAAGTTTTCGAATTATCAATGATGTTTTACCGTTATTTGATATTTTGTTTGCATCAAATATGACTACAGAAGATGTATCAATATTACATTACGAATGATTTTATTGTTATACAATGGATTACTATTTATTTGATAACTGAAAGCTCCTTTTAACAACTTTAATTATGAAAAAAACACCGGGAGTGGAAGTGAGTAAAATAATCAATTATTTTAGAGAGAAGATAAAGAAGATCGTTTTTCATAAACAAGATAGCTTCATTATTTTGGAACAATCATCATTACAACAACAGCAAATAATAATAATAATAATAATAATAATAATAATAATAATAATAATAATTATAATAATAATTATGTTGTTTTCTACTTCCCATTTTGTTTTAACTACTAAACATAAACCTAATCATAGATATACTACTACTATTACTCCTGTTTGTAGCACGACGCAGTTGTCAGAACCACAATTCGATTGCCCGTAGCACAACGCAGTTGTCAGATGGACAACGCACGTCAGAAGCACCGCAACGTAGTTTTCAATAGCACAACACAGTTGTCAGTAGTTCAACTTAATTGCCAGTAGCACAATGTAGTTGTCAGTAGCAAACACTGCTGTCAGAGGAAGTAGAAGTAGTAACTGGTCCCTCGTCGTATTTTGTACTGTTCCGATTACAATAAAGTTTTACTATTTGTATTGTTACCTATATACATGTAATTGTTTAAAAGTTATTGTCAACATCCATCTACCAATATGAAATTCCACTATGCATATGAATGCAGATTAAATCAGCTGAAACGCAGAATATCAAACATTAATGAACCTAACTGAAACGATGCATGGAGAAAGGAAATTTTAGTAGTTTTCGTTGCTATGTGGATTAACATTTAAAACACTCCTCATTTAGAGACTGATCGATTTTACCTGTATTCGATACATGACATTTAGTTGTAGGTAAAATAGATTCGGATGCAAGGCGTTCACGATTTGAAGAGTTGTATTAATTGATTACTTCATTCAGTTTACATCAGTTTAAAATGACGACGGAAAATAGGATCAGCCAACACACAAACATGTAATACAACGAGGTCGCTCACCGATATATTTGGAATATCAGTTTTCGTAAATCCACATTGGATATTGATGACTTGTATTTGAGTCATCTATACAGCACAGCAAGGTATGTAAAATACCTTTTAATTCAATTTTTGACGAGACGTTAATCAGAGAAGGAAACAATGTATTTAAAGTGTTACCGAGTTTTTACAAGACTTTAATCAGGATAAGAAACAATTTTGTTTAAGTTTGTTGCTAAATGCACGCTGAAATGACGCTAGATACGTAGGTAGGTAATATGTATATGTCCGTGAATATAAATCTTTATTGAGAAAGCATAAATTTGCGACGCTGACCAAAGCAGCAAATGGCCATATTCTGTCCATCTTCCAAAGAATCATGGGAACCAAGACACCGATAACATCATTTGATTTAAGGGATATTGTTTGTGGAACATGTTCTCAAGGCCGTGTCACAACACAGGCCTATATATATTGCTCTTCTTGTAAAAACGGATTTTGCTTTGACTGTTTTAAGATTCATCGTGTAAAGGCAGGCACCCGGGATCATGATGTTATTCATTTGAATGATGCGAATTTCTCTCAAATAAAAAAGCTCGTGGAGAGTCACAATGAACGACCGATTAAGTCGGATCGTATGGGTCAGTGGAATAAACGATTGTCTCCCAGCAATAATTTGGAATCTAAAGCGAGATATATAGAGGCTCTGGCTGCCAACCATGATCATGAGAAAAATGATATGGAGAATGAGCTATTCTGTCCACAACATGAGGTAGTATTCTGCGAAGTCTGTACTATAGATCATAAATATTGCCAAAATGTAGTTCCTATCGTAGTAATCGCAAAACAGGTGAAAGAACAAGGTGGAAACTCCAAGATAGAATCCGCCTTACAAAAATACAACAAGTTTACCTCTATTTTAATAGATGATAGAATAAATGAAAGATCTCGCATGGAATCTTCAAGGTCGGAATTACTGTTGCAAGTTAAGAAAGCTAGACACGATATACTTGGCGTGTTGGATGAACTGGAAGAAAAAGTCAGCCGTAAACTGAATGTCCAAACTCAGAATAACAGCGACAAAATAAACCAACAGATAAACATGTGCTCAAAGATAAAAGCCTTTGCCAAGTCAGCTTTGCATGATCTTCAAACTTCTACAAACTCGTCGACAAAAGATAGTAGATTTGTAAAAACATACTACAAACTTCACAGGAAATACACCCTTTACGAAAAATACCTCAAAGAGGTTTACGAAGACTGTAAAAGTTACACATATGTATTTCATCAAGACGATGCTTATCACCATCTTCTACGAAACCTAACAACCCTTGGATCAATACAGGAAATAAGCAGTCCATCCAAATTACCTCCATTTCTTAGAGAAAACCCACCTCATTTTCTCCATGAACTTGACTTTAAAAATAACAAAGTTGTGCGCTTATGGGGTATAAACGGACAAGGAGGAATCAATGCTGTACAGTGTCTTGATAATGGCTATGTTGCCACACTTAATAGAAACCTCTGTGAACTGAGAATATTTACAGAGAAGGGATGGACATTGGTGACCTATAAGTTACAAGGATCTCCTTGGGAATTCACATTTACATCGGAGACAGAGGTTGCCATTACAGTACCTGGTTATCACAAAATTGTGGTCCTGGATATGCAAACAGATTTCCGAACTATTTCTTTTGTGCGTGAAATAACAACTGAAGATGAATGTTGGGGAATATCAACCTTGGAAGACAAACTCATCATTACAGCTAATCCTTGGACACCAGACGCGTCCATCCAGATGTTATCATTTGACGGAAGAATGCTTAAAAAAATAAAATACGACTATAACAATAAAGTCATCTTCAAAGCCCCACAGCATATAGCTAGTGATAGACACAATAAAGTATTCCACGTATCGGACAGTGCTTATCATCGAGTGGTTACTTTGAGTATTATTGGCGAAGTACTTTCAATATTCAATGATGCCAATCTTGGAATGCCAACGGGTCTAGCCCTCGATTACCAGGGGAATCTGTACGTTTGTGCAAAGGAAACAAATTGTGTCTTCCAAGTACCTTCAGCTAATATTCAGCATCGACAAATTATAAGTGAGTCGTCTGGTATATCGAAACCTCTCGCAATAAGTTTCAACCCGGAAAACGATAGTGTTATATTAGCCTGTTCTGGGAAGGCCGAACTCAGAGTGTTCAAAGGCACAAAATGAGATATTGCCATTGTGTTGTAGATTGTCTGAAATACTTAACCATGGCTTATTACACAAGCAGTTCCTTACTTATCATAAAATATAGAGACTGATGGCACAATGGAAAAATGATGCGTATCGTCTTAACTTTACAAAATGTCTATCTTGTCTGTCTTGGAGTTTCATGCATAAAAGTATTGTTCGAAAACGATAATATAAAATATTTAAACATAAACCAACAATTATACCCAAAATACAAGAAAGACTTTTTGCTTTGAGAATATTACGAACAGGGTACAGAAAGGAAAAGTATTTGCGCATCATATCAAGGTTTACTATGTCAAACATTTATAGCAGACGACGACGCAAAAGTATTCAGCTCGCTAAAATAAGATAATACATGTATATATAGTACACGCTTAAATTGTTATACATTTGTAGCTGAATACGAATGCACTGGAGACGTTAACTTCTTATTGACATGTTTTGTTGCGCAGATTCTCCTGTTTTTAAATTATATTCTCTGAGTAAATAATCATGTACACGTACATCAGGAGACGATCGTCTTAAAAAATAGACCGAATTAACAAATAATTGATATTCTAATATTGATTTAAGCATGTGTAACTAATGTTAAATAAACAAAAAGGAATATAAAAAAATATTGCTTTGCACTTACTGGTTTTTTATTTATCTAAATTTGATGGTTGATTAACAGACTATCACAATCTATGTATGTATGTATGTATGTATGTATGTATGTATGTTTGTCTCTCTGTCTGTCTGTCTCTCTGTCTCTCTGTATTGAATCATCATGTGAATTGATACGTAATGACGTCATAATTTTCCTGCACACAATTTAAAGTCCGATGACACACACGCGGTATTAATTTTAAACCATATTTTTAGTTTGAATCCTATGCCAATATAACCGATGACACACGCACGCACTATTAATTTTAAACCATATTTTTAGTTTGAATCCTATGCCAATATAACCGATGACACACGCACGCACAATTAATTTTAAACCATATTTTTAGTTTGAATCCTATGCCAATATAACCGATGACACACGCACGCACTTAAAACGACGTAAATATTTTTTTTTCTTTTCAGAGTGACCCTTATAGGCTTCCGTAGATGACACACGCACGCACTATTAATTTTAAACCATATTTTTAGTTTGAATCCTATGCCAATATAACCGATGACACACACACGCACAATTAATTTTAAACCATATTTTTAGTTTGAATCCTAGGCCAATATAACCGATGACACACGCACGCACAATTAATTTTAAACCATATTTTTAGTTTGAATCCTATGCCAATATAACCGATGACACACACATGCACTAATAATTTTAAACCATATTTTTCAGTTTGAATCCTATGCCAATATATATGTGGTTCATACTCCGTCAATGTAGCGTCGAAGAAAGCATTGATTGTTTTAAAAAGTTTAAAACAAGAATATTTCTATTAAAATACTTAAGATAAATGAAATAAAATACAATATAATCGTTAGTCGTCTGCAAACTTATTTTTGAATTTCATCTGAAACAATCGAAGGAAAACATAGATAACTTTTAATAGGTTTAGACGGTACCTTGTCATCACTAGATCTAAGTAGTTTTAATTTTCGACATGCAAAGTGACAACCGATAGGCATCTTGTAAAATAAATACAGTTCTACTAGAAGTTCAATGAAAATAAACTAAAATGTTAAGCACACTGGGAACAAAGTAGAACTATTTTAGCTTAATCAATTTTCCATTGGTTCATTAGGGGCGTTTATCTTCATCTCTAACCATTTCTTTTAATTCCACACTGTTGTATAGACCATATCATTTCATTTATTATTGACAATTTTCATACTTATATCAACGCAATATATTCCTGCGAACTAACGAGAAATTACAGATTAAATACAATCACAATGCATACTTGGACATTCTAATTAAAACCTAAAAGGCACTAATGTGCAATAATTTCGACTGTAAATAATGTCTCCAAAATGTTGCTGGATATTATTCAACATACGACCATTTCATATGCAGGGGGAAAAATCTTAGAGATAACTCGTTAATACAAAGGCGGTAAGTTTATATATCTGATCTACTGATAATTATTTCTTGACGAATGATAATTGCTGTGTAAATACACGGCGTGTCAATTTTCCCAACCTTTACGGAAGCGAAATTTGAAGATTGTGACACTCGTAAGCTGGTCTCCGTCTGACTTCAACACGTTGTTAAATACCGGATACAAGTTTATGACACTCGACATTCGAGTTAGCGCCATTTGCAATCGAGGTATGAAGTTAACAAGCTACCGTCGGCTAACAGTTTTACTCACATCCATTTTTTCTTCTGGTCTGGTGATATATTCGAAGGATTTAACATTTATGATTGACCGGTTGTACTGGAGAATCGGCGGTGGACGGGCGGTATGTGGGTTTTGGCGTTGTGTGTGTGTGTGTGTGTGTGTGTGTTACACATCAACTGACAGTGGAAAAAGGACCTCCGTGACATATTTGGCCAAATCTCCTTTTTAGCGCCGTAATCAATGATAAAAAGTCTAGTTACTGAATATTGTAAAATATTTTACTTATGTTTCAAATATTGATAAAATCGGAATTATTTACTGTTTTGATTTATATTAAGTTTTCGTTTATCAATACATCTGGTATCCAATTGGAACATCTTTAATTATAAAAAATTTGATTATTCGAAAATACGACAGCTCTCACAGATCGTAAAATTTGCGAAAACCAAAATCAATCTATATATTGATAAATCGTTAACAAAAGGATATTTCATTGAATGATGCATCGGGTCAGTGTTAGCCTTATTTGTCAAATGGTTACACTTTCCTTTATAAGAACTGGAGGAAGATCCAACAATAGGTGTCAGGAAATTACCAGTAAATCGGATGTTTACTTATTTCTTAATATCTTGTAGATTAAATTTGCTACAGATTAGGAGCAAACAAATTCGTATTAAGCAACCAGAATTCGATATCATTTTAATTTGGTGTACTAGATCAAGTTGTCTTTTCTTTTTATTCAAATGATAGATACAAGATGACATACTTCTCATTTGTTTGAAGTACTATCATTTTATCTATTTATATTTTCAAAATCAATAATATTTCAGGACTCAAGTATTAACTTCCTTTGATTTATGTTGTCAAAACCTAGTAAATTACGTGTCAAATAGTATTGTATGATATATCGATACAAAATATAAATATCAAATATAAATTACAACCTCAACTTTATTTTTGCGATTGTGTGCGGTTCAAGAACAATGTCGTGTTGACATTTTGCGCGATTGTATTTTATCCTACTCTCAGTATCGGAAGTACTGAATAAAGGGAACCGAATGAATTTGATCTTTAAAAATATATCTAGGTCCATTACTATTTTGATAACGCCTCGAAATTTCCACGCGTGCGACTCTTCCTACGGCTCTTTATATTGTATTCAACCAGGAGAAATGACAAACATGTTCCTTGTGAAGAACTCTTTCAGAAATTATGAACCATCTGAAATTATTTCAGAGTTCTAAATCCAAATAAAATACCCTCTTGTCATAAGAAGAGTCCAACTAAACCTGTGCATCTTGATCTCTTTTTTCATTTTCAGAAAAGTTGAGTAGTATTACTGAAAATACTCAGAGCTAGTTATAAATCTGACCACTGACCACTTGAATAGGGGGAGGGGGAAATAATGAAAAATTAACAAAAACCAGGATAAGGTAAAGTAAAGAATGTCAGTGGGGAAATAAATACATAATATGTATATATTCCTATTGACGACCCGCCACGCGCCCACCGAAGCGCGACGCCCCGCCTGATAGTCCGACCGACCACGATCGACGCGCCGCGAACGCGCGCGAACGACCGACCGAACGAACTCGCCGCGCGCCGCCGCGAAACGTACGCGCGCGCGCGAAGCGAGCGCGCGCCGAACCGCGCCGCGACTCGCCCGCGAACGCGCCGCTCACGCCGACCGGCCGAGCGCGGAATCGCTCTGCCCGTGCGTACCGAACGACCGCGCGCGCGGCGAACGCGCGCGCCCGAACCCGCGACGACGAAGTCGACCCCGCCGATCGCGCGCGCGCGCACCGCCCCGCCCCCCGGCGTACCGAAGCGCCGCGCGATGCCCGACGCGAACGCGGCCCGCCGAACGCAGGCGCGCGCGATACCCGCGCGTCCGACCTCGCGATCCGAAACGAACGCGCGAACCCGCGACGCACCGAATCGCGCGGTCCGCGCGACCGCCCCGCGCTTCCGCGCGCCGCGCCGCCGCGCCGACGACCCCCCGCGATAAACCGCGCGCGTCTTCGGCGCTGAACGCCCGCGAGCGCGCCGCGCGCGCGCGACCCGAACGCTGCCGCCACGGCCGACGAGACGAGCGCGAACCGACGCCGATCGACGTACTCCGCCCCCGCGCGCTCTGAACCGCGCGCCCCGCGCCGCGCCCCGACGCGCGGACACGCGCGCCGTCCGAAGTCCGCCCGCGAAAGCCGCGCCCCGCGCCCGAACCGCGGACGCGCGCGGAACGCGCGACCCGACGACGGCCGACGTCGATCCGGCGAACCCTCGCGAATTCGTCCCGCCGAATCCGCCGGCCGACGCGACGGCGCGCGCCGCCGCCCCCCGCGCCCACCCCCGCCGTTCCCGCCGCGCGAACCCCGCGACCTCGCCGCGCTCCGACGACGCCCCCGGCGCGTCCCGCGACCGCGCGCGAACCCCGCGCAAAGTCGCCGAAGCCCGACGCACGAGCGCCCGCGGGCCGCGAAACGCGGACCCCGCGCGCGCGAAGCAGCGAACGCGCCGAACCGCCCGCGCGCGCGCCGAACGACGCGCCCCGCGCGCCGCACGCCGCGGCCACGCGCCGCCGCGTCCCCCGCGGCGCGTCCCGTCGCCGAACGCCCGCAGCGATTCAGACTCGCCGCCCGAACGCCGCGCCGAGGACCCGACCGTCGACCGAACCCGCCGCCGCGCCCGCACCAAGCCGTCGCGCGCGCCCCGCTCGTCCCCTGAACGACCGACGCCCGCCCCGAACCCGCCGACGAGCCGACGAAACGAACGCCGCCCCACGTCGCCCCCGCGCGGAACCGCGCGAAATACGAATCGAACCGTCCCCGCCCCGCCGAAAGTCCGAAATCCGCGCGCGAAATCGTCGGCGAAGCGCGAATCGGAAACGCCCGCGCCGCGCGCGAAGCGCCGCGCGTCGCGACGGCGCCGCGGCCGCGCGAACGGCCGCGCCGCGCGAACCCGCGCAGCGACGCCGAATGCCGCGGATCCCCGCCGCCCCGCCCGACGCGCCCGAGACCGATCCGAAAGAACCGCCGGAACGCGACCGAACGCCCCGCCCGCGATCGACGCGCCGCCCCGCCGCCGAACGAACGCGCGCGCGTCGCCTCGCGCGCGAACGAACCCGACCGATCGCGCCCGCCGCCGCCGGCGCACGCGCGACGTCCGTATAGCGCGACTGCGCGCCGAGTTCCGAACGCGCGCGCGCGCGATACCCGCCGCGCAGAAGCGCGCGACCGAAGCGGCCGCGCCGAATACGCCGCGCAGCGCGCGCGCGCCGTAGTCGAACGAACGAAGGCCGCCGCGCGACAGCGCCCCGGCCCCGTCAGCCGTAACGCGAAAGCGAACGCGCGCGCGCGCGCGGCGCGGGCGCGCGAACGAATCGAGCTCCCGGCCGCGACCGCTGACGAAGTCCGCGCGACGACCCGAACGGCACCGCGCCCGCGCCCGCCGATAACGCGACGAACCGCGCCGACGCGACGCGACCCGCCGCGAACGAACCCCCGACGCGAATCGAACGCGCCGACCTCAGACGAACCACCGCGCGCGCGCGACGCCGGCGCCCGCGCCGCGCGCGAACGAACGCGGCGCGCGCGAAGCCGCGCGCCGAATCGCGCGCGAACCGACGCGCGCGCCGCGCGCAGCGCGCCGCGAACGCCCGCGCTCGCCCAGCCGCGCCGCCGCGCCGCCGGAACGCGAAGAAAAAAAATCATAAAAAAAAAAAAACCCCCCCAATGCGCGCGCGCCCCGGCGCGTAACGCCGCTGACCGACGCCGCCGTCGAACCGCGACGACCGAAGTCACGAACCGAACGCGCGACGAACGCGTCGGCGCGCGAAGTCGCCGCCGAAACGCAAGCGCCGCGCTGCGCGACGCCCGACGCGAACGACCGCGAGACGACGAAGCGAACGCGACCCCGCCCCGCGCGCGCGACGCCGAACGCCTCGCGCGGGAACGAATCGCGCCAGAAGCGAACGCGCCCACTCCGCCCCGTCGCGCTCCCCCGAACCGCGGCCGCGCGCCGCGCCCGCGCGGACCGCGCGAACGCCGCGCGCGCCGCGACGCGCGCGCCGGCCGCGCCGCGCGCCGCGCGTCCCCGAACCGTACGCTCGCGACCCGCGCGCGCGCGCGACGCGCGACGGACGAACGCCGCGTCGAACCGCGACGCGCACGAACGACGCAACGCGCCCGCGCGCGCGCGCCCGCCGAGCCACGACCGCCGCGCGTCCGCGCCGCATATCCGCCGACGCGACGCGACCGGAGCCGCGCGGACACCCGATCGCCCCGAAAACGACCGCGAAGCGCCGCCGCCGGCGGCCGTCGACGCCCCCGCCGCCGGGAAATCCCCGGCGCCCGCCGCGAACCCGCCGACGTCCGAATCGGAATACGCCGCGCCGCCGCCCGATCGCGCCCGCGCGACGGAAGCGCCGACGATCGCCGCGAGACCCCACGACCGCGCCCCCCGAACCGAACGCGCGCCGAAACCCGACCCCGCCGAACCCCGCCCGCCGCCGCGACCCGAAAAGCTCCGCGTCCGCCGCCGGCGCGCGTCGCGTCCGCCGACGCGTCGAATCCGCGAACGAACGCGACGAAGCCGCGAATCCCGACGCGCGCCCGTCGCCGCGCGAATCGAAGCCGACCGCCGCAGCACCGCGCCGCGACGCGAACGACGCCCCGACCCGAACCGCCCGCCGCCGCGGCGTCGAATCTCCTCCGACCCCGCCGCCGAACACGCGCCGCAGCGACGAACGACGTCCGCCGCCCGACCGGAACCCCGCGACGCGCGCGCCGCGCCGCCGCCGACGCCGCGCCGAACGCCGCGCGCGCCGCGCGCGCCCCCGATCGCGCGCCGCGCGCCGACGCGCCGCGCCGACCCGACGGCGCGAATCGAACGCGCAGCGCGCCCGATCAGTCGGCCCGCCGCGCGCGCCGAACACCGATCCGCGCCGCGACCTCGAACGCCGTCGAACCCGCCGCCGCCCGAACGCGCCCGACGATACCGAACGACCGAACGCCGGACCGCGCGCCCGCGTCGCGCGGACGCTCGCGTCGCGCGGAATAAGCCGGCGCCGCGAAGCGCCGGCGACCCGACCGCTCCGCCCCCCCGACGCCCCCGCGCGCCCGCGCCGCGCGCCGCCGAACCCCGGATGCGCCGCGTCGACCGCTCCGAACCGCGAACCGTCGACGCGCGTCGGCGCGCGCCCCGCGAACGAAGTCTATATCTGATTAATCATACAATATTAAACTCAATCGGTAGCGCGCTCGACTATGGATCTTGAGGTCGTGAGTTCGAGTCCCGCCGGCGACAGGTTGGTTTCCTGTCTTCCGGATGAGACAGTAAAAACTGGAGGTCCCGTGTCACAGTACGTGTCGGCACGTTAAAGAACCCTCACTGCTCAATGACAGTAAGTGCCGAGCATAGGCCAAAATTTGAAGCCCTTCACCGGCATTTGGTGACGTCTCCATATGAGTGAAATATATTCTTGAGTGGGACGTTAAACAACAATAAACAAACAAACATACAATATTAAAGATAAAATTATTTCTGATGGTCTTAGATATCTTTGAATCAGAGTTCTACACATTTCTAAACAAGGGAAGTGATTGTTTTTCTATAGAATATTATTTTTTTTACCGGAATGATCTAAAATATTTTATGAATCAAGTAATCAACAAAAATCTCTCGCAGTTTCCCATCTCCTAGGAATTATTGGTTGTTCACTTAAAGGTGACAAACCCAGGTAACACTTGATGCCATTTGCATATTGTGTAACGTCATCTTTATATAACCCAAAGAACTGAGTTTATCTTGGATATCCTTATTCCAACGATACAAACTGGTTATATTATTAGATATTTTAAATTCTATTTTTAGTGTTTTACGCCATACTCAACAATTATTCATTTATGTGGTGTCGACATGTTTTTAAATGGTGGAGGAGAGAACCCGGGGAGAACAGGCCACCGACATTTAACAAGTAAACTGGCAAACATTCTCACTAACAGTAGCTTAGGTTCCAGCGGAAATGCAACAAGCGCTGACCGGAAGTGAGATACTTCATGTTTAAAGTGAGGTACTGTGACCACTCGGTACAGGAGGCCTCTATTGTACGGTACACTTGACAAGTATATGATATAATGTCTATTCCTGGATTGTTGTCTTATGGACTTTGAGAAAGTTTTCGATTCTATTGATTTTATATAGATGATTAATTTAGAGAAAATATCATTCAATGGATTTTCTTAACAAAAACTTTAAAACCTCCATTTTACATATCATTTTAGATGTATTACAACAGATCGATCACTCAAGTAATATATAATATCTTATATATAATATATTAAAGTGGGGTACTGCCTTCAGTTTCGATGTCGAAATAAACGATGTAACTAGGGAATTATTACATTTTTTATAATATTTTTCAATGAAATAAATGCTTTATTTTTCACTGTTATTTTTCATTGATTTTTTAACTTTTACATGTAACTCAATGCAAAGTAAATAGAAATCCTGTATTTTTATTTTTAGCCAATCAAAACACTTAAATTTTTTTTTTTCTCTTTAGGGACTACTTTTTCTTCTTTCATTAAAGTTTTCTCCCTTACACTGTCCTAACAAGATGTCTTCTTCTAGCAGTGACACTAACTAGCACAGCATTTGCTATTATATATATTATCTCAATAATACATGAATTAAAATAATTATTATTTATAATAAATCTTTGATTATCTGTTTGTTTGTCTCATGTTTTTAACTTTTTAACCTATATTTTCCCACATATCAATGCACTATTTCTTAATAGCGGAGTGATAGATTTCAACCAAAATGTAAAGTGGTTTGTTTACATTTCACTCCGCGAAGATTATAGACAATCTAGACATAGCTACAAAACGCCAGGTAACAAAACATGACTCAAAAATGTAATAAATAGAATATTTGACAATTATTTTGGAATTACATGTTTATTACATCTCGTGAGGCAGGTAAATACATATTTAACACTTGTGCTACGCACTGGTGTTAAATTTGTATTTTCCTGCCTCACTTTATTTATTCACATTCTGTTTTAAAACTTCAGAAGATACTGAATATCAGTGATTACAAATGTCGTTATTTACATAGGATTTAGTCAGTAAGTAAATATATAAAACAAATAGTCGAGGCTACTGGTGCAGATTTGGGGATACAAAATATACACCTTTGGAATATTGTTAGGATTTATAGTAAAATACGAGACGAACTGGTTTTTATCTAAAACTACTCTTTCTGTAGACAACCATTTTTATAATTATATTCCATTTTATTTTGCAAGTCTCAACAGTGTATAATTAATCTACAGCGAGGACACCGAAAATTTCGAGTCTTTTCTGTCATCTTAATTTAGAATTTTAAGTTGAACAATGATGCAATAAAAACTCTAAACCAGACCATTTAAATAGATAAACATCTCAGATACCAAAGTATAAATCTTTATGGTATCCAGGTTATAGATACAAAATTGGTAAAATTGCCCATTGGGACAAACACGGACCTCTGGGAACCAAAAGGTGGGGTCAGGTGCCATGGAGGAGTAAGCATCCCCTTTCGACCGGTCACAACCATCGTGATTCCACAGTCAAGTCCAGATGAAATACGTGAGGAACGAATCCTCGTCACAACTGGTACAGACGTCTCAACAACAGCCAACGGAAAGGCAACTCAAGATTTCACCTCGTGAAACAGAGTAATTGCAAACAAGTATATTATACTGACCGTAAAATTTGCGGAATGTTGACATCAAACGGGGTTTTCGATATCCCTGTGTCAATTATTTGTCAGAGAGTAGTTTACATCTGTACATGAAATGTCCATATGTTGAAAACGCCCTGTCATATAGGATCATTTGTGAAATATAAACTCCATATGCGGGTGACTGTATGATATTACTATTTAAATGTGGAAAATTTACGATGGGAAAGCCGAAATAATCGCATTTGTCGTAAAGAGTACTTGCCAATTTCCCGTCTGTGCCTATAGTAAGTAAAATATCTGAAGTATGAAGCATGTGTTCCTGATTGTTAAACTGGAAATCTGATGGTTTGAATGAAGTTCTTGTATATCTAGATACATAACTGCAGCAAGTTGATTTAATCATCTATCCTATTAACATCATCTATGCATTGCAATGTATCAATTTCAATACATGTTTATTTAACAGAATTTGATTCCCGTAAATGAATGGCTATTACCTTTGTCACACACACACACACACACACACACACACACACACACACACACACACACACACACTTTCTTTTCATTGTAATTTTATAATGAAAATGGCATATCCAGATATTAATACATGGTGATTAGTAATTTACATATTTTATTTCAGATTCTTTAAATCATTGCCGTAATGTTAATGTGGCATTAACTGTGAACAGTGAGGATGCCAGGGCAGACCAAATGTGACCTTTCTAAAGATGTACTTAAAAGGACCCTTGTCAAAATCATCATTATCTTAACAAAATTTAAGTATTCTTGAATTAAACATTTATTGATTTTGATGGATTGTATTTATCGAATGAGTAATTTTCGAGAACAACTTCTCCAGTGAATGATTTATTTCATTTTATATGGCAGACCAATATCTTTCCATTAATGAGAATTTGGTTCATAGCTGGCTGAATTTTTATTGAAAGGTGAATAACAGTAACGTTAATGATGAAATTTGTAATCGTAATTGAATTGAAGGATATATGAGCAACGCAGATAAACAGATTAGAAATGTTAAAGTCCATCATTGTCCAGATACCTTTCCTAAGAAATACCGAAAAAGTGTACAATTACAGTTTTCGGATACAGTGTATGGCTCACGTGATTTTAATCAAAAGGATGAATATGCAATTTTGCTAAATTCTCTGAATGTCTTTGAGAAACAAACCATTTCAGAAAAAGTACCCGACCACCATGCATTTAAATTATTTGTGACTCAGATTTTCATGGGACAACCTAATTGATCTACTGGTGCACCATATATGTCTAGTTGTATTGTTCCATAACCCCCTGCTTATGGCATAGATAATGTAAAGATCTAACGAATATTGCGTTGTATAAATGCTTATTTCTGGAATGGTAAGAGAAACACATAATTGAAAGTCATCTAAATATGATATCTGCATGATAAGCTCTCATATTCTCTAATGATTGAATCTTGACTCAACAGAAATACCCCTATAGTTTGATTTTCACCTGTATTTCCAGATTTCAAATACAGGTCAAATAACGACTCAAATACCACTCATAGTAATGATACATACTTTATGACATCACATATTAACTGAGTTAGATAAATAGGATTTTCAAGTGTAAATGAATGATTTCGACTTAATCACATAATATATTCTTAAATTAGTATGTCATAGGGTCAGCCAATGAAGGATACCATTTCGGCATGTTTGTACTTTAAGACAAAATACATGTATTCAAAATTCCATTTTTTAAAAAAATTATCTGCCTTAGGGCATTACCAAGCTTATCAAGTTTCAATGGTCAGTTTTCTTTACGTTTGTGTAATATGTATATCAAAATCAAGAATGTTACTAGACAATACCATGGTGCATGACGGTATGCGAATAATTGCTCGATGTGCGATATACATACTATGTATAACATATTCTTCTTTGTGCTTATGTGAACAGAGTATGAGGAATCAACTCATCGTTTCGCAATGTAAATTGACAATATTAATGCTTCGTATACATGGTTCACAATCTTCTGAGTTTACTTAGTGGGACTACAGATAAGAATCTTTATTGTGGTCCCAACATATCTTTGGATTTAAAGCGGGTATTGGGGTGGTCCGTGACATCTGATCTGGATTTTTACATATGTTATATTGATTCTTCGTTTGATTATTTCTAACGCATTTTACAAATGATATATCCTAGCCCTCAAGTTCGGTTTGAAAGTTCAATGTTAAATTGCGTTTTTATCTCAAGAGAAATTTAATTATTTATTACAGAATATCCGGTCCAATGCAATTACGAACTATTTATTTCATTTCAAGTCCAGGTATATTTCTCTAGAGTGTGTTAATCAGGCTTTTGCCGTTAACTGATATTTAGTAAAAACTAGAACTAAGTAATAAAGGTAATTGTTTACGGAGTTATTATGAAATTTAAACTGACAATAAAATGAATACAGGACAATATTGCCCTGTACTCATTTTTTATTTATTACAAATTTAAAATTTGTAAAGGATACATCTGTTAATGGATCCCTTAGCTGTAGGCATTCAATTACTGAGTTATTAAGTAATTTAAGCTGAAATTATACCAATTGGCAGTGGAGGTATGTATAAGATGCTTTACTTTACATGAAGTAAACGCAAAGTCAGAACAAAATAAGGAAATATATCAGTTGTGGTTGGTAAATTAGTAAAAAAAAAAAAAACAATATTTATCACTTTTTATTAAAGATAAGGAAGATTTGAAATCTCCTAGTCCATAAAATTTCGAAAAAAATTAATGCTACTCTAACGTTCTTCTATCTTATTTTTACTACCACGATTCAAAAGTAGCTGGAGCTAAGATGCAGTGTGAGTTATTGATGCCAAATATAGATATCTATATAGATATAAATGATTTATTGATGCCAATTGATGCCAAATATAGATATCTATATAGATATAAATGATTCAGAAGTAGCTGGAGCTAAGACGCATTGTGAGTTATTGATGCCAAATATAGATATCCATATAGATATAAATGATGAATAGCTGGAGCTAAGACGCATTGTGAGTTATTGATGCCTGGATATCCTAAAGACAGAAGTAGCATTGTGAGTTATTGATGCCAAATATAGATATCCATATAGATATAAATGATTCAGAAGTAGCTGGAGCTAAGACGCATTGTGAGTTATTGATGCCAAATATAGATATCCATATAGATATAAATGATTCAGAAGTAGCTGGAGCTAAGCTAAGACGATTCATTGTGACGCATTGTGATTGATGCCAAATATAGATATCCATATAGATATAAATGATTCAGAAGTAGCTGGAGCTAAGACGCATTGTGAGTTATTGATGCCAAATATAGATATCCATATAGATATAAATGATTCAGAAGTAGCTGGAGCTAAGACGCATTGTGAGTTATTGATGCCAAATATAGATATCTATATAGATATAAATGATTCAGAAGTAGCTGGAGCTAAGACGCATTGTGAGTTATTGATGCCAGCTGTAGATATCCATGCAAAAATGTCGAATTACATGTTTATTTGTCATTGATGCTGTTTATGTAGGTAACTTCAATTCAGTAAGCCTCTCACCCATGAGTATCTCTTTTGATGGTTTAAGACCAGTTTATTATGGTCTGTAGGCTTGAAAGGGTAACGTTATTACCAAAACATAAGACAAAGTTCACTTTAGGCGAAGATCTACAATTCCTGTGCTTTGAACTGACGCCAATGCAATAAAGGTTCCTTTACGTGCCTTTCGTGACAGGTGACATGTAAAGTATCATTCGAAAGACCGGTGAATTTTACAAGGTTTCTAGGAAGAATGATTTTGTAACTGGATATTTGTGTACAGTTGCGACATAGAATTGTAAATAATGATGAAAATCAATGTCCATTTGAAAACAATTTCAGAAATATAAAAACAAATTGAGTACGTACTTAAATCTTGAGTATCTTGCTCAATATATTTTTCAAATTCTTTGAGAAAAACATAAATGTGACCCAATACTTTTAATTAGAAGGAAAAAGGATAAGAATATTTTTCTAGTCAGTCACAGTCAGAAGTTTAGTTAAGAACTTTATTGTAAAAAATTGAAATAAAAGTTTATTTAAGTTCCGCAATTTTAAGAGGGGGTGCTTACTTTTCCATGACAAAGGATCAGTATTACATGTTTGGTTACCGTTTTGCGGACTTTGCTCATATTACAATTCTCAATGTCCATGGTCAATATATCAATACATACATGGATACAGTGACATATTAATACCATTCTTTTAACGTATAGTTATTCCTTTACTACAAACAGATCTTGGATTGGATATTAAAAGTGTCATATAACTGACAATAAAATATATTGGATGACTAACGTCCAAATGTTTTAACCCTTTCACCCCTAGGTATCTAAGTGTTATGCTCTTTTCTATTATTTAGACCAGTCTATTATGGCCTGTGGGGTTGAAAGGGTTAAAGTTCTTTTACAATGAATATAGTGGGATTATATTATGTGAATATATATATATATATATATATATATATAAGGGATATATATATAAATAATATGACAAATGCAATCATATTTCAATTTAATTGCTTCATTAATTGCTATTATACAAAAAGTTGGGATAGTCGCAAAGTAGTGGGATTGCGTTTTGTGAATTACGCGGTAAGGGATTACAAAAAATCTCAGACACCAAAGTATAAATCAATAGAATGTCCAGGACATAGATACAAATCCGGATGGACAAACACGGACCTCTGGAAACCAAGAGGTAGGATCAGGTGCCATGGAGGAGTAAGCATCCCCTGTCGACCGGTCACACCCGCCGTGAGTCCACAGTCAAGTCCAATTAAACACGTGAGGAGTGAATTCTCGTCAAACTTGGTACAGACGTCTCAACAACCGCCAACGAAAAGGCAACTCAACATTTCACCCAGCGAAACAGGGTAATCGCAAACAAGATTATTATACCGACCATAAAATTTGCGGAACGTTGACATTAAACGCGGTTTTCGATATCCCTGTGTCAATAATTTGTCAATGAGTAGTTTACATCTGTATATGAAATCTTCATATGTTGTGCACGCCCTGGCATATCGGATCATTTGTGAAATATAAACTCCATATGCGGGTGACTAAGGGATATTACTACTTTAATTTGGAAAATTTACGATGGGAAAGCCGAAATCGTCGCGTTTGTCGTATAGTATAGTTGCTAATTTCCCATCTGTGTCTATATTAAGTAAAATGTCTAAGTATGAAGCGTGTGTGCCTGAATAAAGTATCATTAATTTCTAATTCGCTGGGATCTATCGCATTGACATATGTATGAAACTTCTCATTATGAATTGACAAAACGTCGTCGATATATCTAAATGTTAAATTAAAGGACACCGCTAACTTTTTCCTCTTCTGATTCAGGAGTTTCTGAATGAAGTCTGCTTCGTATGAATAAAGGAACAGGTCGGCCAATAAAGGGTCACAACTGGTTCCCATAGGAATGCCGAGAGTTTGTGGAAAGACCACGTCTCCGAACATTACATATATATTGTCTTTTAGAAATTCCAGCATGTTTTTTTATATCAACTTCAGTGTATTTATGTGTAGAATCAAAGTGGAATTGGACAAAATAAGTATCCCGATAGCCAATCACTAGATATTTAAATTTTCGGGTACCACCTTTAGTAAAAAAAAAACAGTTGATGCTAAAAAGTCTTTCTTTTAATTTCTTATGTGGAATAGTTTTGTAAAGAGTAGAGAATTGTGTGCCTTCAAATTTTCTAAAAGCTGTTTAGAATTTTTTAGAATCCACATCTGATTTACACCACTTCTGGAATAAGCAACTGTACATTATTGTTGAAGTTTCTCCTTAACGGCTGTCAATATCTTGGTAAGGAGTAAAGATAAAGGTTTGGTAAAACATTTGCTGGATTCTGCTATGTATCTTTGCGTATTTGGGGTTTTATGAAGTTTAGGTATCCAATATAAATATGGTAGCTCAAAATCGGTATCCGTTGTAGGTATATCAAATGAGTGTAATATGGACACATGATTTTGAAGGATCTCGTCCTTTGAAAGTGAGCTACGTGTGTATGTAGGATTTCCAGAATTCGTATTAAACCCAAGTTCTTCTAATAAACAATTATAGTAATGTTCCTTAAAAATAAAAACTATATCATTTGAGGCTTTGTCTGCTGGTACCAGTACATATTGGTCATGTAATCTATCCAGATCAGTTACGACTTCTGGGTCATTAAATACAGAGGGATAATGTGTTTTTATAGTCCCTTTAAGTTTTTGAATACGAGATTTTATTAACCATGGTATGGCTTTCAGCCATTCAGACAAAGTGTCTGGTTCTACGTCGTCATGTTTGGCCCATCGTTTGGCATAATCTTCGACAGAATTCATAACTAAACTGAAATTCTGACGCCAATTAAAGGAACGGGCTTCCCGGTATTTAGGGCCCCTTAAAATAAGATTTTTGAGGCTCTCATTTTCAACAATAGAAACGTTGCCGGTGATGACATGCTCGATAGGATTGTAATTAAAAGGAGATGAAGCACATGAACATGAGACAGCGTTGTGTAGAAGATGGTTGATGTCTGCAAAACCTGTTTGTAATTGAATAGCTTGGATGCGATGCTAGGTGTATAGCTATATGAAGTGCAAGGCGTGGTCTTCAGTTTAAAATATGGTGGAATACAGGACTGAACTTTTTGTGATTAAGAACATTGCCAATGTTTAAAGCGTCTATGCTTTTATTTGTAAATTTAAGTTTAAGGAAAAGACGTTTCTGTTCAGAACAGTCATCGTTTGTTACGCGTGCAGGCTTAAACAGTCTGTGAGAAACGATGTTCATTATAACGGCGTTCAGCATGTATTCTGGGTTTGAAGAATCCGTGTAGGGGTTTATTCTTGCTTCCTGAAAAAGTTTATTAAGATTTGTAAAAGGAACAGAACAAAGTTTGCTGCAAATGTGATGAAGACCCAATATTTTGTTAACGTAAGGTAAAAGAGATGAAAAGTGACATCCTGTATGTAGGGTCGGCTGTATGAACGATGTCCGTGTCTTCGTATACGTCTTACGTTAGAAGTAAAATGTTCCATCACATTAACACCATTACACAGTGGGCTTGATAGATTGCCTACACTTTGGATATTATCGTTACATCCATAGGGATATGCAGTGCCAAGCTTTTTAATCCAAAAATCTTCACGTTGTCTACGGAAGGGGTACTCAAGGTGGAATTGTTGGTTCATTGGTATATTTCAATTGTACGCACTCTCATAGACAAGATGGAATGATCAGGAGAGTTGAAATGTCGATAGGGTATCTGGTTACCACCATTATTTAACTCGAATCGATGACCAGATACTCTTTTATTTAAGGGCCCCTTAGTTTCGCCAACATAAATCAACCACAGAAGGTACACTCAATTCCATAAACAACGTTAGATGATTTGCAGTCTAGATGATCCCAGCTTCTGGTGTTGTAATGCTTATTTGTCAGATTGCTGGTGAACACTTGATCAGTTATTAATATATGACAATGGTTTACATTTTAACAGAACATTTAGAAATTGTTGGTATATTATTTGAAAATGAACTATCAAAAATGTCATCAAGTAGAATCTGACATTTTTTATGGGAACGTAAGCATTATTATGTTTATACCATAACTGGTCATCTTTTGACTGTACAAATGTTAAGTTGGTAATGTCCTAAAGGACAACCCGAGGAGCACAAAACAATCTCTGCGAGTCTGTGCTCCCGATAGACTTCACAGAAGGACACCTTTTTATACTGTTCGTCGTGTTTGTCGTATAGTTTAGTTGCTAATTTTCTGTTTGTGTCTATATCAAATAAAATATCTAAATACTATTTCGCGAACGGATTTGACTAGCAAAAGCACAAATTAACTATCAATGAAAATGTCCAGTTTAACAATATTGAATATAATAATGCACCTGTATTGGTTACGAGGAATATATAACACAAAGTATCATTTGTAAAACCATTATGAGATCGGTATAATGTTATAAATATTTCATTAATGCTCTCTTATCCGATTTCTATCCTTCAAATCATCTTAAATTGTGCGCATATTATTTCAAAGTATCCTTGTCATCTAACCAAATGGTTGGAGATTTGGCACCATGTTAAATGATGGTAATTTTAGGGGTTATAGCTAAAGTGATAAATTCTTACCTTACCGCTTAGCTTACCTCACCAAATGGTGGGAGTTTTGATACCATGTTAAATGATGGTAGTTTTGGGGGTTACAGCTAAAGTGGTAAGTGAGAAGAATTAGCTTGTCGTGGAATGGTATTGATAAACTATCTTTGCAGGGTTTTATGCTATAATTTTTGCATTTTCTCTGCAAGTTTGCTTCATGTAATGTAGTGGTGCCAGTTTACACGTATTTGTACACACTAGTTGTAAATTCAGGCATCAAACGTAAGATAGCTATGATCTTGTGCAAACAAATATATAAATTAAAATGTCAATTGTTTTTAATTTTTGTAATTATGATGTCAATATCCCCTGTGTGTGATATAAAGTAAACCGAAAAATTAGACAATAAAAGTACACAGTAGCAATGCTACTTATAGAAAACTTGTCAGTTTCATGTCAATATCTACTCCAATAACATCAATAAAGAAACCTTTTAATCAAGTACCTGTACATATGGATTATATGTCAAGTCCGATTGATACTTATTTTTTATTAAGTTTCGGGGTATTGAATTTCATAACGATCGAACAACATAAGGAATCAAGGACAGGCTAATCAATTTAGTATTGTGTGTGGTTTACAATGAAAAATGAAATAAACCCCATAACATATGAAGTGAGGAAATGTGATGAGTTTGATCATTCAAACTACTCACACAGGGCTACCTTGTTGAACGCTTAAAATCCTCACTAAGTTACATGGTCGATACGGGAAACTTGTTAAACAATAAGAAGTTCCCCTTTCAGGAATGTTAGATAATATTCTGGAGCACGACCATACACAGTGACTTTTTTCGCCAATCTGATCTTTTCTCCGAGCTTGATATTTCACTAAACTCAAGAAGTATTCATGTAACATTTTCGAAGGTGTGACATGCTAACAGGGTACTCCTTCCCGACACCTGATCCCATCCCGTTTGGGACTCGCAATTGTTCTTCATGTTGATACGTGTTGTCGTGTTATAATGGAATTTCGATTATGAATTGGTACTTCTTCGTTTTTACTTGAGTATATTTCTTGTTAAAAGAATAAAATGTAAATCTGATGTCTTTGATTAAATATAGTTTTTTTGTGAAAAACTGTCAATATCACATTGTTGAATATAATCTAGGTTTTCTCCGGTTAAAGTGGGTAACGACAAAAATTAGGATTAACTGGAGAAAAACTAGGTTTAATTCGTAACCCACATTTACCGCAGAAAACTCATTAATATGATTTTGGCATGCCATAGATAGATATTGGTTATTTAGAATCAGAATAGACAATGTCTTTAACGGGACAACTGACAATGTCTACACCATCTGCAATGGTGATTCGTTACTCTGGTATTTTTATTTTTATTTGACTGTGGACTGTGTCCATTCTTACTAGATTTGTACCTATACCCTGTACATTCTATAAATTAATACTTTGGTATCTGAGATTTATTTATATTAAACCATTAAGTTACAGAGTATGGTATATATATATATATATATATATATATATATATATATATATATATATATATATATATATATATATATATATATATATATATATATATATATATTTATGTAATAGACTTCTGACACAGATGATATAGTAAATAGTTACGACAAGAATGTTGAAAATATCACGTTTGATTTAAGCGCTGTAGCCTGTAAGCGCTTTCAGACAAAATATCTAAGGTATCATTTAAATTGTCTATTGTTATTGACTCGTATATGTTATTGATTGTGCTTTGGATGATGTTGAAATGTCGATAGAGTATCTGGTTACTCCCATTATTAATCTCGAATCGATGACCAGATACTCTTTTATTAAGGGCCCCTTAGTTTCGCAACATAAAACAAACCACACAAGGTACACTCAATTCCGTAAACAACGTTGAGAATGGATTTGCAAGTCATAGATGATCCCAGCTTACTTGTGTTATAATCTTATATATCAGATATGCTGGTGACACTTGATACCGTTTTAAATATAAGACATTGGTTTTACAATTTTTTTTGACAGAACATTAGAAATTTAGATATCTCGAAATGTTTGTCTATTAATAATGCAATTTTCCATACAATGTGCAATGCGATAATCCATAGTGAACTCGAAAATTAAAGAGACAACAGAATCAAGCACACATCACACACACAAGGCACAACTTCCTACTATTAGACATTTTCTTACTAACCGACACCAATTACTCGGTTTCACTATTATGAAATTTTTGGTTCGTCCTGTTCGATGGCGGTTTGTAACTATTGTAATGAGGATTTGTACCTCACTTCTTTCATTTGGATATGACTGTGGACTCACGTCAGATGTGACCGTTTAAACATGGGGGTGCTTCTCCGTCCATGACATCCTGATCTCACCTCTTTGTTTCCAGAGGTCCGTGTTTTTGTCTATTTTTACCGGATTATGTATCTAAGTCCTGGACATTCTATGATTTATACTTTGGTATCCTGAGAATATTCATATCATAAATATAAAGCAGGTCTTCATTACAGAAGAAATAACTAGCGATGGGCATTTGATTTCAAATTTAGAGATATCGACGACGTCAAATAAAAATCATGACTCTTTCATAACATATGTCAATGCGACATATCCCAATAAACTAGATTTGAAGTGACCAGAATAGAATCAGAACCCACCCATCTTCCTACATGGACATTATACTTGTACTATAGACACAAAGACAAAGGATTATAACAACCCACTGCTTTTACGACAAAAGCGACGATTTCACCCTTCCTAACGTGAAATTACACATCTAAGTAGTAATCATCCCAGAATCACTTACAAATGTGTGTTTTTATCACACAGATTAAGCAATTTTATATATGGAAGTTAACTACTTAATGAAAAGCCAACGCTACAGGGATACCAAAAATAAGCGTTTGATGTAAACGTTCTTGTAAATTTTACGGTCATTTTAATGAGGATTTTTGTAGTAATTTTCTCTGTTTCGCTAAATGCAAAAAGTTTAGTTACGTCATAATGTGTGTTGAGACGACGGTACCAATTATGACTAGAGGATGTATACCTCAGCGTATGTCATTATTGGACTTGACTGTGGACTCCGCGGCGGGTGTTAACCGTTCAACAGGGGATACTCTTCCAATGACACCTGCTCCCACGTCTGGATGTCCAAGGTCCGTACATTGCCCAATATTTACCAGATGTGTATATTTTATTCTTGGACATCCAGAAGATAAATATTCTTGTACACTTTTATTGAAGTACATTGTTTGTACAGAAAAAAACAACAACTTATTGACAGCAAGTGTAAGTTACTCTCCTTCAAAAAAACGTTATTAGTATTAAGTCCAGAGTTGCTTTTCCCTTGTGTCCTTTTGTATAACAATTTGTTTCCTTTTATCAATTAGTTCCGTTGGTTTTAAGAATTAATTAACAAATTTTAACCCAGTTTGTTATGATATCGTCTTATTTATAAAATTAATTCCTTCTTCACAGGGAGACATTACTTATTTTTTGGTAAAAAGAGAGGTAATTAAATTGCTGACTATATAAAATAACACATATATTATAGGTAACAAAAGTTCATCATGACGGAAGTCAAAAACCATACAGCGTATATATTGCAAAACTCCAGATCGAGAATGGAGACAATATTGCCAAGAAATAAAGTACGTTTTTAATGCCGAACCGTGTATAGCAAGTGTAATTCGAATTATAATTAACTTAAAGATTCTTTTACTTAGTTTCAGGTAAAAGTCCTGTGAATCAAGTTATTTTCAATTTATATTTCATTGTTCAAGTCGTATTTTATGACAATAAATTATCGTGTAGAAGGCCCAGAGTAGATAATGTGGCACAATCCGGGTTCCGCGAAGACAATGAAAATTACCAATTATCCAAATATTAGAGGTTACATGTAGAACATCCTTTGCCTCCCCCTAATCCATGTAGCAACTATATTCCCTGTGCGAAAATTAGCTTGCCATACCTGTGATATTAATTATAAGCTGTGTTTTGTAAACAATTCAACAATATATTCTTCGTTATCTCCTATATGAAAAATGCAATCGAATCATATGTAAAACCAGAATGAATACTTTACAAATGATATGAATTCTAATTATAGATTATGAATGATAATATATTTGAATTTTTTGAATTTTTCAAAATAGATTTTCTAACCATTACTACTTTTTAAAACATATTTCATATCATGTCAATGCATACTGTTTTTAAGAAGATGAGTTCTCAGGGAAAATTTACAAAGAGAACACGCAAGCATTGAATATGGTAAAAGAAAAAGCTACTTTAATTTTAATCTGACATTACAGAAACCGGTATGTCGACGACCTTTTGTCAATATTTAATAATGAAAATTTATCAAACTTAATGTGAACACCCGAAATTGTTCACAGTTTAAGAAGGGCTAAAATTACAGACCAAAACGCCATGCGCACCCGCTATCTATGGACATTTAATAACTTTAGACATACTATGGTATTTATTGAATTCCTTATATAGTTGATTTAATCATCCAAACTAATAAACCTGTCGATGGAGGTAAATTGGAGGATAACAATTTTCAGGATTGAATATCTGAAGTTCAAATCGGGAAATATCGTTCTCATATATTAAAAACAATTTACCTAGCTAACTAATGGTTATCAAGTATACGTAAGCTCTTATTTTCGTGCCTACACCGCTCTGATATGCACATAAGAACACTAAAGTTAGGATATGCTAATGCAGGAATTTTTTGTTTTACTACGTTCTTTGACTGAATCGTCGAATCCATATGGAGAAAAACTAGGTTTAAATTTCGTAACCCACATTTCCCGCAGAAACCTCGATAAGAAGATTTTTGTCATCCATAGATTTGATAATGGTTATTTAGAATCAGAATAGAACAATGTCTTTAACGGGACCACAGACAATGTCTACACCAGCTGCAAACTGTGCTTCGTTACTCTGGTATTTTTATTAATTTGACTGATTGGACTGGTGTCCATTCTTACTAGATTGTACCTATACCCGTGTACATTCTAAGAATTAAAATACTTTGGTATCTGAGATTATATCTAATAAAACCATTAAGTTACATATATGTATATATATATATATAAATATAATATATATATATATATATATAATATAAATATATATAAATATATATATATAAAAAATATTTAAGTAATAGTACTTCTGAACGACAGAAATGAAAACGTAAATAGTTTACGACAAGATGGTTATAAAATAGCACGTTTGCTTAAGCGCTGTAGCCTGTAAGCGCTTTCAGACAAAATATCTAAGGTATCATTTAAATTGTCTATTGTTATTGACTCGTATATGTTATTGATTGTGCTTTGGGATGTTTTTAATTCATCTCCATTTTTTGTCCAAATTATAAAACAATAGTCCAACGTTCCCTAATGTGCGAAGTTCGTTATAAGCTATCTTGGTATTTGTATATATTTTCCCCAAGTATTCCATGACTATTGTTGTGTATGTACTCACCTCATGGAAAATGAGAAATCATTGATTTTTCGAATTCACCAAAATAATAGCGTTTTTATAAATATTTAAATGACTGAATTAAGTTGTTTAGCAATTCGAGTTTGCTCTTTCATCATTTATTTTATCAATAGAATTAGCGAAAAAAGATAAACAAAAATAGGGTAGGAGTGTTTGTTTGCAATGTTAATGTCATCTGTTATATACTATCGACTGCAACAGCAAAATTTTGATTGAAATAAAATCCTACCGGGAAACGTCTCGATATTCCTGGCAGGTATTTCTCGGGGTAAAATGTTACGACCTGTATTCTGAAACATTTGTGGAGAATGGGGAATATTTGTATACAGGCCAATAACATCGAAACTAACCAGTATTGTGTTTTGGTACTCTCTCTGGGATGCCCATGTTGTCTTGGTACTTTTTTGCATAGATGTTTTAACAATATATTTAAGATATTATCCAGTCTTTGTACTCTGCAATTTAAAAAAATATCTAACAGACTGATAGCATTACCTCCTCAGTCTATGACGTCATATATAGATCAATGTCATATTATTTATGATGCCATCCTATGTAACAATGCATTTGAGATGCTGACAGTCGTTAAGGAGAAACGTCAGCAATACAATAAAGTTGCTTATTCCAGAAGCGATGTAAATCAGATGCCTGAAGATGTATACTTAAGTATCTGACATTTTTAGAAGTGGAAACAATTTTTAGAAATTAAAAAAAAACATTATTTATCTCAAAATCATAGTATAAAAACAAACGACATTTCTACTACTCTTTACACTACAATTCCGCATTTGAAATAAAAAGAGAGACTTTTGGCATCATCGACAACTAAAGTTGATATAAACAGATGCTGGAATTTTTAATAGACAATATACTTGTAATGTTTGGGGACCACGTCTTCAGCAAACTGTTGGCATTCCCATGGGAACCATTCACGCTCTTTATTTTCTTCTCTGTACACAACCATTCCACATGGAGATTAAAAGAGAGACTTTTTAGCATCATCGACACCTGTTTTTTTCACGAAAGGTGGTATCCAAAAATTTAAATACCTGGTCATTGGTTATCATGATATTCCTGATCCTACACATAAATACACTGAAGTTGACATAAAAAAGATACTGAATTTTTTTTACATCTGTGGTATTATGTTTTTAATATTTATAGACAATAAATTTGTAATGTGCAGAGACCTAGTTTTTCAGCAAACTGTCGGCATTCCCATGGGAACCAATTGTGCCATTTATTGGTTGACCTGTTCCTTTATTCATGCAAAACATACTTCATTCAGACGCTGCTGAATCAAAAGAAGGAAAATCAAGCGGTGTCCTTTACTATATAAAAATTTCAGATACCAAAGTATAAATCAATAGAATGTGCAGGACATAGATACAAATCCGGTAAAAATGGACAAACACGGACCTTTGGAAACCAAGAGGTGGGATCAGGTGTCATGGAGGAGTAAGCATCCCCTGTCGACCGGTCACACCCACCGTGAGTCCACAGTCAAGTCCAATGAAACAAGTGAGGAGTGTATCCTCGTCACAATTGGTACAGACGTCTCAACAACCGCCAACGAAAAGGCAACTCAACATTTCACTTAGTAAAACAGAGTAGTCGCAAACAATACTATTATACCGACCGTAAAATTTGCGCAACGTTGACATTAAACGCGGTTTTCGATATCCCTGTGTCAATAATGTGTCAGTGAGTAGTTTACCTCTATATATGAAATCTTCATATGTTGTGCACGCCCTGGCATATCGGATCATTTGTGAAATATAAAACTCCATATGCGGGTGACTGAGGGATATTACTACTTAAATGTGGAAAATTTACGATGGGAAAGCCGAAATCGTCGCGTTTATCGTATAGCTTAGTTGCTAATATCCCGTCTGTGTTTATATTAAGTAAAATGTCTAAGTGTGAAGCGTGTGTGCTTGATTCTGTTGTATCTTTAATTTCTAATTCGCTGGGATATATCGCATTGACATATGTATGAAAATTGTCGTTATTAATTGACAAAACGTCGTCGATATATCTAAATGTCAAATTAAAGGACACCGCTAACTTTTTCTTCTTTTGATTCAGCAGTTTCTGGATGAAGTCTGCTTCGTATGAATAAAGGAACAGGTCGGCCAATAAAGGAGCACAATTAGTTCCCATAGGAATGCAGACAGTTTGTTGAAAGACCACGTCTCCGAACATTACATATATATTGTCTATTAGAAATTCCAGCATGTTTTTTATATCATCTTCAGTATATTTATGTGTAGAATCAGAGTAGTGTTTGACGAAATATGTATCCTGATAGCCAATCACTAGATATTTAAATTTTCGGGTACCACCTTTAGTGAAAAAGCAGTTGTCCATGATGCTGAAACGTATTTCTTTTAATTTTTTATGTGGAATAGTAGTGTAAAGAGTAGAGAAGTCATAAGTTTTGATACTGTGAATTCGAGAAAATTTGTGTGCCTTCAAATTTCTAAAGCTGCTTAGATTTTTTAAGTATCCACATCTGATTTACACCGCTTCTGGAATAAGCAACTGTACAGTATTGTTAAAGTTTCTCCTTAATGGCTGTCAATATCTTGGTAAGGAGTAAAGATAAAGGTTTGGTAGAACATTTGCTGGATCCTGCTATGTATCTTTGCTTATATTGGGTTTTATGAAGTTTAGGTATCCAATATAAATGTGGTAGCTCTAAATCGGTATCCGTTGTAGGTATATGAAATGAGGGTAATACGGACACGTGGTTTTGAAGGATCTCGTCCTTTGAAAGTGAGCTACGTGTATATGTAGGATTTCCAGAATTCGTATTAAACCCAAGTTCTTCTAATAAACAATTATAGTAATGTTCCTTACAAATAAAAACTATATTATTTGAGGCTTTGTCTGCTGGTACCAGTACATATTGGTCATGTAACCTATCCAGTAAGGTTACTACTTCTGGATCATTAAATACAGAGGGATAACGTGTTTTCATAGTCCCTTTAAGTTTTCGAATACGAGATTTTATCAACCATCGTATGGCTTTCAGCCATTCAGACAAAGTGTCTGGTTCTACGTCTTCATGTTTGGCCCATCGTCTGGCATAATCTTCGACAGAATCGAAAACTAAACTGAAATTCTGACGCCAATTAAAGGAACGGGCTTCTCGGTATTTAGGGCCCCTTGAAATAAGACTTTTGAGGCTCTAATTTTCAACAATAGAAACGTCACCGGTAATGACATGTCCGATAGTATTGTATTTGAAAGGAGATGAAGCACATGAACATGTGACAGTGTTGTGTAGAAGATGGTTGATGTCTAGGCACTGCAAAACCTGTTTGTAATTGAATAGCTGGATGCGATGCTAGGTGTATAGCTGTATGAAAATGCAAGGCGTGGTCTTCAGTTTTAAAATATGGTGGAATACAGGACTTATACTTTTTTGTGATTTAGAACATTGCCAATGTTTAAAGCGTCTATGCCTTTATTTGTGAATTAAGTTTAAGGAAAAGACGTTTTTGTTTTGAAAACAGTCATCGTTTGCAACGCGAGCAGGCTTAAACAGTCTGTGATAAGCGGTGTCCATTATAAATGGAGTTCAGTATGTATTCTGGGTTTGAAGAATCCGTGTAGGGGTTCATTCTTGCTTCTTGAAAAAGTTTTTTGAGATTTGTAAAAGGAACAGAATAAAGTTGCTGGGAATGTGATGAAGACCCAATTTTTTATTAACGTAAAGTAAAAGAGATGAAAAAAATGACATCATGTATTCGTGTATGAACGATGTCCGTGACTTCGTTTACGTTAGAATTAAAAAGTTCCATCACATTAATACCATTACACAGTGGGCTTGATAGATTGCCTACACTTTGGATATTATCGTTACATCCATAGGGATATGCAGTGCCAAGCTGTTTAATAAAAAATTCTTCACGTTGTCAAGGTGGGATCGTTGGTCCAGTGGTATATTTTTTCAATTATACGCACTCTCATAGACAAGATGGAATGGTCAGGAGAGTTGAAATGTCGATAGAGTATCTGGTTACCCCCATTATTAATCTCGAATCGATGACCAGATACTCCTTTATTTAAGGGCCCCTTAGTTTCGCCAACATAAATCAAACCACACAAGGTACACTCAATTCCGTAAACAACGTTAGATGATTTGCAGTCTAGATGATCCCAGCTTCTGGTGTTATAATGCTTATTTTTCAGATTGCTGGTGAACACTTGATCCGTTATTAATATAGGACATGTTTTACAATTTTTGACAGAACATTTAGAAATTTAGATATATCGAAGATGTTTTGTCTATTAATAATGGCAATTTTCATACAATGTCAATGCGATATATCCAAGTGAACTCGAAATTAAAGAGACAACAGAATCAAGCACACACACACACTTCCTACTTAGACATTTTACTTACTACCGACACCAATTACTCGGTTTCACTATATGAAATGTTGGGTCGTCTGTTCGATGGCGGTTGTATCGATTGTAATGAGGATTTGTTCCTCACTTATTTCATTTGGATTTGACTGTGGACTCACGTCTGATGTGACCGTTAAACATGGGGTGCTTACTCCTCCATGACACCTGATCTCACCTCTTGGTTTCCAGAGGTCCGTGTTTGTCTATTTTTACCAGATTTGTATCTATGTCCTGGACATTCTATTGATTTATACTTTGGTATCCTGAGAATATTCATATCATAAATATAAAGCAGTCTTCATTCAGAAGAAAAAACTAGCGATGGCATTTGATTTCAAATTTAGAGATATCGACGACGTCAAATAATCATGACTCTTTTCATACATATGTCAATGCGACATATCCCAATAAACTAGATTTGAAGGACAGAATAGAATCAGACACCCACCTTCCTACTTGGACATTATACTTACTATAGACACAGACAAGGAATTATAACAACCACGCTTTACGACAAACGCGACGATTTCACCCTTCCTATCGTGAAATTTCACATCTAAGTAGTAATATCCCAGAATCACTTACAAATGGTGTTTATATCTCACAGATGAACATTTTATATATGGAAGTTAACTACTTAATGATAAGCCATCGCTACAGGGATACCAAAAATCGCGTTTGATGTAAACGTTCTGTAAATTTTACGGTCAGTTTAATGATTTTGTATGTAATTTCTCTGTTTCGCTAAATGAAAAAGTTTAGTTACGGTATAAATGTTGGTGGTTGAGACGTCGGTACCAATTATGACGAGGATGTATACCTCGCGTATGTCATTTGGACTTGACTGTGGACTCGCGGCGGGTGTAACCGGTCAACAGGGGATACTCTTCCAATGACACCTGCTCCCACGTCTGGATGTCCAGAGGTCCGTACATGCCCAATATTTACCAGATGTGTATATTTGTTTCTTGGACATCCTGAAGATAAATATTCTGGTATACTTTTATTGATGTACATTGTTGTACTGAAAAAAACAACAACTTATTGATACAAGGTAAGTTACTCCTGCAATATTACGTTTGTATTAAGTCAGAGTTGCTTTTCCTTGTGTCCTTTGTACAATTTGTTCCTTTTATCATTAGTTCCGTTGGTTTTATGATTTAACATGATTTTATCCCTGTTTGTTATGATTCGTCTTATTTATAAATTAAATTTCCTTCTTAACTGGGAGACATTATTATTTTTTTTGTAAAAAGAGAGGTAATTAAATTGCTGACTATATAAAATAACACATGATATTATAGGTACAAAAGTTGCATCATGACGGATGTCAAAAACCATACAGCGTATATATTGCAAACTCCAGATCGAGAATGGAGACAATTTGCCAAGAATAAGTAAGTATTTTATGCCGACCGGGATAGCAAGTGTATTCGAATTATAATTTAACTTAAAATTCTTTACTTTAGTTTCGGTAAAAGTCCTGTGTATCAAGTTATTTTCAATTCATTTTCATTGTTCAAAGTCGTATTTATGACAATAATTATCGTGTATAGGCCCAAGTAGATAATGTGGCACATCCGGGTTCCGCCGAGACAAATGAATATTACCTATTATCCAAATATAGAGGTGTACATGTAGAACCCTTTGCCTCCCCCTATCCATGTAGCATCTATATTCGTGTGCCGAAAATTAGCTTGCCATACCTGTTATTTAATTAAGCTGTGTTTGTAAACATGCAACAATATATCTTCGTTATCTCTATATGAAATGCATATAGAATCATATGTATACCAGAATGATTATTGACAAATGATATGAATTCTAATTATAGATTATGAATGATAATATATTTGAATTTGAATTTTTCAAAATAGATTTCTACCATTCTACTTTTTAAAACATTTTCATTTCATGCAATGCATCTGTTTTAGATGATGAGTTCTCGGGAAAATTACAAAGTGAACACGCAAGCATTTGAATCTGTAAAAGAAAAAGCTACTTTGTAATTTTAATCTGACATTCAGATACCGGTATGTCGACGACCTTTTGTCAATATTTAATTAATGAAAATTTTCAAACTTATGTGAACCCGAAATGTCACAGGTTAAGAAGGATAAAATTACAGACAAAAACACATGCGCACCCTACTTTGGACATTTTAATAACTTTAGACATACTTTGGTATTTTGAATTCTTATATATTGATTTAATCATCACAAACTAATAACCTGTTCGATGGAGGAAAATGGAGGATAACAATTTTCAGATGAATATCTGAAGTTCATAATCGGGAAATATCGTTCTCATATATTTAAATACCTAGCCTAAGTAATGGATTATCAAGTTATACGTATGCACTTATTTCGTCCTACACCGCTCTGATTATGCACATAAATACACTAAAGTGGATATGCTAGATGCAGGAATTTTTCTTTTACTACGTCTTTGACTGAATCGTCGGCATCCATATGGGAACCAAATGTGTCCCTTTTATTCGCCGATTTGTGTATTTGAATTTTGAATAGTATTTTACGCCATACTCAACAAATTTCAGTTATATGGTGGCGTTAACATTATAATGGTTACTATGTACCCAGGAAGAGACCATCGGCCTCCAAGTAAACTGGCAAAGTTTCTCACAAAATTCAGCTTAGATTACAGCGGGGCTTGAACCTGCGCTGACTAGAAGTGAAATGTCCATGGTTTAAAGTGCAATGCTCTAATCACTCGGAAGCCCCTCGCCAATTTGGACCGTTACTCATATAACATAGAGTTCAGTCACGAGTGTTTGAAGCTGAAGACGAAAAAGCTTGTCGTGATTCTTAATCAGACATTCACACATGTCAACGACTTTCGGTCAATAAGTTATGACATTTTCATATTTATGTGAATCCGATATATACCAGCGAGTGGGGCTGAAATTGACAACAAACGTATACAACATAATTATATAATGATTGTGGTCAACTTCCACATGCACATATCCATTTCTACATGTTTATATCAATATATACACTTACAATTCCCTTACTACATTCCGGATCCCCTTCTACATGTAGGTATCCATTTCTACATGTATGTATCAATATATAAACTTACAATTCCCTTACTACATTTCGGACCCCTTTCTACATGTACGTATCCATTTTTACATTTACTTATTCATTTGTACATGTACGTATGCATTCCTACATTTCTATATCATTCACTACATGTACGTATCCCTCTCTATATTTCCATATCCCTCTCTACATGTATGCATCCATTTAACATGTACGCATCCATTTCTACATTTACATATCCCTCTGTACATTTACATATCTCTTTCTATATTAACGTATTATTCTCTACATTAGGTAATGATATCCCTCTTTTCACCTGCATATCGTTCAATAGCTCCTGAATGATCCGATATGCCCGATTACTAATGCAATTACTATATTTTGATAACTGAAATGTCGAGTTACCTGTTAGATACAATAATTGAATGGCCACAACATCTTATAATCTGTGTCATAAAACAAATGGTAGAATAGTAATTTTCAAATGAAAACTAGGAACAAACAAGTTTATGATAATGAAAAGTCGGTGTCACAAATTAAAATACCTAGTAATTAGTTACCATGTTTATTTTGTGCAACACCGTTACACATTTTCGTGTATTCTGGTTATGTGTGTATGATAATGGTAAACATCACTGAAGTCACAGGGAGACGACGGGTTTTCATTCCTGCACGTGAAACTCGCAAACGAATCATTGTCATGACGTGCCTAAAATTACTGCAATTTCTTTTATCTTTTCTTTGCGACAACGTTGTTTGATTGAATCGGAAAGAAACAATTTAACTGTGCCATCGAGTAAATGACGACGGTCGTTTTCAGATGAATAACTCGGATCAGAACATACAGCATCAGATAATGGTCTGTCTCATCTGCTGCTCTGCTCGTTCATTCGCACTATATTGAAATTTTAGTGACTTTTCTGTATAGTTAACTAGCTGTCCTCCCAATTAATGATCAAGCAGGAAATGACTGAAATGCTTCTGTTACTTAAAATAAGAATATTGGTGTGTAATTTTATAGACTGTTTCCTGTACTGGACAAAGAATTTTGTTTTATTATGTATCGTAATGATATATTTTCCTTCTAATTGCAAACTTATCACATGGTCTCCGTGTATTACACATGTGGTCGACCGTCAATCTTCTGTTGTTTTCCTGGTGAAATTTGAATCATGATCTGTTCTTACAATTAAATGTGCTCTCTCTCTCTCTCTCTCTCTCTCTCTCTCTCTCTCTCTCTCTCTCTCTCTCTCTCTCTCTCTCTCTCTCTCTCTCTCTCTCTCTCTCTCTCTCTCTCTCTCTCTCTCTCTCTCTCTCTCTCTCTCTCTCTAATGTAGTTTGAATGTTATATTTCTTTTCTATTCAATGGCATTCCGGCTAGTATATTTCAGTAATATATGGTTGTTCATATGGTAGGTTCTATTAACAAACCAACCGTGATCTTGGCTTTGGTTTTATGGCTCAACATCATTTTGAGTACCAATCGAAAGGACCACGAACTTCACGTAGTTTGATCGGGGTCTCAGATTGCCATCGTTGTCAGTATTGATGGTCTTATAGCAAAGAATTATACGCAATTTCATTCATCTTTATCACAAAATATTGAAAACTGGGACGATTTTGAGTAGTCATTTTGGTTATTCATTTTGTTTTAATTCAAGTTTGATAACCTTAACCGATTAAGTAATTGCTAAAAAAGATGATACAGAACACAACATTTTGGCGTTATTTCCGCACTGTGAAATAATACCTTTAAACAATATCATGTCTTATCCTGAACAGATCAGGATTCAAAACTTTAAAGAATAATGTTCTGGCATCGAAAAATAAAAATGTGAACGTTACTACTTTATATTGACAATATACAAAGAAATTGGTCACCAAGTATACATTATGATTGAAAAATTGGTATAAAAAATTAAGTTTGATATTAGCTGTATGAATAAAATTCAGTTGACTATTTGCATCGAATTCAATAGTCAAACTAGAGTTTAGAATTCCTTAAAATATATTAACACTTTGCTTTAAAAAATCTACAAAAATCTATATAAACATTGAAGCTTTTCGTACCGAATACTTATCTACTCTCTTCCAGAAATAGGTTTTCCAACAATACTTGATAAATAGCTAGAAATTTACAATAATTTTAATAGCTTATGTGTATGATCGACATGATAGCAGAGTCTTATGTTTTGTGTGATGTAAATAACCGTGGCACCATTTACAGGAATGAGGAAAAACTGTTATGTAATAGACTGACATGCAATAACATGCAGCTTGAAAACGAATTTTGGATGCAGTGGCATTTTGCCAGACCTATTAAAGTTATACATAGAACCAACTTAAGATAATTTAAGTTTAACTTAATTGGATTTTGTTCTAAAGGGAACAATTATTTCGACAAATTAGAATTGATCAATACTATGAAGCTACGATAATACCTAAAATGGATTTTGAAGTACGGGTTAGACGTGCATGAAATGACAACCAATGTAGACTGCTCTCAATTCTACTCCTCCTAGGTAGTTACCTGATAATAGAAATCGCATTTGCCAAGTTTTGGACTCACGATCGTTTTGGCCGCAGGGTGTTGCCTTCACATTGAAGCTTTCCCTCGCGTACCTTCAATGAACATGCTTATTAAGGGGATTGATATTTCTTTCAATAACGTATGCACATATATATATACTACGTTTCATTAAGAATAATTGTTTAGAACCCTTTCAGTACTTAGTGTTGTTAAACGCGGAGCGGTGGACGAAACGAAAATAAAAAATGTATTGATTTCAATTCTGTATTTTAGCGTTACATTTCCCGTCATCGGTAGTCTGGGTGCTCATAAATAATGATGGTGTTTGTCCACAAGACAATGCATACTTCAGCTATACCGTCCACATTGTAGCTTTTTGTGTTAACTTTGGAACCAATATGAAATTGATTCAAACAATCAAAACGAAGACGGTGTAGCAATGATTTAGTCACTTTCATGCATATTGTTTATTCATGGCAAATACTCTATTTGCATTCAATTTCTTTCAGATATATTTAAGAAAATCAATGCTGAATCGTCTGATGTTGTCATTGCAAAAATACAGCTTTATTTTCTCTGACAGAAAATAAAACATCTGACAGTCGAAAAAATGTACACATTGACCTTTTGAAAATGGGAAATGTTATCTGAATAATTCAGAGGTATAAAACGGACCTGAGAGTAAGGCCTCAACTGTTTGACCGGAACTTGTCCTATAGTAATTGTAATTGCTTTATCAAAGGTACATATATAAATGGTGTCCATAATTCATTCTATAGGATACCCAGATGTAGGGTATTAATTTTCATTTCATTCATAACTGCTTCCACTCGTGATTCCTTTATTATTTAAGTTTACATAAGGATTTAGGACTGCCACAAGTAATGGCAAATAAAGGATCCAATATGAAGATTTGTTTACCCTAAGGTTTATTTACCCGAAGAAGTCAAATTTCCCGATGGTACGGTCCAAAGGGAATATGACTACTGAGGGTAAACTAACCTCCATATCGCCGCACAAGCAGAATGATAAATTATTCATTATTCCGAATTTAAAGTAATCGACTTGTTTGTGTTGAAGTTACTTATCTATTTCTGTTTTGTTTACCATATGGAATCGTTACCTACACTAAGCTTCTGTAATTTGTTATTGATTTGGTTCCATTCAAGAAAGATAACTCTGACAAAGATTTTAGTGAGACATCAGACAGGAACACATGCTCAAGGGATAAACGAAGTTTTGTAAACTGGTTGTGTGATGCAATTCAGCTAATCAAAAACGTTGTTACAATTATGAAGAATAATAATTGGTTTATTGTTTGACAATATCAATGTTTGTACAAAACACATGTATAAGTGCTGTTGTAGAAGAACGTACACGGGCATTTCAGTATAATCAATTACCGTGATCAAAGTCAACATTTTATGTAAACACTCAATTATTTTGGATTTCCTTCGAGATTCATTTATGAACTCACCAGCAACATTTTTATCATGTTATATCAATGAGTTATTTTATAATATGCAATATTGTTATCATTTCAGTAAAACGCTTAAAATATTAAAACATCAAATCTCTCTCTCGTGTGTATGATCGATTCTAGAAAGGTCTCTTTATGTACTTCCTAATTCTGTTTTTACCATGTTTCAAATAATTCAACAAAATTTCGGCTACCGATACTGTTTGTAAAGACATAATGAAGAAGAACAAGTGATATTAGGAATTACTGACAACGAATCAAGTTATTCAGACCTGTTTTAGGGATGACATAACTCTTTGGTTATACTTCCTTATTTCTACACAAGTCAGCACGAAAGACACTTTCAAAAACCAAATCTGGACATAAAAGAATGTAAATCCGGACGTTTCCGGATAATGAAACAAAACAAAAAATAACTTGCTTCACGGAAATTACAGACACGTAATACTGATATAAATAACATTCACCTCCACAGGCTAAAGGGATCTACTGGAAATTTAATATGAAGGTTCCCCTTGAGGTCTAGTTGTGCATATTATATTTTCAGAGAGATCGGAATCCAACATGGCCGACAGGCGGCCATCTTGTATTTTGACCAAAGGAAGTTTGTTACAGCTATTTCTTAAAAAGTACTGAAGGGATCTACTGAAAATTTGACATGAAGGTTATCCTTGAGTTCTAGATGCGCATATTACATTTTCAAAGAAATCGAAATCCAACATGGCCGACAGGCGGCCATCTTATATTTTGACCAAAGGAAGTTTGTTACAGCTATTTCTCAGAAAGGACTGAAGGAATCTCCATGAAATTTGATATGAAGGTTCCCCTTGAGGTGTAGTAGTGCATATTATCGGAATCCAACATGGCTGACAGGCGACCATCTTGGATTTTGACCTAAACAAGTTTGTTACCGCTACTTCTCAGAAAGGACTGAAGGGATCCCCTCGAAATTTTACATAAAGGTTCCCCTTGAGGTTTAGTTGTGCATATTACATTTTCAGAGAGATCAGAATACAATATGGCCGACAGGCGGCCATCTTGGATTTTGACCATAGGAAGTTAGTTATTGCCATTTCTCAGAAAGGACTGAATTTCCTTGAAATTGGACATCAAGGTTCCCCGTGAGGTCTAGTTGTGCATATGACATTTTCAGATAGATTGGATTCCAATATGGCTGACAGGTGGCCATCTTGGATTTTGACAATGGAAGTATGTATTTCTCAGAATGTACTGAAATAATCTTTGCGAAATTGATTATGGAGGTTCCCCCTCAAGTGTAGATGTGCATATTAGATCAAAATCCAAGATGGACACCTGTCGGCCATGTTGCATTCCATTCTTAAAATGTAATATGTTCAGTTCAAGGTCAGTTTAGCTATAATCTTGTGAAAAAAATATCTCACAGAAGTATGGATTTCAGTTCAAATTCATTTTTGAGACACAAAATAAGAGAAAAGAAGAGAAAAAACAGTCTGTCATAGATCAGACATAGAACATTCCATGGTGGGCGCCAAGATCCCTCTGACATCTCTTGTTTACCAAAAATCAAGTGACTTTTGCAACACATTTGGAATCTGAATAAATAATTCAACGGGCATAAATTCTTAAGTCATTTGTGATTATCCAACTGCTAAGCTCCTGGGAGTATAGTAAAAAGTTTTTGATCTGATGGACAGTACAGCAGATAAGGTGAAACGCATCAGGGAATTGACATTCAAAGCAATGGCGAAGTATCTGGAACAAACAGAGCATTTCTCACAAAAAATTGAGGACCTCATCATTATTGCAAGTATTCTTGCATGTGAAACACTCCTTCAAAATTTTCGTGATTTGGAGAAAGGAATTTTATACCAATTTCAGTGATTTTTGTCGTACATCTCAACTGTACAAGTCATATCTCTAGGTGCAAAGTACAAATAATCGTTACAACTTGTAAATGAACACAATGCACATTTGAATGAACGTTGTAAAACTATACGGAAAGTGAAAAGTGATATACAAAAGCAAAAACTTGATTTTATTGATAAAGTTTCACAGGTAGGTATCAGTAATGCTGTATCAAATCTTAGTTTAAGACAGGCAAGAGCTGAAGCTGAAAATGTACCCATACAGTATATCAAAAAGAAAGTGAACTCATGAAAAGAAAGGCTGAACTTGACGCTAGTATCAATATTATTAAACAAGAGAGTAAAGTGGCAGCAGCTGAAACAGAAGTGAAATTTTTACAACAAAGACACATGACAATGAATTACCATCTCTGAAATATGAAAAGGGTTAAATGTTTTAAACAATGTACAAAGCACAGTAGTAAATAACCAGCCATTTAGTCATACTGTGTCAGTCGCATGTCCTGTTCCACAAACATTTACCTATGTACTTCCAGAAGTTAATATGACTCCACAACATACTCAAAACAGTAACTCAAATAATGCTACGAACAATGTCATATCAGACATTACTAAGTTTATATTATGCAAGGATTTCAATCTGTCTAGATTTACAAACTTTTATGACAAACCTGAGTCCTTTGAATTATGGTGAACTTCATTCCAAAGTTTAGTACAGGAACATGGCTTTTCTCCTTTGAAGAAATGGATCTCTTAGTCAAATATCTTGGCAATTTGCAAAGTCTATACGCACGGCGAATGCACATGATCCTCCTGAAGGTGTTTCTCGAATTTAGAATCGACTAAGAGAAAGATATGGCCGACCTGAAATGGTTGAAAATGCACTTAAATCGAAGTTGAATGCTTTCCCTGTGTTGACTAACAAGGATAATTCAAAACTCTATGATCTATTGGATATACTTTCGGAGATAGAGTATTCCATGGCTTATCCACAGTTTATGACACTTTTGAGTTATTTTAATTCTTCATCTGGTGTTGGTCCCATTGTAGCCAAGCTTACACATTCTCTACAAGAGAAATGGATGACAAAAGCATCTACTTATGAGCGTGCAAATTCAGTTCCATTTCCACCCTTTACATGTTTCGTCAAATTTGTACGAGATATGTGTGAAATGCGTAATGACCCCCCTTTTTTCTATCCAACAAAACTGTGCCCTTTAGCAAGTCACTTCCTGTTGTTATTGCCAGGCAAAATGACATTTCCACTGACATCACTAAATGTTGTCCATTACACAAAGCTGGACATACTTTAAATGAATGTCGTGAATTCAGAAAACGTTCTCTGCAAGATCGTCAGAAATTTCTCCGTGAGAAAAGGATATGTTTTCGTTGTTGTGACACAAATGAGCATATCTCAGGGGTTGTAAAGCTAGTATTAAATGTGCCACCTGTGGTAACAATCGTCATGCCATAGCTACGCATATTGACTGTAATATGTCAAATGTAGATGTTGGTAGTCAAGGAAGCTTAAAGTCATCAGATAAAGTGAGTGGCTGGGAGGTTCCAGTGGAAACTGTTACTTTAAGATGTACATCTCTATGTGGTGAATTCCATAAAAGGCGCTCTCGCTAAAAAACTGTGTTAGTTGATATGTATCTTTCAAATAGTCCAGATAAATGTGTACGTGTCTATGCAACAATAGACGACCAGAGTAATTGTACTCTTGTGACACCTGACTTGTTTGATAAATTTGGCCTCGAGGGAAATGTTACTCAATTTAAAATATCTTCCTGTTTAAGTAGTGCAACTTCGAATATGTATTTCCGAGTTAATCTTGGTCTGACTTGTCTTTGATCCGTTATTTCGGTAGTGAGGCCATTTATATCATAACAAGTGGTCTTGAGCTCCTGTGTGTTTATAATTTTACGATTTTCTCTGGGGGAATTTGGATTTATTTTTTATATTCTCATGTTTAAACTGATTAATTACATGCTATGAACTGTGTATTAGTCGGCTAAATGTCCAGATAAATGAACTTTGTTGATATCAAAATTTATTTTCGACATGTAGGTGAGTTATACCCAAACTTCATTTCTTCACACGTTTGTTCTATGCGACTGTAGTTAGAGAATGACGACTGATTTTGCAAACTCGCCTTTTATATCGATTGTGGTGGCTTGTTTCTATTCAGAAAACTGAACAAATATGGCGACCAATGGAAGTAAAACACTAGGGATGTTTCAAAAACGACATTATCTTTTTTATTGGATTAAAATGGTTTAAAAGTTGAGAAAACAGCTTTAACTGAAGTCCCAATTCCTGATGTAGCCTACGCACATCCACACCTTCTCCCTATAGCTAAATACTTACCTGAACTTGATCGAAAGTTGAACTATTGATAGGTCATGACTTACCTGAAGTTCATCACGTCCTTGAACAGATTATTGGACAAAAATGTGATCCATTTGCACAACGATAACTCTGAGGTTGGGTAGTGATTTGAGAAGTTTGTCTTGGAGATATCAGTATACGCAAAACTCATATTTTAGCTGATGGAAGGGCTACAACTTTCCTTGTATCTGAAATGAACATCAAAATTCAGGATGTAAACGATGACATTTTTATGCACACGCCAGTTGACAACAAAACTGTTATCTGTCGAGGATAAGAAGTTCATGAATTTAATGGACTCTAAATTTTAAAGGGATGAAACTGGTCACTGGTCAGCACCACTACCATTTAAAGATCCAAAACCATTCTAACCCATCAATATCGTTCTCAGGCTTTGAAACGAGCACAAATTCTTGATGTAAATCTCAGTAAAAACTCTCAGAAACGTGAACACTTATGACCTTTATGTCTAAAGTACTAAATAGTGCAGCAGCTGAAGTTGCACCTGCAGTGGTACCTGGTTAATGCTGGTATCGGCATCTCTTAGGGGTGTAAAGGTGACATAGAACAAATGTTTTACCAGTTTCATGTCACAAAAGAACACCGAGATTACCTGAGATTTTTTTGGTATGAGAACAATAACTGTACATGTTTTCAGAAATTGCCCTTCGCCAGCAGTTGCTACCTGCGTAAGGCTGTTTCTAATTTTGACGAGGATGTCCACTCATTTATGTATAATGACTTTTATGTTGATGACCGGCTTATATCACTGGCTAGTAAAGAAGAAGCCATATGTCTCCTGCAGAAAACCAGACAAGCTTTAAAGGAAAATGGAAATATTACACTCCATTAAATTGTTTCAAATGATATTGATGTCATGAAAGCTTTCCTGTCTGAAGATTTGGGGGAAATTTGAAGGATCTTTAATCTGACATATTACATATTCAACACAGTTTAGGACTGGCCTGGGATTTAATCCATTACACATTTGTTTTTCGTATCAGTGACGATGAGAAACCACTTACTCGCCGAGGGATTTAATCTGCAATGAATAGTATATTTGAACCTTGAAGTTTTTGTCTCCTGTTGTCATCAGTTGCAAAATGCTCCTGCGTGAAATTACCCCCCCCCCCACACCCTGGAACTGACTGGTATGAACCTCTCATTGATGACCATGTATCAAGATGGTTGCAGTGACTGGAGTCTTTGAGACAAATATGTAATATTCAAATTCCACGAATGATCATTCCTAGTTCCATATTATCACACAATATAGAAATACATGTGTTCTCTGATGCATCCCAACAAGCAATATCAGCTGTTGCCTATTTGAAACTTATCGACAGTACGGGGACCACCTCATTTTGATTTCTCATGGGAAAATCTAAATTGGTATCGCCAAAAGGTCACGCAAACCCTAGATTAGAGTTATGTGGGGCTGTTCTAGCTACTGGGGTTGGAGAAGCTGTGTGTAGTTATCTGAACTTTGAAACACACAACCCGACGATTCTTCATGTATGTTGCCAACCGTGTTGAAAAGATTCACAAAGTATCGAAACCCTCTCATTGGTCGTATATTTCTTCTGATCGTAATCCAGCTGATGGAGGAACTCGATTTATAAGCAAACCGGATACTCAACATGTTAAAAAGTGGATCAAAGACCCAATCTGGCTATCATCAACAAATCAAACTGAGTCAAATATCGCATATAAGTTGGTGTCACCTGACAATGACAAGAAAATCCGTCCTGATATTGTGTCTCGTAAAGCTCGAATCAGTTACTCCTATCTGGATTATCATTGTTTCAGCAAATTTTCTACTCGGAAATCTTTCATCAATACTATCACATCTTTGAGGCGATTTGAAAAAGCTTGGAAAAATCACTCAGATGTGAATAAAACACTTGATCTTCGTAACGAAAGTGAGAAATTTGTCATTCGTCAAGTCCAAACAGAAGTTTATCAGAAGAAAATAATCAATTTGAAAATCGGCAAACCAATTCCGAAAGATAGTACAGTTCTGAAACTTGATCCGATTTTGGACGATGATGGAATTTTACGAGTTGAAGGTAGGTTGAAACATTGCGATTTGTCTTTAAGTGAAAATATTCCAATTTTAATACCTGGAAATAATCATGTTGCAAAACTGATTATTTTACACTATCACGAATTCTTACATAACTATCTTTTCATTTAGTTTCTGATTAGCTCATTTCATACTTTCTGTTCTCTCTCAATCGTTATATTAACCCATAAATCGCTTTGCAGATTGATATAACAATCCAAAACATCGGGGTCGTACCCAAAAATAGCACAAGGGAATTCCCGATCTTTTTCACACTCGGCGTTCACTGTGTAGCCAGTCATCAACGTTGTCGTGCTATATTTAGCGTCATATAAGTGCATTCAAGATGTCAGACGAGAGTGTAAACACACGTTTCGCCACTATTGGCAATGAAGGCTTCCAGACGTTATAAGAAGAAAAAGATTCCAAAAACACTAGAAGAGCAACACGTTTGGCCGTAAATACATTGCGAAGCTATCTCCAAGAAAAAAAATTTAGATCCCGACTTTGAAAACCTGTCCGTCATTGATTTAGATAACGTTCTCGCCAAGATTTTTATCGTAGCTCGAACATTTAATGGTAAATTCTACAGAAGATCATCCTTATTTTCATTAGGATATGGGATTAACAAATAAAAAAAAAAAAAAATGATAAAATCGCGTAATTACGCGAAAAAGGCGTTATTACGACTTTTGAAAGGCGTTATTATGCAAAAAGGCGTTATTATGCGAAAAAAGGTGTTATAACAATTTATGAATGGCGTTATAACGACTTTTTGAAAGGCGTTATTACGCAAAAAGGCGTTATTACGCAAAAAGGCGTTATTATGCGAAAAAGCGTTATAACGACTTTTGAAAGTCGTTACTACGCGAAAAAAGCTTTGTAACGACTTTTGAAAAGCGGTATTACGCGAAAAAAATCGCTAAAACAACTTTAAGAAAGACGTTATTACGCGAAAAAAGGTAAACAGTGTATTTTTGAATTGACCAAAGATTTAAAAATGTCATTTCTTGTTTGTCTGTTAACAAGATATAAAATAAATAACTCGTTGGATGTGTATGAAATTTAGCACATACATATACATGTAGTCTAGCTGAATTGTTTGTGTTGACATGCCCTAACGGCTCATAAACTTTTGGTTATGCTAGGCAAAGGTTTTTAATGTTTAAAAACCTTTCTTGTTGGTTTTTGCCATGAATATTTACAATGTACAAGCGTTAAGAAAAACAAATTTACAGACTTACATGAAATTTGACACGAGGGTGGGAATTGACAAACGCTAGAGATGTCTACATTTTTGTGTTTCTATGTCAAGTCTGTGGGGCATTTTTTGTTGGGGCGGTAGTGGTGGTTAAAACATATTCTCTTTGGGCGTTGTTTTCATGTGGATTTTGATAATTGGTCTAACAAATTGATGAATGTGTAATTTTTTCCAAAATTCACCAATGGGTTTGCATAAGATTTGCCTCAGATGTTTGGTTTAACATAGCCTTGCAGATATTTTTCGCGTAATAACGCATTTAAAAGTCGTTATAACGCCCTTTTGCGTTATAACCCATTTCAAAAGTTGTAATAACGCCTTCCAAAAGTCGTTATAACGCCTTTTTTTCGCGTTATAACGCACTTCAAAAGTTGTAATAACGAATTTCAAAAGTCTTTATAACGCCTTTTAGCGTTATAACGCATTTCAAAAGTCGTAATAAATAACACCTTTCAAAAGTCGTTATAACGTCTTTTATCGCGTAATTGCGCCTCTCAAAAGTCATTATAACGCCTTTTTCAGGCATTAACGCCTTTTAAAAGTCGTTATAACGACTTTTTTCACGTTTTAACGCCATTTCAATGTTGTTATAACGACGGCGTAATATCGCCTTTGTAAAGTCGCAATAACGCCTTTTTTCGCGTAATATCGCCTTTTCAAATTCGTAATAACGCCTTTTTTTTCGCGTAATCGCCTTTCCAAAGTCGTTATAACGCCTTTTTTGCGTTATAACGCGGTTTAATTTTTTTTTGAAGGACAAAATTGAGCCTTGTAGGCTTTCGTATATTTTAGACACAGAGGACTTGAAAATATCCACTTGTTAAAAATAAATTATTTTGCGGCAACACAGAACGGAGGTGGCAGAATATACATTTGCATGAATTCTGACGAACTTACTAAAATCATAAATTGGATACTAACACTGCTGATGGGCGCTTGTATGCTGTTCCAGGTAATAAAATGCCACAAAAATTGTAAATATATCATTGAATGTTTTAACAAGTAATCGTCCAAGTTTGATATTTGTATTGTTACACATCAGTTAATCTGCAAAGTATCTATCAGTACTCCTCCCATATATATATATATGTATATATATATATATATATATATATATATATATATATATATATATATATATAATATATATATATATATATATATATATATATATATATACTGACAGACGTTTTTTCATAGATTCTGATGACCCAAAGTGCCCTGTCAAAACTTTTATGAAGTACAAGAAGCATCGAAACACTAAATGAAAAAGCTTGTTTCAACGGCAAAGTAGAAAATGGAATTCGCTGAGCTGGTATGACTATATGCCATTAGGACATAACACCATAGGAAACATCATGAAAAATATATCAGAGAAGGCAAAAAAATATATAGCAACCAGTCTCTGAGAACATCATGTGTCCATATTCTGAACAGTAAAGGTAATTTTGCCAGTAGACACATAATGAGTGTAACTGATCATAGGGCAGAATCAAGTTTAAAAAGCCATACAGGTTATACTGAGCCAAGTGTCAAAAGAAGAATGTCAGAAGCTTTGACAAATACACTTCCAGCAACACCAACAAATAGTATGCTAAAGAGCAATGAATCATCTGTAACTCAATCACCAGTTGTGTCAAATTTGGATCTAAGTGAAGTTTCTTTTAAATTACTGTCTTCCTCTCAGTTAGATCATCTTTTAAATGATATGAATGATCTTGGAAATGATGAATTCGACGATATTCTAAGAACATTGGACATTGAGAATATGTCACCAAAGAATCAACGAATGCAAATGATTCACAAAATATTGCTTGTTTTAATATCAGCGAAACTTTAAATCACGAGATGCCTTTCCCTGTATTAAATTTATCTGATTGTGCTAATGTCACAGTTTCAAATTTTAAGTGTTTCCTGTTGGTCACATTATGCATCATGATGTGATTGATATTACAAAATTCTATCTATAGCTAAACTGTATGCATCTTTACTTGGAAGAACAAAAAGTAAATTGGAATTTCATTATTAATGAATATATTTGATATACTTGCAAATATTTTTGAACCTAAACATAATTTAGTGAAAATTGAACCTGATAAGATATTGTGTTTCTCTCAAGGATAATCCCCTACTAAGGAATTCTAATGTATGTACGTGTGTAAACCTAAAAATTCTTTCTTTTTTCAATGAATATGCCCAAAATTAACTAATTTAAAGCAAAAAAGCAGGTATTATCCATAATTTTATATTTTTGACATTGATGTGAGGTTGTAATATCCATACAAAACTGTACAATAAGGAAATCAAGTAATTCATATATGACACCATCAATTTTGACTTATTAACATAATTTTGATCATTGACAGATACAGAAATGATTTTTTGGTCAAAACAATGCCTTTTCTTCAAAATAAGCACAATTTATAGCATACAAATATCTAATTAGCCAAACAGTAGCCTATCTGTGGTATCCTGTATTGTATTTTGTCAGCGGAAAATATAGCCCCATTGCATAAATAAATAGTTATAACAAAATAAAAATGTATGCAAAACTAGTGTAACAGATTTATTTCATTAATACCACATAAGATATGTTGTATAACCAAAAGAAATAAATATCTATCCATATTAGATTTCAGTGAATACGGCTTAGTACCCTACCTCCTTGTTTTTCCCTAAATGAGCCAATACACAATATAAAGTGCAATTGTGAAATAAAAAAAAATGCAAAACTAGTTTAACAAGTTTATTTTATAAATATAAGTGTATATATGTTGTTTAATCAAAAGAAATACAATCGATCCATATTAGATTTCAGTATATACGGCTTATTAGTACCCAACCCCTTCTTTTTCTCAAATTTTGTGCCAATACACAATATAAATAGCAATGGTAAAAACTAGTTTGACAGGTTATTTATTAATACAATTTGTTATATGTTGTTTAAACAAAGTAAATAAATATCTAACCATGTTAATTTTCAGTATACACAGCTAAATAAATAGATATCTACCCATGTTAATTATCAGTATACACGGCTAAATAAATAGATATCTACCCATGTTAATTTTCAGTATACACGGCTAAATAAATAGATATCTACCCATGTTAATTTTCAGTATACACGGCTAAATAAATAGATATCTACCCATGTTAATTTTCAGTATACACAGCTAAATAAATAGATATCTTCCCATGTTAATTTTCAGTATACACGGCTAAGTAATATCCCCCTATTTAGAGACGTAGTATTTGCACATTGCCAATACATGATATAAAGAGCAAAATCTGAAAATATCTTTGTTTTGACCAATCAGTGGCCTTTATTGTGTTAGCACAACAACTGTCACTTTCATAACATCTGCCGTATATATCGTAATACCAAAATACCCCAAAGTACCATTTTTCATGAAAATCTGACAATATCAAAATTTTGATCCATCACAGGTTTTTATTTTGTTACCATGGCAAACAACATCTCTGTGACATCTACCATTGACTTCATCTTACCAAAATACCTTGAACTGCTATTTTTCATTAATAAAATATCATCGAAATCCCTTTTTATACTTATTTTCAGCAAATTTTCAGCAAATCTGAAATATCAACTTCAAGAGTTATCTTCCCTAATGTATCAAACAGTGGACCATCCTTAAGACATTCTGAGACAAATATCCATGCATTTTAGCTAGACCTATTAATTACTGATAAATTAATTACTGATAAATACTTACTTTTTCTATATCGTCATGTAAACTTTAAAACAGGTTTATTTTGATGACGATTGAATTTGAACTAATCTATAAATAAATGGTACTTTTGAATATTTTGAGTACAATAATGCTGTTATTAGAATGAGTTACATATATTACATTGCTTGTTTTTGTTGTACCTGGTATTTCGGTACCAGCTGTTCATCTTATAATAAAGTAATATTCGGCACTGATAACACCATTCAAATTGGAAAATTTTCTAAAGCTAAGATGGTAATTTTTTTTACAATGGTTACTCTTAGACAGGATTTCGGCTATATTTTTAGAGATATTATTTGGCCTTGTATGATACCACTTTCTCTTTAGAAAATACACATACTTTTCAAATTGGAGCTCAACTGATGAAGCCTAATTGACAGAAACAATATCGTCTTGAGCATTATAACTTTGGTATTATGTTATAATATTTGTAGCTTTTTACCAAAAGTCAAGTGACATTTGCAACACATGCGAAATCTGAATAAATAATTCAATGGGCATACATTCTTAAGTTATTTGTGGTTATCTAACTGCTAAGCACTGGCAGTATAATTACAAATGAACTGAAGATAATGACCCTACGTAAATGATACTAACAATATTAAAAGGTAACTCCCAAAGATCTAAGTACATTTCTGTAATGATGAACAACAAGATAGGAACTCCAGTGGTTATTGCATACAGAGCGCGACATATTGGGACTGCCTATGATATGATTTTAACATACTACCAGTAAAACCTGATACTCTTAAACAAGTATAAATGCATACATAAAGAAGGTATATACCATTGATATGTAAGATAAATCATATTTGTATCTTTCTAAGTACCTCCTGTTTGTCCACGATAAGCACACAGTTATATGGTTAAGACAATGTTATTTCTCGTAAGTTTATCAATATCGTGGTGTCATATATTAGCATGTATAATCAAAACCACCAATCTAAAAACATATTTGCTACATCAATTGTCTTTTAGAGATATGGCGAATTGGCAAAAAGCCGGATTGATCAAAGGGTTGATTCCACAAATGTCAATGTATATTGTATTCTTGTCAATTGTCAATATCCTTGACCTCAGTCCTTATATATGGTGATAGCCTCTTTAATTAAAAATGAACAATTATTTATCACTTGTACAAAATATTAAAATCTGAAGGCGAACCACACCCCTTTGAGTAGGATGCAAAATAGAGCGTTGGCGACATGACAAATGAAAAATATAATCATTATGATATTGAATTGATTTTTGTGTTTACTAATTAAGGAGTGGTCTCTGTATGAATCATGCAAAAAAAAAAAAGAAAAAAAGTGGCACAGCTATAGTCGTCAAAACACTTTAAATGTGTCTAAAAATAAAGATTATAATGTACTTATTTCATTTATGCATACAATATCAATTCTAAAGGCTGTTAAAAATTACCGGCTAAAAATCATGTCAATGCTTTGATATTTCATCATGAATTTTCCTGTAGTTTTCTTTATAGAAAATGAAAATTCATATTCACTCCTCACTTGTTTCATTGGACTTGACTGTGGACTCACGGTGGGTCTGACCGGTCGACAGGGGATGCTTACTCCTCCATGGCACCTGATCCCACCTCTTGCTTTCCAGAGGTCCGTGTTTGTCCATTTTTACCGAATTTGTATCTATGTCCTGGACATTCTATTGATTTATACTTTGGTATCTGAAATTTTTATATATTTAAAAGAAAATACAGTTAAGACAACATTTGATTTCATATTCCAGATAAAATTTGATATTCTAAGAATCGATTTCTTTTGTAAAATCAGTTGGAAACATTAAAACTGATAAATGTGGGCACTTTAAAAATAAACACAAAAACCTATATTGGGCGCTTTACGAGTTACCTCCCCTTATTACTCTTTAAAGAAAAAGTGCTAATTCACATCACAAAAAATATGGCCGACGATGAAAATCAATATGAGTTGATGAACAGTTGATGTTTCATGTTTACTCCCCAATTCTCAAACCGTGAATGTTCAAATAAGCAAGACTTTGTTAGCTTGGTGACTTAGTTGTGTTTGTACTTTGGATTTGAATAAAAAAAATATTCAACTCGTCAAAATTCATTTGTTTTTATCATTTATGTCTATTTGACAACTTCAACCCAAACTCGGCTCCGATAAAAACTAATTATCATTTTCTATATATTTATTTTGCCCTTCAGTGCCAGTTTGAAAATTAAAGTTAATTTAGACAAAGGCATACAAGGAAGCAGTTATTATTTAAGCAGCCTACTCTACTGACTAAACTTGCACATATCAGTGTTCATGTATTTATCCCTTAAATTTACATAGTCCAAGTCTCTCTCTCTCTCTCTCTCTCTCTCTCTCTCTCTCTCTCTCTCTCTCTCTCTCTCTCTCTCTCTCTCTCTCTCTCTCTCTCTCTCTCTCTCTCATATAATACTCATTACTAAATGGGTTTAATTTAAAAAAAATATATGCAATCAACAGCCGTAGAATGTAAATATAAACAGTTCCACGAGTTGTCATGTTGTTAATTTTGAATTTACTGGGTGGGGTGTCAATACAAAATGTCATGTTGAAAATTTTGTATTTACACCGCACCCAGTAAATTCAAAATTTACAACATGACAGTACAAATGAAAGGTAAAATATTAGAAAACAATGTATTACATATAAGTACATTCTGCCCAAATTTTTCACTAACTTGAAGATATTACCAGCTACAGGTGCAGTGCCACAAATATTCAATGCAAAGAGGTTTCTTTACTGATAATTAGTAATTTACCCGGTGTTATATGGTATTTTGATTTCTTGGTAATTTGACCCGGGTAATATACTATTATATATGATAATTTAACCTCAGGGATAAATACATGCACCATATGGTTTATTTTCAGTCATGGTGATTAACCACTTTCCATATTATAGATCCCCCCAAAAATCCTACTGCCTAAAATCTAAAATACATCTAACAATTTATTTTGGCATTCTGACTGGGTTAATGTAAAAAAATTATATGTGGGGAGAGGTAATCTACCCTGAGCATGGTATAATGATTTACTTTTTGTTGAGCTTTTAATGCCTCTTGTGAAAAATTTGCACTCTCTATAGTCATCTTTTATAGAAAGAGTAAATTAAGGGGGGGGGGTCCGTGCTCGAGTGATTAGATCACCGTGTTTTGAACCATGATGTCTCTCACTTCTGGTCTGCGCAGGTTCGGGTCCCGCTGGAAGCTAAGCTGATTTCTCTGAGAAAATTTGCTTAATGTAGCCATCATATTCTTCTGTGTATTCTTTTCACATTTGCTGATAATGGTGCTCATGTGAGTAAATAAGAACCACTTGGGGCTCTTGTTTGATCATGCAATTAATTACCAAGATTCTACCTATAAGTTATGCTGCTGTTTTTGAGAAATTTTCTATGGCTTTACCATTGTCCAAGTGTGTATAGTGGAACCTCTCCTAAAGATCACCTCGCTGAACGTTTATGATCTGAAATTGAAGGTGGTCTCCTAAGCGAGGTGGTCTTCAGGCGTGGTTCCACTGTATACCGGTATATACTTATAAAGATGATGGAAAATATCATTTTAGACCTGTTACTAAGGGCTAGTGTTGGTTGCAAAATTATGGTAACAATACAAAATTAAACAAACAGAGCCGTCCTGGCTCAGTCTTAGCGTGCTCGACTTTTGATTTGAGGTTGTGTGTTCGAGTCCAGCCGGCGGCAGGTTGGTTTCCTGTACTTCAGATAAAACAGTAAAAACCGAGGTCCCTTGTCACAGTAGGTGTCGGCACATTAAAGAACCGTCACTGCTCTGTGGCGAGCATATGCCAAAATCTTAAGCCCTTCACCGGCATTTGGTGACGTCTCCATATGAGTGAAAGATTCAACATTAAATAAATAAGAATATCTGGAATATTTAAGAAGGCAAACATAATTATGTCATGAGTTGCTTGAATGTCAAGGTTCAGAAAATGACGTTTGTTGCTAGTATTTTAACTGGTTACCATATTTTGTGAACATTGCAAATGTACCAGAGAACACTAAATTTGGAAATGTAAATACGCTGTTTTTCTCCAAATAAATACCAGGTTTATTACATTAAAGCTCGTGTATCTTAGAATCGGCAATAAAATAGTATTAAGACATAGGTTATTATGGTTGTTTAGCAACTAAACATTAATGTTGCCAATGAACATTTATGGTTGTCATAGAAACAATTCATTCTTAATTTAATGATTTTTTTTTATTTTCACTAAAGTGCCACCTATAAAAAATATAAACAAACGTCATGACATCTTTGAATGTAAATCACAGAAATAGTATTTCTTTACTGGTTACCATGGTAACCAAATTTTTTAACATTGCTAAAGTATCAGAGAACATAAAATATCTACATGCATATGAACTATTGAACTTTTCTCAAACTAAAATCTGAATATATTTTGTAAAGCCTCCATATATCGGAATCAGCCATAAAACAGTATCAAATCATAGGTTACTTTGGTTGCTTAGAAACCATTTATATATTTGTTTCCGTCTAGTTTGATATTTAAAAAACTCAAACATAACTGATTACTTACATCAGCATCATATTATCCAATCTTTCTGGCATTTAAAAAAATTCATATATGAATATGTACCAAATAAGCAATTTTTTGAAAATTGCTAATTTGTGAAATTTAGCTTTTTTTCTACTTGCAAGCACAGTGCCAAATGATACTCTACTCATAAAACGGTGTTGCACTGTTTTTGGATGTTTTTGAATGACATAGTAGATTTAGAAATTGTGAAAGTAATTGTTCTGTGTTTTTTCTGTAAAATTACACAACACTACAAAGATGGCTTAATTTTCCATGAGTTTTTAGAACTCTAGGTCCGGTTGCTAGGGAAATTAAGATACCCAGTTTCCCTTAACAACAGTGTGAAATGTTTTTATTTGCACACATCTCATCAGAATAAAGTCATAGATTAAATTTCAGAAAAATCGGAGATTTTGAGTGTGCCACCTTTTGCATGATTCTTACAGAGACCACTACTTATTGCGTCGGCAAATTCAGTCGTTTTTTATTTCGGTTTAAAATGATATTTTGTTTTCAAAATAATTAAAAGTAAAACTGAAATGCCAGCTTTTGTTTTTAATTGTAAATGTTTTCTTGAAAGTACCCAACGCACGAAACCATAACGCGTTTTGTCCTATATAAATGTTTTCTATCATAGAGAGTGGTAAAAATAGAAGGGCATTATGAGTCAATTGTGAATGGAATTAACAATGAAAGGAACATCCTTCATTACAACTTGAAACTTTGTAAGACTCACGGTAGATGAGAATTGACAAAATAAGAACTTGATAAAATGATAGTAATATTATATTAAGTTTAAATAAATGATAAACAATAGGTTCTCAAATTATTAAAAATCTTTTTCGTAAATATTTTGTTTTACATAAGTGTATTTTTTCTTGGAAAGTTACACCTTATTAGCTTGCTGAAATGGAGCAGGAAAACTTTTATCGAATAGATAATGCTCAAATAAACACGTATACATTATCATGATGTGGAATAAATGCACTGTAAGTTTAAAGTATTTAAGATGTCCAGGATACATATACAAATTGATGGACCTCACAAACATGGTCCTCAGGAAATCTAGAGGTGGGATCAGGTGTCAAGAAAGGAGTAAGCACCCCCATGTTGACCGACCACACCCACCGTGAATCTACAATCAAATTCAAATGAAATTAGTTAGGAACAAATCCTCGTCACAATTGGTACAAACGACTCAACAATCGCTATCAAACAGGTAACTGAACATTTCATTTAGTGAAAGAGATTAGTCGCAAACTAGGATATTATACCGGCCGTAAAATGCACTGAATAGATATCTATGAGATCAACAATATAACTATTATTGTAACAAAATAGCTGATTCATATCGAATAATTCCTAAACAACTGTAAGTCTTACCGATAATCGCATATAGTTAAATCCGAGTCACTTAAAAGTGCTCTATTACAAACTTTGAAGAAAAGTATATCCAATATTTATACTTTCATGTATAGTTTTGTTAACTGAAAAATATTGCATTTTTCTAAAAAAAAATATGTTTCCTGTATTGAATCACACGGAGTGACACAGCTTCACTATCTAAGGCGTCGAGTGGAGAGTCCAGAATAAATCGAGTGATGGTTTCTTTAGTTATACAATGAAACTTGTATATAAAGAACCCCTTATGGACACAGCAAAAGAAGAATTTAAAGAGAGGTGATCTTTAAAAAGAGTTTGATTTGTACAAAAAAGGTACTATTTTGGACAACAAAAAAGTCTTTATCACCAGATTGCATTTATACACAAGTGGTCGCTAAGGCAGCATTTACTGTATACAGTTAAATTTGTATATAACGACCTCCTTATTGACAGAACAAAACCAGTCTTTATAGGGAGGTGGTCTTTATATAGAGGTTTATTTGTACACAAACGGTACTTTTGAGGACAACACCTTTATCAACAGGTGACCTTTATACAAGGTGACAGCTAAAGCAGCTTTTACTGTATATATTATTTTATGTTGACGTTATTTTGTCCGAAATACCAATTTTACCCGAAAATTTAAATATCTAGTGATTGGCTACCAGGATACTTATTTCATCAAACACCACTCTGATTCTACACACAAATATACTGAAGTTGATATAAAAACATGCTGGAATTTCGAATAACCAATATTTTGTAATGTTCGGAGACTTGGTGTTTCAACAAACTGTCGGCATTCCTATGGGAACCAATTGTGCTCCTTTATTAGCCGACCTGTTTCTTTATTCATACGAAGCAGACTTCATTCAGAAACTGCTGAATCAAAAGAAGAAAAAGTTAGCGGGTCCTTTAATTTGACATTTAGATATATCGACGACGTTTTGTCAATTAATAATGACAATTTTCATACATATGTCAATGCGATATATCCCAGCGAACTAGAAATTAAAGACACAACAAAATCAAGCACACACGCTTCATACTTAGACATTGTACTTAATATCAACACAAACGGGAAATTAGCAGCTAAGCTATACGATAAACGCGACAATTTCGGCTTTCCCATCGTATATTTTCCACATTTCAGTAGTAATATCCCTCTGTCACCCACATATGGAGTTTATATTTCACAAATGATCCAATATGCCAGGGCGTGCACAACATTTACATTTTTCATATACAGATGTCAACGTTCCGCAAATTTTATGGTCGGTATAATAGTCTTGTTTGCAACTACTCTGTTTCACTAAGTGAAATGTTGAGATGCCTTTTCGTTGGCGGTTGTTGAGACGTCTGTACCAATTGTAATGAGGATACACTCCTCACGTGTTTCATTGGACTTGATTGTGGACTCACGGCGGGTGTGACCGGTCGGCAGGGGATGCTTTCTCGTCCATGGCACCTGATCCCACCTCTTGGTTTCCAGAGGTCGTGTTTGTCCATTTTTACCGGATTTGTATCTATGTCCTGGACATTCTATTGATTTATACTTTGGTATCTGAAATTTTTATATTAAATATGTACCTTTAATAATATTTGTTACCATACTATAAAAATTCGAAACATTTCAAGAGACTACAAGATTGAGAATATCAACTTTATATCTACAAAAGTGAATTTCCAAGTTTAATACGAATCCTTGCCACTACTAAAGAATGGACACCCTTAATTGGATATATACTCTTATAGAAAGACAACTGCAACAATATTTTTGGAAACGAAAGTGGAAAGCGTACACTTTATTTGTAAAAGACACTGTATATATATATATATATATATATATATATATATATATATATATATATATATATATATATATATATATATATATATATATATATATATATAGATAGATAGATAGATAGACAGCCTAATGAATTCACAGAAGGCTTCAGTCAGTCTATGACCCATTGGCCTGATTATAATGCGTACATTTTGTCTTGAAGGAAATAGTTCTGTTGGTTTTTTTTTCAAATAAATACTATGAAGAAGTCACATAAAATAGGTGGAAACATATTTGTCCGAACCTATCGTCGAAAATCAAGGAACGGGGCAAGGCGACATTTTATGACCTACAGTCTTCAAACTATTATAAACTCTTTATTAAATCATTTCAGGCCTGCTTACCACCAAAGTTGTACAGTAAGCTAGCAAAAATAAACTACACTGTTGTACAATTATAAGAAGTATGATTCTTTGGCCGCTCAAAATGAGAAGAGTATACCAGTCTAAAACAGGAGTTTATATTGGAGTCATATCTTATATCTTATATCATATTTAAATCAAATGTGGACGCGGGTGTGATCGGTCAGCAGGGGATACTTACTACCAGATCCCACCTCTTGTTTATTGTATCGTAGACATATTGATGATTGATACTTTGGTATGTAATTTTATATTATAAAGGAAATAAAAGATATCCTAATATTCTGCAATGGGAATATCGACCTTATCGAATAACTACTATTTTAAGAAATTAGTTTTTTAACATACGCTTGATAGTTGACTGTTCTGCCTTCCATCGCAGTGGCAATGACATGGTTTTAAATATTATAAACATAATACCAAAGTAATGGTGCTCATGACGATCGTTTCTGTCAAGTAGACTTCATCAGCTGAGCTCCAATTTAAAATGTATATGTATTTTCTAAAGACAAAGTGGTATCATACAAGGCCAAATAATAAATCTAAAGGTATAGCCGAAATCCGTCTACGAGTAACCACTGTAAAAAAAGTTGACTATCTTAGCTTTAGAAAATTTTAGAATTTAAATGTTCTTATCAATACCATGTATTACTTTAGTATAAGATTATCAGCTGGTACCGAAATACCAGGTACTAGGTTTATGTTTACCCTCAGTGAATCCAACGGTCCACCAGCAGTGCCAACGACCTAGTGCTTTTAAATATTATAAACATAACACCAAAGTTATAATGCTCAAGAAGATCGTTTCTGTCAATTAGACTTCATCAGTTGAGCTCCAATTTAAAATGTATATGTATTTTCTAAAAAGAAAGTGGTACCATACAAGGTCAAATAATAAATCTAAAGGTATAGCGGAAATCCGTGTAAGAGGAACCACTGTAAAAAGTTGACTACCTTAGCTTTAGAAAATTTTAGAATTTAAATAGTGTTATCAGTACCAAATATTACTTTAGTATAAGATTATCAGCTGGGAGCGAAACACCAGGTACAAGTTTATGTATAAACTCTGGATAAGATATTTTATAGATAGGACGAGGGTTTATGTGACTTATCCTATCATAGTGTCTTACAGTCCAATGTACAACAGATGCAACATGGAACACAGACTCCTTTTTGGTCCTGGTCCCATCCCGTATTTGAGATTCGCAGTTATTGTTTGCCATGTTGAGACCGTCATAAATTTTTCGTATTCTAATGAACTTCGAATATCCATTTGTAATTCTTCATTTTTACTTTGAAATCAACGATAGTGAGTCGAATTACAATTTCAGTTCTTGTTAAAAAGACATTGTGATAGCTGTTTCCTGTGATCGAAAAGTGATAAAACACGTATGATTAAAGCGATACTTCAAAGTGCTTGAAATAGATATGTGATCTTGTGAACCGAAGCTGATCGACTGAACTTGCTTACTTCTCTTTTCGCAATATGAGCATACAAGCATTTTACGTAACATATCACGATCATGTGTCACGTGGGTATACAACTATTTTCAATCTTATCGAATCACGTGTCCACTACCACTTGAAGAAGTAATGTAATATCTCATCTCGGAAATTCAAAATTTAAGACGACTAGAAGCGGTTAATGATTGTGTAATGTGGAAATAACTGCTTTTATAATGATTTATTGCTATAACTATTACATTTTCTGTAGATGTAATTGACATGTTATCTCCGTTCCTGTTCTGATGAAGTCCAGTTTTGTCATTCGTCTACTATTCTAAGATCATGGACAAACAAGTCTGCTTCAAACATAACTTGCATTAATAACTTTAGTTCTGCATTAGTTTTGTGAATAAACCTTGTTTATGATACAATATCAATTCGTACAATCATAGACAAAACTTCAGTTCAACAAATTTCAATTCAAATTGAAATCGTTGACTTTTGATGATATAACACACACACACACACACACACACACACACACACACACACACACATATATATATATATATATATATATATATATATATATATATATGTAAGCACTAAACCCAACACCCCTATATATCGTAGGGTGCAAAATCTAAGCAAATAGTTACGGCATGGACCAAAATAGGTGTGTGCAAAATCTATATAACATAGTATACGGCATATATACATAAATATATATATATATATATATATATATATATATATATATATATATATATATATATATATATATATATATCTTTCCAGGTAATAAACGCAACTATAAAACATCTCAGATACTAAAGTATAAATCTTTAGGATGTCCAGGACACGGATATAAATCCGGCAAAAATGGACAAACACGGACCTCTGGAAACCAAGAGGTGGGTTCAAGTGCCATGGAGGAGCAAGCATCCCCTGTCGACCGGTCACACCCGCCGTGAGTCCACAGTCAAGTCTAAATGAGGGAAAAGTCCTCGTCAAAGTTTGTACAGACGTCTCAACAACCGCCAAAGAAAAGGCAACTCAACTTTTCACCCAGTGAATGAGAGTAAAAAGGTTATTATACCGACCGTAAAATTTGCGTAACGTTGACATCAAACGTGTGTTTTCGATATCCCTGTGTCAATAATTTGTCAGTGAGTAGTTAAAATGTGTACGTGAAATGTTGATATGTTGAACACGCCCTGTACATCGGATCATTTGTGAAATATAAATTTCATATGTGGGTGACTGTGGGATATTACTACTTAAATGTGGATAATTTACGATGGGAAAGCCGAAATCGTCGCGTTTGTCGTAAAGCTTATAGTAAGTAAAATGTCTAAGTATGAAGCTTGTGTGCTTTATTCTGTTGTATCTTTAAGTTTCTAGTTTGCTGGAATATATAGCATTGACATATATGAAAATTGTCATTATTAATTGACAAAACGTCGTCGATATAATCTAAATGTGAAATTAAAAGACACCGCTAGCCTTTTGTTCTTTTGATTCAGCAGTTTCTGAATGAAGTCTGCTTTGTACGAATAAAGGAACAGGTCAGCCAATAATTGGTTCATATTGGAATGCTACAAATATATTGTCTGTTAGAAATGCCAGCATGTTTTTATATCAACTTCAGTGTATGTATGTGTAAAATCAGAGTGGTGTTTGACAAAATTAGTATTATGACAACCAATCCCTAGATATTTAAATTTCCGGGTACCACCTTTAGTGAAAAAACAGATATGTTAAATCAAAATCTTCAACTGAATAACAAATTAGGTTGTGAATTTGTCGTATGTTCTAAAATTATCAGAAAAGTTGCAAAAAAAAATTAAAAAATTGATCTTTAGATGGAATATCGATATAGTTACAATATGCTGGATAATTTTAGTTCTTTTGAAATATTTTCTAGAAATTACTAAGACAAACATATTCCAAGTTATTTTGCTGCTGTAGAAGAGGATACTGAAACTAATTATTCCGACGGATGCCAAATGAAAATAAAACACTTTTGTCAGTCGTATGCTGTCTGAAACACTTTTAGGTAATTAATGACGAAGTTTCCTTTGGGCCAAATGATATTTTATTTTGAGAACGACATTTGTCATTTGTATGTGTTCATGACAATCCCGAACTTAATAATTGTATTTGCCACTTTTCCCGTCATGAAATAATTGCGTTAAATCTGCTTGTGACAGTGATTTTCTCTGTAGATAAATAACTGCAATATACATTTTCTAAAAAAAAAAACCACCAACAACAACAAGATGTATGTGTAATATGACACGTATTACTGTGAATGAATCAATTATTATTATTATTATTATTATTATTATTATTATTATTATTATTATTATTATTATTATTGTTGTTGTTGTTGTTGTTGTTGTTATTTATTCATTTATTTTTAATTATTAGTCAATATGTAAATTATAAATGAAAGAGACAAATATTTTTCAACAAATGTAAGTAGGTTGTTCGTGTTGTAGTGATATATACCATCGTTCGTTCATTTTGAATTGGAATTCTTTTGGTCCGAACTTATAATTTCTGCCTGATACCGTTTTTCGATGTGATTTGAGAATCGAATTCATCGTCGTTCATTCTTAGAATTCTAATACTTTTGGTACGAATCCACACTATTGCTGGTATTTAGTTGTCCGTGAAAGATGGATCAAACTTGTAAAGCATCGAATTGTACATGTAGTTTATAGTTATCTTCACTTAGATCTAGTTGTATTCAGTAGTTTAGTTTTAGTCGTTTAGTTATCCATTTGGTTTTATTGCAACTTCGTTACCTTATATATATATATATATATATATATATATATATATATATATATATATATATATATATATATATATATATATATATATATATATATATATATATATATATATAAGAAATAGATATTCATGAAATATACATTTTCACCAATTCACTCTTAATGTATCTGCATCTGTAAAGGTTATGAATTATTACACCGCCAATAAGTGTATAGTATTTATCATTTACCATCACAATGTACTGTATATGTAAGCATAACATATATTGAGATAGAATGCTTAAAACAATTCATTCGTTAATAGCTTTTCAAAGATCACAATTAATTAGTATTTTCGAATATAAAAAATTGTATGGAAGGTAGGCTTTCGCACTCAACACCTAGTTTTTCCGACGGTTTACACGTTATAATACACAGTCATTTATATTTCTGTGACGAATGAACATCAGTAATAGATAATAGACAAACAACGGCGATATTTCAAGTAAAAAGTAAAAAAAATAGTTACCCATACAGTACAGTAAAATTACTTTTGAAATAGGCTGCCTCGTTTGAATAAAGGGAGAATTTTAACAAAGAAATGACATAGGTACATTAATATTACATATCCCTTGTTCACAGATTTGTTTTTGGAATCGGAGTGTTCTAAAACAAAAACATTTGCGAATCCCTAAAAGGATGGGATCAGGTACCCAAATGGAGTAGCGTTCCCTGTTAGCATGCCGCATCCGTCGTAATGCTACAAGGAAACCTCTTGAATTCGATGAAAATGTCAACCCCGTTGAAAAGGACATCAGTCAACTCCAAATCTGATTAGCGAAAGCGAGACATTGTGTATGGTCGTGCTCAGGAATACTGAAAAATATATATCACTGGACCAACAATCGCACCTAAAGTATCCTCTTCCGTACTTCCGTAGACAACGTGAAGAATTTTGGATTAAATAGCTTGGCACTGCATACCTCAATGGATATAACGACAATATTCAAAGTATAGGCAATCTATCAAGCCCGCTGTGTAGTGGTGTTAATGTGATGGAACTTTTTAATTCTAACGTAAGACGTAAGCCAAGTTCATACAACAGACCCAACATACATGAGGTTACTTTTTCATCTCTTTTACCTTGTTAACAAGAAAATGGGCCTTCATCACATTCGCAGCAAACTTTATTTTCTACCTTTTACACTGCTTAATGAACTTTTTCATTAAGCAAGAATGAACCCCTACACGGATTCTTCAACCCCAGAATACACACCGAACACCATTATTTATTTGTAAATCACAAAACAGTTCAGTTCCGTGTTCCGCCAAATTTTAAACTAAAGACCACGCCTTGCATTCCATAAAGCTATACACATAGCATGGTATCCAAGCTATTCAATTACAAACGGGTTTTGCAGTGCCTAGACATCAATAATCTTTTACACAACACCGTCACATGTTCATGCGCATCATCCCCTTCAAACATAATCCTATCGGGCATGTCATCACCGTAGACGTTTCTATTGTTGAAAATGAAAACCTCAAAAATCTTATTTTAATAGGTCCTAAATAACGCGAAGCCCGTTCCTTTAATTGGCGTCAGAATTTCAGTTTAGTTATAAATTCTGTCGAAGATTATGCCAGACGATGGGCCAAACATGAAGACGTGGAACCAGACACTTTGTCTGAATGGCTAAAAGCTGCACGATGGTTGATAAAATCTCGTATTCGAAGACTTAAAGGAACTATGAAAACACGTTATCCCTCTGTATTTAATGATCCAGAAGTAGTACCTGAATTGGATAGATTACATGACCAATATGTACTGGTCCCAGCAGACAAAGCCTCAAACAATATAGTTTTTATTTGCAAGGCATATTACTACAATTGTTTATTAGAAGAGCTAGTGTTTAATACGAATTCTGGTAATCCTACATACATACATATCTCACTTTCAAAGGACGAGATCCTACAAAATCATGTGTTCGTATTACGCTGTTTTGATGTACCTACAACCGATACTGATTTTGAGCTACTATATTTATATTGGATACCTAAACTTCATTAAACCTCATATAAGCAAAGGTACAAAGCAGGATCCAGCAAATGTTCTACCAAACCTTTATATTTACTTCTTACCAAGATATTGACAGCCGTTAAGGAGAAACTTCAGCAATACTGCACAGTTGCTTATTCCAGAAGCGGCGTAAATCAGATGTGGAAACTTCAAAATTCTAAACAACTTTTAGAAAATTTAAAGGCACACAATTTTCCTCAAATTCACAGTATCAAATTATACGACTTCTCTACTCTTTACACAACTATTCCACATAAAGAATTAAAAGAAAGACTTTTTAGCATCATGGACAACTGTTTTTTCACTGAAGGTGGTACCCGAAAATTTAAATATCTAGTGATTGGTTATCATGATACTTATTTTGTCAAACACCACTCTGATTCTACACAGAAATACACTGCAGTTGATGTAAAAAAGATGCTGAAATTTCTAATAGATAATATATTTTTAATGTTCGGAGACGTTGTCTTTCAACAAACTGTCTGAATTCCTATTGGGACCAATTATGCCCCTTTATTGGCTGACATGTTTCTTTATTCATACGAAGCAGACTTCATTCAGAAAATGCTGAATCAAAAGAGGAAAAAGCTAGCGGTGTCCTTTAATTTCACTTTTAGATATGTCGACTATGTTTGTCAATTAATAATGACAATTGTCATACATATTTCAATGCAATATATCCCAACGAACTAGAAATTAAAGATACAACAGGATCAAGAACACACGCTTCATACTTAGACATTTTACTTACTATAGACACAGACGGGAATTTGGCAAATAAGCTATACGACAAACGCGACGATATCGGCTTTCCATCGTAAATTTTCCACATTTAAGTGATAATATCACCTGCATATGGAGTTTATATTTCACAAATGATCCGATATGCCAGAATGTGTTCGACACATGAACATTTTATATACAGATGTAAACGACTCACTGACAAATTATCGACACAGGGATATCGAAAACCGCGTTTGAAGTCAGCGTTTCGCAAATTTTACAGTCGGTATAATAGTCTTGTTTGCGACTACTCTATTTCACTGGGTGAAATGTTGAGTTGCCTTTTCGTTGGCGGTTGTTGAGACGTCTGTACCAATTGTAACGAGGATTCGTTCCTCGCGTATTTCATTCGGACTTGACTATGGACTCACGGTGGGTGTGACCGGTCGACAGGGGATGCTTACTCCTCCATGGCACTTGATCCCACCTCTTGGTTTCCAGAGGTCCGTGTTTGTCCATTTTTGCCCGATTTATATTTGTGTCCTGGACATCCTATAGATTTATACTTTGGTATCTGAGATGTTTCATATTATTATATTCTTGAGAGGGGAACTTCATATTGTTTAATAAAGATATGTTTTTTCTGGAGTAATGCCAAGAAATTTACTTTTGTCTCATAGAAATTCAAAATGCTTTCAATGAAGTTTTTGGAATATGTCTCGAAGGGAAAGATTATTTGAAAACATTCCTAATTATCACATGATTTTATGTTGCAGTTCTTATCAACTAATGGTTAAATTGATGTCAACCAATTCGTATTTATAAGTTTCTTCAACTACATGCAGTATGGTGTCAAGCCATACATAAATACTGAACGATAAGATACGTTTTCTGGATTCTGAAGATCTCTTTCGATGTAAAGCATTAAAATGGACTTTTATTTAGAGAATTATCATTGAAAATTGAAGATTTAAACATGGATGATAAACTTTGAAACAGAATTGAACAACCATTTTGACGAATGTAAGATAAAGTGACAACAATTCCCAGATCATCGTTATCGCCGAAACACAGAGACAATGTATTTTCCAATTAGAACTATGTACAGTGAACAAGAATGTAAATCATGATACATTCCTAAACATGAAATAACATTTTTTAGCTGATTTGAATATTGTGATGTATGACGCTGTACATCACAAATGCAACAGTGCAGACCAGGAATTTGTTGGTTTAATTTATGTACACATAATCTGAAAAAAAGAAGAAAAAAACAACTTTGGGTGGAATTGTTAATCTGAAGGGAGTCCATAAGATATATAAGTATAAAAAGTACAAATACCAGAGTGTCACTCAGAAGGAAGTCTGTAAGAGGAATAAGTATAAAATGAACAAATACCAACATGTTACACTGAAGGTAGTCCATAAGATATTTAAGTATAAAAAGTACAATTACAAGAGTGCCAACTCAAAATGAAGTCATGAGAGGTATAAGTATAAAAAGTACCGTTTTCAAACTGATAAACTGAAGAGAGTCCATAAGAAGTATAAGTATAAAAAGTACCGTTACCAAACTGATAAACTGAAAGTAGTCCATAAGAGGAATAAGTTAAAAAGTACAGTTACCAAACTGATAAACTGAAGGGAGTCCATAAGAGGAATAAGTATAAAAAGTACCGTTACCAAACTAAAAAACTGAAGGGAGTCCATAAGAGGTATAAGTATAAAAAGTACCGTTACCAAACTGATAAACTGAAGGGAGTCCATAAGAGGTATAAGTATAAGAAGTAAAGATAGCAAACTGATAAACTGAAGAGAGTCCATAAGAGGAATAAGTATAAAATGTTCCGTTACCAAGCTGATAAATTGAAGGGGGTCCTTAATAGGAATAAGTATAAAAAGTAAGGATACCAAAGTGTTACTCTGAAGGGAGTCTATAAGAGATATAAATATAAAAAGTACAGGTCAAACAGGAACTTGAAAATCAAGAAGTTGGATCAAGTGTTATGGAGAAGAAAGTATTCCATAACGACAGACGAAGTAGAAAACATGTTTGTGACGATATAAGACGATTTCAAAATTGCAATCAGTAGTTTATCTCTTTTTTTTTTTTTTTTTTTTTTTTTTAAAAACCCAAACAAACAACCCCCCCCCCAAAAAAAAACAAAACAAAAACAAAACAAAAACAAATACAAAACAACAAAAAACCATATGTTCAGACATATGGATATATGGTTCATCACAAAAATTCTTTATTCAATCAAATGGAAGATTAAAGGAAATTATATATTTTTACACTGCGATTGACTACTTGCCCGAATCTACACATAATGGCCGAAGTTGACGTCATTTTTATTTTTGTTTTCTTCTAACATTACAATGATGCTTTCATTTTTAATGTATGACAATCAAAATATCAAGGAAATTAGTTCCAGCATCTTTTTAAAAAGTACGTCATGTAGATTTAAAATTCTTATCTTTTTCTTTTATGTTACATCTTATATTAAGCATTGAGTTATTGTAAGCATAACAGACGTTTATCTATCATTTTACAAAACAGATTTTAAACACTCAATTTGCCGACAACAATCCATTCCATTTATTGATTTCAATCACACATAATATCATAGATTTACATACATAATAAGCAATTTTTAAGATTTTCTACTGATAAGCTCAAATGAATATGTTTTGTAAAGTGCTCTCTATCCTTTTGTGTAGGATAAGGACGTGAATTGGAAATATGTCATTTCAAAGATATGCTTCAAGTTTGGAATGGTATTGATTCGGAATGTAATGTTTTACGCCACGCTCAACAATTTTTCAATTACACGGTGGCGGCCTCTGTTGAGAGAACTGTGTTACAGACCACCATCCTTCCTCAAGCAAACTGGCACATTTCTAAAAATCAGCTTAGCGTCCAATGGGGCTCGAACCTGTGAGAAACTTAATGTTTTAAAGCTCGATGCTCTAATACTGCATGTCAAGAGTGTCTAAATCTGAAAATCAATTGCTGTCCTAGCTAATTGTATGTTCCATGAAAACTTGCCCATTTCTATTAAATATCTTCAGTTTAAGGAAAAAACTTCCTACTGATAAACCCCCAAAATAAAGAGAAATAATCATATAATTTCCCTTGTCAACAATAACACGAGTCTTCCATTGTCAGTTTCATTTTTTTCAGTTATGCTGAGCGTTTAACTATGGAATATTTTTCTATAGGCGCCGGCTACCACGGCTAGATTATTTGATATTCAGGTTCAATACTTGCCAAGTGTTTAACGAAGGAAAATTTATCATTGTTGTTGTTCACGTATTTCCAAGTTTGGTATGTTGAAAATGAATACATGTATCATGATAAATTTTTACACTTTACCAATGCTAAATGAAATCTTATTAGCGTTACGATGAAATTTATATGTATATAGTTTTCGTGGATAATCTTTACTCCCAGAGCCAGAATCACAAAACAATCATAACCATACTAATATTTGTTCTTTAGAAACTGTATTAAGGTAAATGGGAAAATTATTTTCAAAGTTGATAATAAGATATATGACTCATTATGTGGCAAAAACGACTTAAAATCCTTTTAGACATCCTTTGTGAGCTTTAATATAGGTCTTAAAAGACTAATAATGCAAATAAAATTCCATCAACCTGGGATACAAAATAGTTTATTTAGCCCGTTTACTCAACTTAATTAGATAACCTGGTGGTTATCTATTAAATGAACACAATTATAATTTAAAGAGCCTTGTGTTTATGTTCAGGTTGTGTGCGTTTTTACAGAATAGGTAGTTAGGTTTTTGAATTCAGGGTGGACGCTTAACATAGAAAAAACTTGGAATGGCCTTACAGTCAAGCTGAAAATCCAAAAGAATAATCCCTTCACAAAATTGTAAGGAACAGGACAACAACAAAATGATATTAGATAAGTGTTGTGTGACAGTACAAACGTATTATCTAAAACCATCACGTTATAGGTTGACAGAAAAGTACCACCGTTTTACAGGTAAATGTGCCGAGGTATAGGCCTACCGAGATGAACTGACACAATGAGTGTAAATTAAATCATTACAGGAGTGATATAGTGTTCGTCTCAAAATTATTAGAGCAGTAGTAATACATGGAGTCACAATTTACCTGTACGTCGCATTTTTGAGAAAAGACAGTATAGTTAAGCTGTTTGTGTCAAATAGAGTCTGAACAAAAACATTATATGAATTACTGTTAATTCTTTTGTTTTCGTTTATATATTGTTATTGTTTTGAGAATAAAGCTGACCAACAATTAACAATCAATGTATCATAAAGTAGGCAGTATATTGAATAACAAGTAACAGCTTACAGAACAAAAGATTGACAATATAATTAACGCACCAAGCCTCTCTTTACGTTTGATTCTCATCCAAGTGATAATATCTGGTATCATTATGCCGCTAAATATTGGAATTATCTTTGGTTAACTTCGATTTATTCATTGAAATCAATTATTATATAGCAATTGGTCTGGGAGTAAAAATATCTTTATGTGTCAAACACCTGCTTTATCATACTATATAATACAATAAAACACATCTTTATTTATTGATCATTCAAATGGTCGCTACAGAGAATGTGATATTCAATGTTGATACATCATATATTTAAAGCAGATATGAATGTCAAGAATAGCTTAATTAGATACATATCAACATTGGCAATATACTCAAGCACATGTGGGTGGTGGAGAAAACACACATCTTCATACATTTACCCAGTTTATCTTTTATTTTTACATGCAGACATGGGCAGTGTTAGGTGTATGTTAGACATGCCAATATAATAAAAATAAGTCCAACTTAGATTTTCCCACGTCAAATCCCAGTTTTCTCGAATAAACATTAACGGAAGAAAAACGGGACTTATTTGAGGAAAATAAATACCCTTGTTTGTCAAACACTTACCATATCCCTAAACTGTCTCAAAACACCTTGGTAGTGTCTGATTGTATATTTGAATGAAAAAGCGTCAGTTTTACTCAATAATATCATAACATAATACCAAATTTATAGTTTTGCAAAAAAGGTCAAAGAAATGCTCAAGACGATATTTTCTGTTAGTAAGACTTCATCAGTTGAGCTAGAATTTGAAATAGATGTAGAGTTCGAAACAAAATATCTATTTCTAAGTTTGTCTTAAAGTAATCACTGTAAAGAGAGGACTGTCTTAGCTTTTGAGAATGTGATTTTGGAGTGTTTTGTGTGCGGACTTTTAATATTATACACCAAAATGTGGTCTTTACCCTGGTCCTTTGATTTTTTCGATACCACCAACGAGATAATTTGGTAATCACCATGCCGTCTGTTATCATATCACGTGGATAAGAGAAATATAGGGACAATACATCAGCCTATACAACAGAATCTTTGGAATTATGCCCTATAGGGATTTACTGGATCCAAATGAGTTCTATCCGCAAGTTTGTGATGTTCAGTCTGGCATAGTAGGAGTTTATCTTCTTAACATGTCTCGCCGTGTTGGAATTGTCAAATTGGTTAATGATGAATTATACTAGACACAAACGTCACATATCATAACAGTTGTTCAATGACAACAGTCTCGTCATATGCAATTTTAGCCTTTGTTTCTTTTATGTTTCTCCTTAATTTAATAAACATACCCGTTTCATAGATATTTTTAAATCGTCTATACCATTACAGACTAAACTTTGTTCCTTATTTGTTTTCATCAGAATTTGATGGCGTGTTTGACCTGTCGAAAGGGATATTTACTCCTTCATGATAGATGCCCTCTTCCAGAGGTCGCTGATGGTTCAATATTCACCATATTTGTATACAGTCGCTTGGACCAGCTGGTGGTTAATACTTTGCTGTGTTTTTTACGAGTTGATGGAACATTAACTTAGAAATGTTATGGTAAGTTATTTATTGGGAACAAAGCACATTTTGCAGTATTGGGTTAGTAACACATTATATTGACGAAAAATTACACATGTATGTGCATTGCAACAACATTAACTCAACTTTAAGATTGAATATTCGAAATGACACTTTTATTCGTATGTTTTTGCTTTTTAAATTGACGAAAATATAGTTACAACTTGTTGTTGACTTGTTGAAATATATGCTATTAAAGGTCAGTTCGGCGTCCTTTATGAGTTTTTAGATATTATAAATTTTCTTTAGAATGTTAATTTTCAATTATTTTTAACCATTATACTTTTGTGATAGAATTCTTGCATCACGATTAATATGCAAATGAGTTTTGGTCAAGTTTCACTTACTGTGTATTGGTTAAATCTGGCTGTGAAGTTGGACATAGAAGTTGCGTCATTCCTCATTCACGTGATTTTAACTGATGAGAAACTCGCAGCAGTCTTTGAAGTTGGAAAAATGTTTTACATGCACAGGTATTGAGCTAGAAATATATGGCTACTGATAGGAAGTATAGCGTAAGGGTACAATACTGCCCTGTCGCAAGGGAATTTAATATCGATGAAACGAAGTTTATAACGCAATTTTATAATTAAATCGCTGATCTATGTAGTTTGTTGTAGAATAAATATGCATTCAGTACTGTCGTTAGGCTAGATGTCTTTTTAAGTTACTTTTTTTTTTTATAAAACCTGATTTTACCGAATTAAAAAGTAAATTAAAATTCGACCTATAAAAATGAGAAAAAAATTGTGATGTTTTCATTGCCAGCTTGTTCTTATTTGAAATAAAATTGGGTGATTCTTGCAGGTTTTTGCTAATTTGGAAACTCTGGAAATAACATGCATTTTCTCAGTCAAAAGGACGATGTTATTGTGACAGTACATTCAAAATTTACAACATGACAGTGGTACACTTTATTGAAACCTGCAGTATATTTAAAGAATGTGTACACAATGTATATTTTTTCAGTGTATTATAGTATATAATTCCTGATTAAAACTTACGAATACAATCAACTCGTATCAGTATTTTCAGTACTTTGATTCTATATAGAAAATGTTTGGCACGCTAAAGTCACTTTAATGAGATAAACTTTGTTTTTCTTCAGTTAAATCTAGTTTTTCACAGTAACTCACATTAAATAAAAATATAGGTCTAACTGACAAAGCAGGCCGAAATTACTATGAGTTAATCCTTAGTTTTTTTTCGGGATAAACCTACTTTTTCTCAGTTAAATCTAGTTGTTTTTCTTTAGTTAAAGTGGGTTACGAGTTAGTTTTAGTATTTCTCGTAACCCAAATTAACTGGAGAACAACTAGGTTTTACTGAGAAAAACTAGAATTAACTTCGCCAAAATTTTATTAATACTTATTAATGTAATTGTGGCACAGTTAAACATAGTTGTTCTCGGTTAAACCCAGTTTTTCACCATTTAATGTGGGTTACTGAGAAAAAATTAGGTTTAACTGAAAGAAACCTAGGTTTAACTGAGAAAAACTAGGTTTAACTCATAATTGTGACTTTGGTGTACCATATAAATGTTCCCCTCTAGAAAACATTCCTCTTCAATCCCGAATATATTAATAAATATGTTCACTGATTACTTCAAAATATAATATACTATGAAAATATATGCTGACATTTTCAAATTTTCGTCGATTTGAATTTATATGGAAGGTTCTCTATTATTTTGAAACTAACTTATAAGATATTTTCTTTAAGAGGCGTTCTCACATATTTTTAGTGTTACAATATCTGTACTACACCCTAAAATTCAGTTTGTAACTCATGCATATGCTATATCTTAATTCGTTACATATAGATCTAATTAATCAGAGTCAAATAAATATGCATTATCGTAAGATTTTGACCTTTGCTTGACCACAAAATAGTTTATGAATAAACTGAAACATATTTGAATGATCCGAATTTTAGATTAAATAACCAAAGGAATAATCAGCTAATTAAAATATTAATGATACAAAAAGAAGACTAACTGCTGTTACTAAAAGAAACATTTGATTACGATGTCATCAGCCACAGGGGGCTGTGTGAACTACACTGTTTGTTTTTGCATTACATATATTTTAGAATCATGGATCATAGTTTGGAAGAAATAAAACAATGTATCTATAGAAAACATAAAAGTCAAACCTATAACAGATAGGTGGGGACGTTTTCTGTACAAAGAAGGAGGAATTAATTGTATATAGAAATCTTGCTCCCCTAGGGGGAAGCTTTTCTATATAGAACTAACTTTTAGTGGAGGTTAAATGCACAAAAAAGGATTCTTGTATCGATTTGAATGAATGACATTTTGCAACGCACTGATACATTGATGCGATTCCTGGAAAAGATCATGACGGTAAATAAGCCTCACCCGCTCAAAACTCAGAATAATACTGAGTCTTAAAATATTCTTTACTCGGTCTGCTCGACCGATTAGAATTCAGGATTAGCTGACGTAATGTTCTCAGATAATTCTTGTGAAAATAAATCATATATCAAGCACAATTTACACAAAAATAGCAAGGCAGTTTGTAGGTGTCTTTTTATTTCTATAAAAATGTAATATATATATATATATATATATATATATATATATATATATATATATATATATATATATATATATATATATATATATTTATATCATCACCTTAGTTGTAAATAAAATATTAATATCAATATTAAAAAAAATAAAATATCAAAATGTTATGTTAAGTCTCTGATTTACAATGTCAAAAGAGGCATTTTAATGATTAATTGTGTAATCTACGTCAGGATATATGGCGATGGCGTCATGATTTTGGAAAAAGAAATAAAGGATACATATGACCAAATCATTGGATCAGTATATACAGATTATTTTACTCTTATTGCTATCAGATAAAATTGATTTATCAAGCTTATTTTTCAAAGTCAACAAAATGACAAACTCGGTCAGTTGACATTCTAAGTTCTGAATGGTTTAGGTAAATTGGAGAATTTTTATTTGAAATTTATCAAATTCTATTTATGAATATCGAATTTGGAATATCAAAGTTTGAGATTATAATTACTATTACAAACTCCAAACAAAATGAAATTCACAGCCATGTCTATAGTCTTTTTCAATATCTCTTGACGGGTCAAAAGCATTGATAATTACGCACTTAATTACGCATTATAGTTTAACACGCATAGTGAAGAAATAATGATAAAATAATATGAGTAAAGATCTGATTTGAATCTAAAAAAAATATATCTTTATTAATGAAACATGATATATCTGAGAAACTAGGGTGACTGAGAGATATTACAACTTAAATGTGGAAAATTTACGATGGGAAAGCCGAAATCGTCGCGTTTGTCGTACAGCGTAGTTGCTAATTTCCCGCCTGTGTTTATAGTAAGTAATATGTCTAAGTATGAAGCGTGTGTGCTTGATTCTGTTGTAACTTTAATTTCTAAATCGCTGGGATGTATCGCATTGACATACGTATGAAAATTGTCATTATTAATTGACAAATCTTCGTCGATATATCTAAATGTCAAATTAAAGGACACCACTAACTTTTTCTTCTTTTGATTCTGCAGTTTCTGATTGAAGTATGCATCGTATGACTAAAGGAATAGGTCGTCCAATAAAGGGACATAATTGGCTCCCATGGGAATGTCGACAGCTTTGTTGAAAGAACAAGTCTCCGAACATTACAAATATATTCTCTATTAGAAATTTCAGCATCTTTTTTATATCATCTTCAGTGTATTCATGTGTAGAATCAGAGTGGTGTTTGACGAAATAAGTATCCTGATAGCCAAATCACTAGATATTTAAATTTTGGGGTACCACCTTTAGTAGAAAAAACAGTTGTCTATGATGCTAAAAAGTCTTTCTTTTAATTCTTTATGTGGAATATTTGGGTAAAGAGTAGAAAATTGTGTGCCTTCAAATTTTCTAACAGCTGTTTAGATTTTTTAAGTATCCACATCTGATTTACACCACTTCTGGAATAAGCAACTGTACATTATTGTTAAAGTTTTTCCTTAACGGCTGTCAATATCTTGGTAAGGAGTAAAGATAAAGGTTTGGTAGAACATTTGCTGGATCCTGCTATGTATCTTTGCTTATATGGGGTTTTATGAAGTTTAGGTATCCAATATAAATGTGGTAGCTCGAAATCGGTATCCTATGTAGGTATATTAAATGAGCGTAATACAGACATGTGATTTTGAAGGATCTCGTCCTTTGAAAGTGAGCTACGTGTGTATTTAGGATTTCCAGAATTCGTATTAAACCCATGTTCTTCTAATAAACAATTATAGTAATATGCCTTACAGATAAAAACTCTATTGTTTGAGGCTTTGTCTGCTGGTACCAGTATATATTGGTCATGTAATCTATCCAGTTCAGTTACTACTTCTGGATCATTAAATACAGAGGGATAACGTGTTTTCATAGTCCCTTTAAGTTTTCGAATACGAGATTTTATCAACCATCGTATGGCTTTTAGCCATTCAGACAAATTGTCTGGCTCTACGACTTCATGTTTGGCCCATCGTCTGGCATAATCTTCGACAGAATTCATAACTAAACTGAAATTCTGACGCCAATTAAAGGAACGGGCTTCCCGGTATTTAGGGCTCCTTAAAATAAGATTTTTTAAGCTTTCATTTTCAACAATAGAAACGTCGCCGGTGATGACATGCCCGATTGGATCGTATTTGAAAGAAGATGAAGCACAAGAACATGTGACAGTGTTGAGTAGAAGATGGTTGATATCTAGGCGCTGCAAAACCTGTTTGTAATTGAATAGCTTGGATGCGATGCTAGGTGTATAGCTATATGAAGTGCAAGGCGTGGTCTTCAATTTAAAATATGGTGGAACACAGGACTGAACTTTTTTGTGATTTAGAACATTGCCAATGTTTGAAGCGTCCAACCTTTATTTGTAAATTTAAGTTTAAGGAAAAGACCTTTCTCTTCAGAACAGTCATCGTATGCAACGCGAGCAGGCTTAAACAGTCTGTGATAAACGATATCCATTATAACGGAGTTCAGTATGTATTCTGGGGTTGAAGACTCCGTGTAGGGGTTCATTCTTGCTTCTTGAAAAAGTGTATTGAGATTTGTAAAAGGAACAGAATAAAGTTTGCTGCGAATGTGATGAAGACCCAATTTTTTGTTAACGTAAGGTAAAAGAGATGAAAAAGTGACACCATGTATGTAGGGTCGGTTGTATGAACGATGTCCGTGACTTCGTTTACTTCTTACGTTAGAATTAAAAAGTTCCATCACATTAACACCATTACACAGTGGGCTTGATAGATTGCCTACACTTTGGATATTATCGTTACATCCATATGGGTATCCGTTTACCTCATTTGAATATATTTAAAGGGGCTTTAGCTGTGTTTACCAAAACAAAATTATGTCAATTTTTCTACTTTTAGTCCTTGTACTTGATGTATGATACAAAATAAGAGCTATACATAGGCATAAAAACGTATATTCTTATATGTTTTTTGAAAATAAGGTCAGGTCCAATGTAGTTATAAACAAATAGTAAGTTTGAGTTATTCAGTTGCAATTGAAGAAGTGCTAAACCTGGGTTTCTAAAGAAATTTTTACAAAATATATAGGTATACAAGATTTGTTATGTCTGTTTATATCTTTTTGATTATTGTATATCAATCAAAGTAGTGAAAAGGAGAAAAAACATTTTGAAAAAAACTTCTGATGCTCCTTGTAAGCTATTGTATATAATTTTTAATATTTTGTTGCGCCATTTGAATGTTCCCAAAATCTATTTACATCGTTAAACGTTTTCATATGTTTACTTTCAAAATGAGAACAAGAATTTTGTGCTGAAAAATGTAGTACAAACATAAATAAAAATGTATTACATATTCCGATTATTGCCCCGAACTAATACACTGATGTTTGAAATATACCGATGCATCTGAACACTTAAAGGTAACATAAAAAACTGGATAAAATAATTAAAAGAGCCAACAAATCCATAATACTTTTTGTATTATATATAATGGATTTTTAGTTTTATATATGCTGAGCTATTCGCTTACATGAGATCATTTGGTAGTACTACATAGGTATGGGTTTTGTGTGTGTTCAGTAATTGTTTTAACATTTATCTCTGGAATTATAACATTTTTTCTTTAGTGCCTTACATTAGGAGGCGGTGGATTCATGTGTCTCTTTTTCATACACCCCTTTTCAATTGTTAAACAATACATTCAGATATATTAATATACATTACATTTAAAGTACAGTAGAACCTCGCCTGGAAGACCACATTTTAGCCGCTTTACATGTATCTAAAAAGTACAGAACCTCATTTAAGATATCACATCACTAATCATACCACTTTGAATCAGTTGGTTATGTGCTCTTAATAGCGAGGTTCCGCTGCATCTCTATTAAATAAATACGATTATAAGCGATATATTGAAGATTTATTTAACGTAGCCATCTATAACTTTGGTATTATGTTTATGATATCTTTTTATAATGTGCAGCTTTATTATAAGTATTTGATGCCGCAGCGTTTAACTGGTACCCTGGCTAATTTGTTCAGATCCAAAGCGAGAACCGTTTGAATTTTTTTTTCGTCTAATTAAATTTTACTGCACGCGTTTATCTAAACGCGCTATTGCTCTGGCACAACAAACTTCATGATCATTTAATTTTTTTTCTTAGAATACACTTCTTGTTCTTAATCATTCTTCTAATGTTTATCTGCCTACAGCACCTACGACCTGTACCGGGTGGTAATGATACATGAATGATATCCATATATATTTTTAAACATCCGTTTGTATACCATGAACAACCCGGGGACCAACATTTTGTGGGGAAACTTATGTCGTGAAAACTTAATTACAACAAGTTAACTATGCTTATGATTAGTCTCATAATTGCATCGTATGGTAATAAAATTACTAACAATGCCAAAATTATAGTTTAGCTCAAGACGATCGTTTCTTTCGAAATGATTGCAACCACTATATGACGTCATCAAGTTCAAGATGCTTCCGGAAGTAGAATTCATTCAATATATACCCATCGGTTTTAACAGGACAGACTTATTCGATCATTTACTGGAAACTTTCATTGTAATTGATGACTTCACCACCAAGTGATAAAGATCTGTAACCACAGTAATTTGTCATCTTACAAAGCCAGAACCAGATTCAACTAAAAGGAGAAGCAGTCACTTTGTTTTGTTAAATAACCCCATAGATAAACAGCCAATTATGACCCTGGCACATCATATGTATCCCGGACATGCTGGGTACTTAATACTTTCGAGAGTGCATTACAAAATCCCTAAAGATATTTAATGGCAAAATTCAAACAGACAGAAAAAATACAGAGATTGAAAGAGAATATTCTTAATATGTCACGTGATTTCACGAACTAATGAAAAAAGAGATTACACATAAAAAAGTAAAAAATCTGAAACAGACCTTGATACTTCTCATTTTGGCAGAGCAAAAATTCCATAACAGACATGTTTGCCATAGCCAGAAAACGACGAAAACATATCATTGTACGACGACTGTGGAATCGTATTTGATAGAACATATGATGTTAAAAGCAACATGAAACAAAACCGATATGCAATTTAAAAAGAGCAATGGACATTGGTGAAAAATCTTTGGTAATATAAATGAAGAAATGGAGCAGCATTGTAATTAGATAACAATAAGATTCTTTTGTGTTCAGTTATCAAGAAGTGATTGCTGAGCTAAATTTAGAAAGGGTACATGACCAATATATGATGGTTCAAGGAGACTGGACCTATACTAATATAGTATTTGTTTGTAAGACACATTACTCTAATTGTCTATTACAAGAACTAATCCCAATTTTGATAACACTATATACACACGTAGCACACTTTCAAAGGATACAATCCTTCAAAATTAAGTGTCAGTATTACCCTCTTTCGATGTACTTACAATCGACACTGCATTTGTGCTACTGTATTTGATACCTAAACTTAAAAACGAAACCTTACAAACAGAGATACAAAACAGGATGTAGCAAATGTTCCATCAAACTGTTATCTAAACTACCAACGTAAATACTGAAAGCAGTTAAGGAGAAACTTGAGTAATAGTGTACTGTTGCTTATTACAAAAGTGGAGATGTGGCTACTACAAAAATCCAAAGCTTTAAGAAGATTTAAACAAAAATATTTTTCTCAATGTATAGTTCTAAACATGCGACATATCTACTATTTATACAATAATTCCGTATAATCAATTAAAAGAGAGACTATTTGGTATCATAGACAACTATTTTATCACTAAAAAGTGCTACTCGGACATTTAAATACTTAGTCATTGGTTATCATGATTTTCCTGCCGTCCAACAGCCCTGTTTCAACGCAAAAATGCACTGAAGTTGATACAAAAAGATACTAGAATTTCTAATAAACAATATATATTGGTAGTATTTGGAGATAAGGTCTTTTAGCAAATCGTCGGGATTAAAATGGGAACCACATGTGCCCTTTATTAGCCGATCTGTTCCTTTATTCATATAAAACAAGCTTTATTCAGAAGCTTTTTAAATAAAAAGAATAAGACGTTAGCTGAGGTCTTTGATTTGACATTTAGATATTTTTTACGACATTTTGTCAACGACAAACTAGAAATAAAGATGGCACAGAATCTAATAAATACGTTTCCTACTTAGACATTGTACTTACTAAAGACACAGACGGGAAATTAGCAACCAAGCAATACGACAAACGTAATTATTTTGGCCTTTTTATTGTCAATTTTCTACATTTAAGTAATAATATCCTTTTTTGGCCTGTATATGGTGTTTATATCTCACAGATGATCCGATAAATCAGAGCGTGTTTAATATACTTCATATATAGAGGTAAACTACCTCTAAGTTGTTGTCACAAGGGTGTCAAGAATCGCGTTTAATATCAACATTTCTCAGATTTTATGATCAGATTAATGACCTTGTTGCATTTCTATTTCACTGATTGAATTGTCGATTGCCTGTTCGATGGTGATTTGTTGAATCTTTTTACTGATTATGATGTGGATTCATTCCTCAATTATTTCATTTTAATTGAGAAGAGGATATTTACTGCTTCATGATACCTGACCCCACCTTTGTATTTTTAGAGATCCGTGTTTGTCCAATTTTAACCTGATTTCCATATTGTCTCATTAGCCTTGGTATATGTGATTATTTATATGTGATTATATATTCAATTTTAGGGGGAACCAGGATATCGAAACATGCCGCACAGCTTACGGCTGACGATAAACTAATGTTGGCAGGAGAATACTGTTTAAACATTACCTTAACCTATTTATGAAGTTAATTGATTCAAAAGTAATTAAAACAGTGATGTAGTAAGTAAATGAGTAGTATGAAACTAACCGTGCTGTTAGCATCGCTATCATAAAACACTAACATTTACTAGACCTGCTTCTGGACGAACCTGATAACAACAAAGGTGAATATGAAAATGAATAAAACGATGAAGAAGGTGTTCTGAATAAATATAGCTAAATCTTACTAGAAGAGTCATAATATAGAAGTTGCTCTAAGAAAACGGATATGAATTAAGACAACTATCCGTAAAATATTTTTTCTTTGGTCCTCGACACGCGAAAAGTTTTAGTGATCCGGTAAAATTACACTCTTTACTTTTAAAAAGATGGAAAGTTGAAGATCTCTAAATATTAAGGAAAAATGGCGGCAGCGACATGTTATTTCCCAGAACTGTTCTCAGCGGACATGATGACAAGTGGGATATGGATTTATGGACATGACGAATATGCCAAAGAAACCTATAATATGGTATTCATACTCGATGTCATGGACATTTACCCCCAGCCGTTTCCTTGGTTCTTTTAGATATATGGAACAGAGTCATCAAATATAAAACATCTCAGATACCAGAGTATAAATCTTTTAGATGTCCATGACACAAATACAAATTCGGCAAAAATGGACAAACACGGACCTCTGGAAACCAAGTGGTGGGATCAAGTGCTATGGATTGCCAACGATTAAACTAAAAACATCGCTATTGACATATAAAAATCAGCTATTGACACATAGCTAGACAGTTAGCCAGTATTTATAATAACACCCCAAGTCAAATAATCAACGAAAAAGTAGGGACTATCTACCTTCTTGTCTAACGAAAAACGACATAAGTCAGTCGACAACTCAAGGAGATCATTTTGATTGAAAATTTGCGATCTTATAGGGACTGAGTATCGTCGGGGTTTGTAAGTTCGTGGAGATATGCAATTTTGTTTTTTCCTAATATCTTGTTACAATCGCATATCTGATGAGATTTGACGCTTTCTGGAACATTTTTGGTTACCTATTTACGATGCATTCAAATGTTGAAGACATACGAACTACGACCGGTAGAAAGAATTAAAATCAATTAGAGTAGTCAAAATTATCGGCATTTTCTTACTGCCGAAGATTTAGAGACACCAACAACCAAATGTCGACATAATGGGTAAACTATTGGACTCAAAATTGTATCATCTGCTTCGAGTACCTTTCACTGAAAGTCACGTGCTTCGAAAGTTGATCCACGAACTTACAACCCTTTGACAAAATGAACAACGTCGGTAAACATTTTAACTCTATTAAATAATACAATTAGGCTATATAACTTTTATTTTTGCATTGTACGATGAATAATAGGTAAAATATAAAGTGAGATCATTTGAAAAGGGTAAGAATTTAGTTTTCAGCAGTAATAACGTTAGCCCCACGAACTTGCGATCCACGCCGATATAACTTTTTCGGCCATTTACTATTTGAAAAGGAATACGACTCAAAGTGGTCTGTAGAAAGTCTATCCATTTTGTAACGATCTATGCGAGGCAATTTGTCAATGTACAAGCGTGAAGATTGCCATGGAGATGCCGATACATCATTTATCACCCCGAATTAGCTATATTGTCGTCAGTCATGTGGGCGTACGGTAAATTGAACAAGACTGGAATAAACAATTTTGCGTTCAGCGGTTAAACTGGCCTAAAGTTTACTATAGGATAAATGCATCTGATGCTCAAAACTGATATTACACTTTGTTATGTTTTCTATATCACATATCCCGTTATACTTTGTACACATTGTACTTTTGGCATCATCAACAACAACTTAAATAGTTAGTATATGTATTTGTAATGTTTGGAGACTGGATCTTTCATCAAACTGTCGGCATTCTAATAGGAACCACTTGTGCCATTTTATTGTCAGACCTGCTCCTTTTTTCAGATGAAGCAGATTTAACTCGGAATCTTCTGAATCGAAAAGCTAGCGGTGGCCTTTAATTTAACATTTAGATAGATACTGACGAAGCTTTGTCATTTAATAATGACAATTTTCATGCGTATGTCAATGCGATATATCACAAACGAACTAGAAATTAAAAACCAACAGAATCAAGCACATACGCTTCCTACATTTTACTTACTACTATACTTTCAGACGGGGGATTAACAACCAGGCCATACGACAAACGCTATGATTTCGACTTAATCTCAAGTTACGTAAATTTTATGGTCGGTATAATAATCTTGTTTCCAATTACTATGTTTCACTAATTTCACTAAATGGAATGTTGAGTTACCTGTTGAGTAGCGGATGTTGAGTTGTCTGTACTTATTGTGACGAGGATTATATCTCAAATATTTCATTTCAATTTGACTGTGGACGCACAGCAGATGTGACCGGTAAACAACTCCTTCATGGCACCCGATCTCACATCTAGACTTTTAGATGTCCGTGTTTGTCCAATGATTGCCAGATCCATGTATTATATCGCTATGTATTCTGAAGATTAATACTTTGGTATTTGTGAATTTTATATGAATAAAAAATGGAACTTTAATTGAACTGTTTGTCTTTAAATTACTGGTGTATATCCCCATACAATACAGAGGTAATGCGTCATTTCTATCAAACAAACCTACTGTGAGTACGTCAAAGACCGGCGATATGGAGAGCGGTAGATAATACACCAAATTATGGAGCTTCTGAAATTCGTGAATGACAATTATTAATTCAGGGTAAATATCTGATGACCGAGTTTTGAATACCTAACTAATGAATATGCACGTCTTCTCATGGCATCATGAATCGTTGTTACTAGCATGTATCTACTGCTCCTTTAATTTATTTATCTTATTATCTATGGTAACAGGTGACATAGTGTTCGTTTTTTCCTGAAATGACGAAATATTTTTGTATAGTAAGCTTAGATAACACCATTTTCATGAAACCCAATTGTTAGAATTTACGTTCTATCGATGTGATCAGATGGAAAACTAATACACCTCAAAAAGTTTAACCTGATTTACCTGTTATGTTTGAAGTACCAACTAGCAGCATTATTGATAGGCACAGGATAATACACAGATTGAATCACTTTACCCATCTTTTCACAAATGTACGTAATATACAGATTGAATCACTTTTCCCATCTTTCCATAAACGTACGTAACACACATTGAATTAATGTACCCATCATTTCACAAATGTACGCATTACACACAGATTGAATCACTTTACCCATCTTTTTACAAACGTACGTAACACACAGAGTTGATCAACTTATAAGTCTACAAGGTAAATTGCCACATGTTTATACACAAGGAGTCTACATTTAATGTTGACAGGGGTGAAAGACCACTTGTTGATGCAATAGTATTTGAGCTTTAGTAGAGCATGGAATCCGTGCGCGGCAATATGTGCTATCTGCCAAACCGATTGTTGGAAAATAGACAGTGTTGCATTTTACCTACTTACTCAGCATTTTCTTCACACCATGTTTCGTTTTATAAATCAAAAGCTCAAATTGACGCTCAAATCTTTATTATGACACAATTTGCACAAAACCCACAAAACGTGGGCAAATACGAAAAGCAGATACGATTTTTTTTTACAAAAATTGGTTACTTGTTGATGATGTTTTACAAAACTATATTTTTTGTCAATAAGAAGTGAAAAGGCATATAGAAATGTTATATCCAACAGACATTCGAGGAAAAGAAGAATATGATTTCCTGTGACGGTAATATAGTCCAGTCTACATAATTTGGGAGGGCGTAGTAACCTTTTGATTTTCATATGGTCGATACTACTCACATTTCGGTTATGGCATATATCATGGGAAATTAATTTTATTATCTACTACCTTAAACAACAATTACTCTTACTAGTATAATTCTAATGTATTGCCTAAACATTTAACTTATCCAGGTCAAGAAAAGCTTCACAAAGCATGCGTTGTTGTTGCCCACATCATATTGAAATATCTTATTTATAGCCACACACAGTTATCTTCTCTTTTTTCCGGAGATCACAATGGTGTCGCTGTTTTGCTGCACATGCACAGCAATTTAATGCAGTGTACAATATGTGCGATGAAAATTAGAAGCATGTACAATAAAATTATTGCTCGGGAAACCGTTCTTTGCCGAAAAAAATGAGATACATTACAATTTGTATGTTGTCATATTACATGGAATTTGTTCCAGGAAACAAACAATGTAAATAATGTGAAACTTTCAAAAATAAAAAAAATGCTGTTTGCTTTGTTCGTGTGGCATAGCATGTTCACATTTCGTTACTGGTTACTGATATCCTTTTTGTTGAGAACAGAACAGGAAATAAATCATACTACGATCGAACCTCGCTATACAGAGCTGCATTAATATGCACTTTTCTCATTAAATTTTTCCTGAAATTCTTGCTACATGTCAAAAAAACAGAAAAAAAATGTTGGCAAAGTTTGAGTAATATATGAGTATTAACTGTGCTATAGCATTAGTGTCACTTAGTTCTTGACTACCGGTGTGGTGTAAAATTATGTGATGACACACGGGCATGAAAGCGCGTGAGGTAACCAAATGTGTTTAGTTTCCCTGCTTTCTTTAGATAAATTATCCATTATTTGTAGGCTGACCAGACTTTGACTTCGGGTGTATCGCTCTACCTCATTTCAAATAGGGTTCTTTCTAGTTCTAGTCTGGAAACCCGTTGGTTGAATATATGTTTTTATGCGGTTTTCTTCTAAGGACGTACACCTGACTAAGAACATTTAAGATCAAATATGCATGAAAGCGCTTGAGGAAACCAAATGTGTTTGTATCCCTGCTTCATTAGAAATACTCCAATATTTGAGGTGACACGCCTTTGACTTGGTGTATCGCTCTACCTCAATTCAAAAAGGGATCTTTCAAGTACTACGTCTGAAACCGTAGTTTGAATCTTATTAATTTATCTTATTACTTCAATTACGTATGTCAATCGCTCAGCATTCACCATTTTTTAACCGCGTTCATGCAAAAACCGCATATCATTAACCGGAATTCGAAGTTAAAAATCTCTCTTGTTAGGTCAACACTTAAGTCACTAGACAATAGCAAGCGTTCATCTCACATGAAAGAGGGTAAGATTTTTACATCAATAAATTTAATTGGATAATTTATTCAGATATTTTTCAGATTTGAATATGTATCCTGGAAATTGTGAATATTTATACTTTGGTATCTGAGATTTTATGTTATTCATGAAATGTAAATAAAATGAAATGAAATCCTTTTTGTTGAAAACAGAACAGGAAATAATTCATTCTACGATTGTTGATCGAACTTCGCTATACAGAACTGCATTAATATGCACTTTTCTCATTAAAATTTTCCTGAAGTTCTTGCTACAGGTCAAAAAACAGAAAAATTTGTTAGCAAAGCTTGAGTAATATATGAATTGCAGTATTAACTGTGTAATAGCATTAGCGTCACTTAGTTCTTGACTACTGGTGTGTTGTCCAAATAATGTGATAACACGGTACACATGACTAGGAACATTTAAGATAAAATAGGTCACTGAGAGTATGTATAACATCTTGGCTACTCGAGCTTGTGGAAGTCGTTTCTTCTTGCCATTCTCCTTTTTTGTCCTCTTTGTAACACTGATCATTTTCTTCATTTTTAGCGACTGCACTCCAATATTTGAGGTGACACGCCTTTGACTTGGTGTATCGCTCTACCTCAATTCAAAAAGGGATCTTTCAAGTACTACGTCTGAAACCGTAGTTTGAATCTTATTAATTTATCTTATTACTTCAATTACGTATGTCAATCGCTCAGCATTCACCATTTTTTAACCGCGTTCATGCAAAAACCGCATATCATTAACCGGAATTCGAAGTTAAAAATCTCTCTTGTTTCAACACTTAAGTCACTAGACAATAGCAAGCGTTCATCTCACATGAAAGTAAGATTTTTACAAATAAATTTAATTGGATAATTTATTCAGATATTTTTCAGATTTGAATATGTATCCTGGAAATTGTGAATATTTATACTTTGGTATCTGAGATTTTATGTTATTCATGAAATGTAAATAAAATGAAATGAAATCCTTTTTGTTGAAAACAGAACAGGAAATAATTCATTCTACGATTGTTGATCGAACTTCGCTATACAGAACTGCATTAATATGCACTTTTCTCATTAAAATTTTCCTGAAGTTCTTGTACAGGTCAAAAAAACAGAAAAATTTGTTAGCAAAGCTTGAGTAATATATGAATTGCAGTATTACACGTGTAATAGCATTAGCGTCACTTAGTTCTTGACTACTGGTGTGTTGTCCAAATAATGTGATAACACGGTACACATGACTAGGAACATTTAAGATAAAATAGGTCACTGAGAGTATGTATAACATCTTGGCTACTCGAGCTTGTGGAAGTCGTTTCTTCTTGCCATTCTCCTTTTTTGTCCTCTTTGTAACACTGATCATTTTCTTCAAAAAAACCAGAACAGCGAGAGAAAAAGGGGGGAGAGGGAGAAAAGTGGTAGAGGAAAAAAGGATGTAAGAAAGGGAAAGAAAAAATCAGAAAGGAGTAGGAGGGACGGGAAAGAGGGGAAAGGGCAAAAGAAAGGAGGGGGTAGAACAGTGTACGAGAAGAAAGGGAGAAAGATAACAGCGGAAGAAGGAGCGGAAGAAGGGAGGAGTAACAAATGATCTGTGGAGAAATATAGAGAGTAGGAAGGAGCACAGACGAAAGAGAGAGGAGGAAAGGAAGGGAGTGAGAGGGGCGCGAAAGGAAACCAAAAAGAAAGGGAGGGGGGTGGAAGAATAAAGAAAAGGGGGTAAAAGAAGGGAAAGAAGAAGTAATAGAAGTAAGAAAAAGAAAGTAAGACGGGTACAGGAGAGGGGTGGAGAGGGAGAAGGGACGAGCGAAGGGTGAAAGTAAAGGAGACAAAAGGAGGAGAGGTGAGATAAAGGAAGAAGAGGGTAGAAAGAGGAAGGTAGAGAGTGGTAGGGTGGTGGCAAGGGTAGAGAGGGAAAAGGGGGGGGGTAAGACGGGGTAGGGCTAACAAAGAGGTAGGGAGGAAACGAAGGGAGGACAGGGAACAGGAAAAGGGATAAAAAAGGGAAAGTGAATAAATGGGGAGGGGGAGACAGGGGAAGAAATCACATAGTAGAAAAAAGGGAAGAGAGAGGTGAGTAGAGAGGAGGGACGGTAAGAGAGAAAAGTGTAAAGACGAAAGGGGGGGGAAAGGGGAAAAGGGAAGGAAGAGAGTTAAAGAAAATAACAGTAACGAGAAGGACAAAAGAAGGAGAAAAGGGACGAAGGGGGGACGGGGGAGAGAGATGGGAGAGGAAAGAAAAGGAGAGAGGGGAAGAATGGGAACAACGCGGACGAGAGCCCTGATGCACACGAAAGAAGAGGAGGACAAGGGAGAAGAGAGGGCGGTAGGGGAGAAGGGGAAGGAAGAAAAGAGCGAGGTGGAAGGTAGAGACAACGCAGAAGGGGAAATACGTAAAAGAGAGAGCTCGGGGTAGTCGAGCGCAAGGAAGAAGTAAGGAACAGGGGTCAGGTAACGCGAGGGGAAAACGAAGGTTCGGAGAGAGCGGAAGACGGAGGGGAGACAAAGGAGAACGAAAAAAGGAAACAGTACGGGAGAAGAGAGGAGTAAAAGGAGGAAGGACAAAAGGGGAGAAGGAAGGTAGTAAAGCAGGAAAGGAAGAGAGAACAAGATAGAAGAGAGTAAAGAAAAAAGAGGGTGAGAGAAAGTATAGGGAAGAGGTAAGCAGGAAGCGACGACGGACATCCAGGGGAGACCGGCAAGAAAAAGTACGAAGAGTAAAAAGTGAAGAAAGGGAGAGGACGGTGACAAAAAAAAGAGCGGGAGGAGGCGTGAAGAGCGAACAAGATGTTAAAACGAAGTGAGAGAGAGTGGGCGAGAGAGGAGAAGGGGAGGATGAAAAGAGTTGGACAAAGGCAGAAGTAAGAAAAAAAGCGGGAACGAAAAGGGGAAAAAGGCGAGGTAACGGAAGAAAGGTAGAACAAAGAAGGTCAGGAGGAGGGGAAAGAAAGAGTGAAAGAGAAAAGGTAGGAGAAAAGGCGGAAAGAAGGGAAGTAGATGAAAGGAGGTGAAATGAGAGGTAAGGGAAAAAAGGAAAGAAGAGGGAGAGGACATAAAAGGAAAAGGCGGGAGAAAAGGCTGGAGGAGGGTATAAAAGGAGAGAAAGGGGAACGGCGCAAGGTAGAGACATAGTCGGGGAAGAAGGGAAGGGTAAGGACGGGTAGGAAACGGAAGGCACAGAGCACGGAGGAGAGAAAGGGGGAAAGGCGGAGAAAGGAGGAGGAGGGGGAAGAAAAGTGAAGAAAGTAGAGAAAAGAGAAGGAGAAGGGTGGAGGAAGACGGGGAATGGGAGGAGTAAGGCGAAGTGAAGAAAGGTACGGAAACTAGAAGATGGAAACAAAAAGAAGGGGGGTGAGTGAAAAGAAAACAGAGGACAGAGGGTCAAGGGAAGAGGAGGGGGAAGAGGGGATGTAAGAAGGAGAGTAGAGTAGAGGAGGTAAGGAGAAAGCAAGAGACAAAAAAGGGAGGTAGGAGAGGTAAAAGTAAAGAGCGAAAAAAGAGAGCCGGGAGATGACGAAAAGGGGAAAGAAGGGAACGGAACAGAAAGCGGACAGGAAAGGGTTAGCAAGAAGGGGGAAGGGCCATCGAAAAAAAAGAAAAAAGGAGTAGGAGGAAGGGAAATGTAAGGAAAGAGTGCAGCGCGACAACAAGTTAGAGTGGAAAAAGGGAAGAGGGGGAAAATTTTGTTTTATCAAAGGGAACGGAACAGGAAAGAAGGAAGGGAGGATAGTAAGAAAGAAAAAGGGTAGGAAGGGAAGAGAAAAGAAAGACGGGTAGTGGGAGCGGGAAGGTAACGAACGAAAAGGGGAGGAGGGGAGTAGAAAAAAAAAAAAGAAACAAAAAAGTGAAAAGGTGTAAGTCGGGTAGGGGCACGTATAAAAAGGCGAGGAAAAGAGGTGGGAGAGAGGGGCAGGCGGAGGGAGAAGAGGAGAGAAAGGAAAAGGGACAAGGGGGGGGGTAACAGTAGGAAGTGGACGCGGCACTGGAGAAGGTAAGAAAAGTCGGGAAGAAAAGCAGGAAAAAAGTGGAAGCAAGGGTAGTAGAGAAAAGGGAAAGAAAAGGTAAAGGTCAGATGGGAGGGGAAGTAGGAAAAGAGTGGAGAAGAAACAGGTAAAAGAGGAAGACGAGGGGAAAAGAACGGGAGGGCAGGGAAACAGAGTCCAGGGGCAGAGAAGACGAAAGTAAAAGCAGAGAATGAGGCACAGGGAGAGGAAAAAAGTAGAGAGAAGAGAACAAAAAAACACAGCAAAAAGGAAAGAAAGAAAAGAAAAGATAAGTGTAGGGTAAAGAAAACGAAGAGAGGACGAGAGGAAAGGGGACAAGACGGTAGAACAGCCGTCAAAGAATGAAGAAGGAGGAAAAGCAAAAAAGACACAAAGGAAGTGAGGTCAGGCAAGAGAAAGTAAGTGGGGAAAAGCAAACTGGAAAAAGGGAGAGGAAAAGAAGGGAAAGGAAAGAGGTAAAAAAAAAAAACGGGAGGAGGAAAGTGGAGCAGTGAGGAGGAAGGGGGGCGAAGAAAGAAAGAAGGCGTAAGGGAGGAAGAGGGGTGAGGTAAAGTAGGAGGAGTAGAGTGGAAAGGAAAAAAAGAACGCAAAAGAAGGGAAGGGAGGGAGTTAAGGTAAGGGTAGACGAGAAACGGACAAAGGATAAGTTAGTGAGAACCGAAGGCAAGGAAAACAGGGGACGTAAAAAAGAAAGCAAAGGGCGAAGAGGGGAGCAAGGAGGGGCAGGAGAAAACAAGAGGCGAGGGGCAGAGTAGAGGAGAAAAAAAGGGAAGGTGAAAGGAGTACAACAAGAGAAGAAAAAAGAAGGAGTAGGAATCAAAAAAAGTAAGCGAAAAGTGAACAAGTGGGGGGAACAAGAGGGTAAGTGGAGAAGGGGTAAAGGGACAAAAGGAAGGAAAAAAGAAAAAAAGAGGGGGAGAGAAAGGAAAAACGGGAATGAAGAGGAAGAGAAAGGAGACACAGGGAGAAGAGGGAGGAAGAAAAGCGAAGGGGGGGGAGGCGGGGGGAATAGGGGAGGGAGAGACACAGGGACAACGGAGAGAAGGGACAGGGAAGAAGAAAGGTAGAAGAGGCGAGTAGTAAAAGGAAAGAGAGGAGAAACAGGGGGGAAGGCAAAAGAAACGGGATAGGGAAGAGGGAACGCAGGCAAGGAAAGGGAGAAAAGAAAAAAAGAAGGTGGAAGGGAACGAAAGGTAAAGACAGAAACAAAGAGGGGGAAAGGAGAAACGAGAGGCACACACCAGAGGAGGGGAGGGTCACAATAAAGGAGGGAAGGGGGGGAAGAAAAGGGAGAAAGGTAACAGAGGGTAAGGGCACGAAGCAGACGACACCATCAGACCAACTCAAACGAGAAGGACGGAGGAAAGAGGACAAACGTAAGAAGAAGTGGCGTGAGGTAAAAGCAAACAAGTCGCGGAAAGAAGGGTGGGGAAACAGGACGAAGGAAAGCGAAAGGTAAAGACATAAGGACGACGAGAGAGAGAGGAGAGAGACGTAGAACAAGGGAAACGGAGCAGAAACAAAGTGATAGGGAGAAAAGGAGGAGGGGAAGAAGGGGGTGAAAGTGAGGAAGGAAAGTGAAAGAAGAGAAGGGACAGTAGAAGGAGGACGGAGAAGGGGTGAGGAGGGGGCACGGAAAGGAGAAGGAGGAGGGTAAGAAAAAAGTAGAGAGGGGGTGGAAAAGTGAGTAGGGAAGACGAAAGAGGAACGAGGGGGGAGAGTAGGAGTAAGAGGAAGGAGAAGAGGTGGAAAAAACAGCCGGGGAGGAGAGGTAAGTGGAAGGGAAGGGAGGACTAGAGGAGGAGCCGAAGGAGGGGAACGTGGAAAGCAAGAGGGGGGGAAAAAGAGGGAGAGAAAGGGGGAGGGGGGCAAGAGAAGAAGAAGGGAGGAACGCGAGCAAGGGCGAGGTAAAATAATGAAAGGAAGAGGCAAAGGAGGAAAAGAGGGAGAAGGAGGAGAGCTACAAGAGTCATGAGGAGAGAGCGAAGAGTAAGAGAGAAGTAAGAGGAAGTAGAAGCGAAAAGGGAAAGTAAAGAGAGGGAACAGTAGGGAGAGAGAGGCTAAGAGGGAGGGGAAGGCCGCAAAAGCAGCGGAAAAGAGGGGAGAACGACGACAGAGGAAAGAAGGAACGACAGAGGGACAGAAAGGAGGGAAAGAAGAAAGGAAGTAGAGAGAGAGAGTAGCGGAGGGAAGCGAGATGGAGCGAGTATGCAAGGTAGAAAGCGAAGGGGTGTACCAGGGGGTATGGGAAGAAGAGGAGGGGCACGATAGTCGGAGGTTTGGGGGTTGGGGAGAGGGAGGGGAGCCAGAGGAACACCAGGTGGGGAGGGAGGAAAAAACGAAGAAAGGAAGGCAAAAAGAGAGAGAGGACGAAGGAGGGAGAAAAAAAAAATGGAGAAAGTAAAATAAGTCGAGAAAGAAGAGAGAGGGGGGACGGCAAGAAAACGTAAGGAAAAAAAGTAGAAGAGAGAAGAAGGAAAGGCAGAAAAGGAAGAGGGAAGAGGGGAGATACACTACAGAAAAAGAGCAGAGAGAAAGAAAAAAAGAGAGAGAAGTGAGAGAAGGGGCGAAAAAAAAACAGAGGAAGACAGAAATAGAAAGGAAAGAAGAGAAGAAAGGGACAGAAGTGTAAAAGGGCGAAACGGGGGGGGAGGAGAAAGAAAGGAGGCGAAAATGGGGAGAGGGAAGACGGAAGGAAGGTGGTGGGGAGGAGGTAGAAAGAGGGAGAAAAAGAAGAAAAGACGAGGAGGAGGGAAAGCTGGTAAGGCGGGATAGAAGGAGGAAGAGGAGAGGGGGGAGGGGGGGAAAAGAAAAAAAGGCAAAGAAAGAGGAGTATAGAAGGAACGGAGGGATATGAGGGTAGGTAAAGGGAGAGGACGGGAGAAGGGAAAGAAAGGATAGGAGAAAAGTAGAAGAAGAGGAAAGGCGACTGAACGAAGGGGGAGAAGAAATAGAAGAAAGAAAGGGGAGCCCGGGAGGTGAAGAACAAGAAGGAGTGACAAAGGGAGTAGGAAAGGGAAAGACAAGAAAGGGAAGGGGGGTGGGAGACAGAAAAAAAGGGAAAAGAAGTATGGGGGGTAAGGACAAAAGAGAAAAGAAAGGGAGGCAAGGTAGCAAGAGAAGAAAAAGGGAAGGGCAGGAGTACAACAGCTAAGAAGGCAAAAAGGAAAGGAAAAGGAGAGACAGCCAAGGGCGGGAAGGGGACCGGGGAGTAAGAAAGACGAAGTTTGAAAGGGTAAAGGGAAGAGGTCAAGGGAAGTGACAAGAGAAAGGATAAGGAATGAAGGGATGAGGAAGAAAAGGAAGAGGATAGAGTGGAGAGACCAAGAGGGAAAGGGAAGAAAAAGGAACGGGGGAGAAGTAGTGGGAGGGGGGGCAGAAAAGCTCAAGGGGAATAAAAGAGTTAATAGACAACAAGTAAGTCAGAAGCGTAAGAAAGAGGAAGGAAGGGGGACAGGAGTAGGAAACAAGAAGGCAAGGAAGAAAGAAAACGAGAGGGAAGGAGACAACACGGGAAAGGAACGAAAAGAAAGAAATTCACGGTAGGAGTAGAGAAAGAGGGAGGGTAGCGAAGCGGGAGGAGAAGGGCCGGCAGTGACTAAAGGAGGAAATAAAAAGTAGAAGGTAAAGGAGAGGGAGGTAGGAGGGTTTAAGATAAAAAAGGGAGGAAGACACGGCGAAAGATGAAAATGAATGAAAAAAGGGGCAGGAGAGTAGAGGAGGGGAAGAGAAGCAAGCAGAAAGATAGAGGAGAAAGAGGGAAGAAGGGGGAAGGTAGGTGAAAAGAAGACAACGAAAGGCTAAAAAGAGGGAGAAAGGTAGAAAGGGAACGAGAAGCGACAGTAAACGTAGAGGCAAGAAAGAGGGGAGCGGGCAGAAAAGAAAAGTGTAGAGGGAGGGGATAGTTAGGAAGAGGGAGGGGGGCGGAGGCATGGGAAAAAAAGGGAAGAGGAGAAAAGGAGACGAGGAAGAGGAAAGAAGAGTCGAAGGAGGAAAGCCTAAAAGGAGAGCAAGGAGGGAGAGAGAGAGGAAGGGAGAAAGAAGGAGAAAAGGAAAGGAGCACAGAAAGGGGGGTAAAAAAAGGGAAGTGGCAGAAAAGGCAGGTAGCAAGAAAAGAAGAAGGGAGAAGTAAGAGAGGACGTCAATGAAAGGGGAAACAAGAGAAGGAAATAAGGAAGAAAGGGAGGAGGGGAGGCTGTGTGAGTAAGAAAATGACAGCAGAGAGAGAGGGTAGGAAGAAGGACGGAGGAGGAAGGAGAAGGGTAGGTAGGAGGGGGGAAGAACGAGGACAGCGGGAAGTAAAAAGACAAGGGGAGGGGAAAAGAAAAAGGAGGCGGAAAGAGACGAGAGAGGGGAGTAGCACAAAGGTAGAAGAGTAGTGAGAGAACGAGTAGTCAGGGTAAAAAGAGGGGTGAGAAAGAACGCGACTAAGAGGAAATAAGACAAGAAGAGGAGGTAGACAGGCTCGAGGAGAAAGTAGGAAAAAGAAGAAAGGTAAGAAATGAGTGAAAGCAAGAAGGTAAAGACAAACGAGGACAATTACAAAAAAGAAAAAAAAAGAAGGGTAGGGAAGAAAGGTAAGAAGATAACGAAGAGGAGAGGACAAGGAAAAACTAAAGGAAGGAGGAGGGTCAAAAAACAGGAAAAAAGAAAGGTGAGGTAGGAAGCGAAACACGAGGATAGAAAAGAGAGAGGGAAAAGTCGCGAAACCGAGGGGCGGAGAAAAACAGTGTTCAGGACATGGAGAAAGTAAACGAGTAATAAGAGAAAAAGGGGGAAACCGGCCGAACAGGGCGTGAAGGGCAAGGAGGAAGAAAAGAGAAGGAGAAGGGAAAGAAGAAGTAAATAGGGTAAATTAGGAAAGGAAAAACAAAGGTAGGGCGGACAGGAAGGGGAAAAGAGAAAGGCCGAGAGGGAGAAATAAGTAGGGTGGAAGAAAGAGTGAAAAAAGAGAGAGAGAAGGAAGAAAGGGAGGAAAGGGACAAAGGGTGAAGGGCGGGCTGACGGGGAAGGGGCACGAGGGGAAGAAGGAAGGGTAGAGAGTACGCAAGAACAGTAAAAGGGAAGTGTGAAAGGAAGAAAATCAAAAGAGAGAAGGGGAAGAACAGCAAGCAAGTAGGAGGTGAAGTAGAAGTAAGGAAGGAGATGGAAGAGAAAAAGAACGAGGAGGGGAAGACAACGGAGAGGGAGTGGAGGTGCGGTCGGGGGGAAAGGGTCAGAAAGAGAGGAAAGGATAGAACAAAAGGAGGAGGAAGCACGGTGTGGGACGGACTGAAAGGAAACAACCGGACAAAAAAAAGGGGAAAGTGGAGGGTAGAGAGAGAGGGAACGGGGGAGAGGCGGGACGAGGAAGTGAGTGAAAAAGGGAGAGTAGAGAAGTAAGCAGGGAGCAGGAGAAATGGAGGGAAAACAAAGGGGAGCAAGAAGAGTGGAGGAAGGGAAGGAGGTAGGGGAGCAAAAGGGGTAAAGTAAGAGAGAAAAACAAGGAAAAGAAAAGAGGAAGTATAGGAGAAAGGGAAAAAAGATGGAGAGAGCGAGAAAAAGAGAGAGAAGAGAATAAGGGTAGAAGGGTCCAGAGAGGAAGAGAAAACGAAGTAAGCAAGAAGAACGAGAAGGTAGGAAAAGTAAGTAAAAAAAAAAAAAAAGAAACAGAGGAAACAAGGGAAAAAATAAAGTAAGTACGAGGTAGAGAGGAAAAAAAGCGGACCATGATAGGCACAAGGAAGGTAGCGGCGGTGGAGGAGTGGAGGGAAGAAGAAAGAAAAAACAAAAGGCGGAAAGAGGAGAGCGAGGGGATAAGCAGTAAGGAAAGGGGGAGTAAGGACTAGTAAACGGAAAGGACAGAGGGTGGTGGGGTGAGGGGTAAACGAAAGAGAGAGTACAGGAAAGGAGTACACGAGAAGAAAAGAAGTAAGAAAACGAAAGAAAGAGGAAAGAAGAAGGAAAGGAAGTACGAGTAAGAAAGACAAAGCAGAAGGGGCAGGGGGTAGGAGAAAGGAGGCGAGAAGAAAAATCAGAGAAGGAAAAGGTTGGAAGGAAAAGGGAGGAGAAGGGAACTAAAGAAAGAGAAGGGGCAGACGGAAGGTGAAAAAAGAATAGACGGTTAGAGGAGGTGGGCGACAAAGGAGAGGGGGGAGATCAAAAGGGGAGGAGGTAGAGTAGACAGGAGAAGAGGGGGAAGAGGGTAAAGAAGAAGGGCGAACAAGAATAAAGTAGAAGAAGGGGGAGAAGGTCGAGAGGGTCAGACGGAAGGGAAAAGGGAGGGAAGAGGAAAGCGAAAGAACGAGATTGGAACGAAAAACGTTGGGGGAAGCGGGCGAAGAAAAGGGGTCAAGGGCGAGGAGAAGAAGGGGAGGTACAGAAAAGAGAAAATGGACAGAGAAGAAGGGAGGAAGAAGAAAGAACAAAGGTAGGAGACAAGCAAGTGAGAAGGAAGGAGAAGGAGGGAGGTTGGGGTGGGGAGTGGGGAGAAGAGGAAGAGAGGAAAAAAAGAGGAAGAATGGAGGGGGACAAGAGAAGGTGAGAGAAGAAGGGGACGGGGGAGGAGGAAAGAAGACGGGAAGAGGGGGTAAGGGGAAGGAGAGAAAACGCAAGTAGGGGAGTCGACAGAACAGGAGACAGAGGAAAGGAGAAGGGGGCGGAGAGAAAGTAGAAAAGGAGGACAGGAAGAAAGGAAGGAGGGACAGAAGAAAAAACGGAACGAGTAAGACGAGGAAAAGCAAGAGTGGGGTGAGGGAGGTGGAGGGTGTAAAAGAAAGAGAAGGAGGGTAAGGGAGGGAAAGGGGGGGCAACAGTACAAGGAAGACGAAGAGGCGGAGACGAGGACAAGGGGGGAGGAGAAAAGATGCGGAAGCCAGAGAGAGAGGAAAAGAAAGGAAAGAGAAGAAGGAGAGATGGGCAGAAGATCCAAAAGAGGAAGGGGAACAGGAGTGAAAAAAAGGTAGAGGGACAGTATAAGGAGATGAGGGGGGAGAAAGTAGGCAAGGAAAAGGGGAGAGGACCAAAGGTAAAAGGTAGAGGCAGAAAAGCACGAAGAGCACGACGGGGAAAGAGAGGAAAAAGGAGGGGCAAAAAGCAGTAAGGAGGAAGTCCAGAGAGGGAGGAGAGAAAAAGGGGGGAAAGAAGTGTAGAAAAAGAGGCAAAGAAAAGACGGAGAAAGGGGATAGTGGAGAAGAGAGATAAAGGTAGAAGAGAAAAAAGGAAGGTTCAGGAAGTGGAGAGGAGAGAGAAAAGAAGTGGAAGGGAGGAGAAGGAGAGGAAAGGGAACAAAGAAAGGCAGGTACAGTGAGGAAAGGAGAGGGAGGGAGATAGGGACATGAAAAAGTAAAGAAAAAGAAAAAGAGAAGTAGGAGAATCGAGTAGGGAAGGAGAGTAGGTAAAAGAAAGTGGGGTAAAAAGAAGGGAGTCGGACAGGCAAGAAACGGGGGGGTGAGACGAATGGGCAGAGGCCCGTAAAAAAAAAAAAAGAGTAGAGTAAGAGATAGAAGACGGGGAACGCCGAAAAGAAAAAGAGAAGAGAAGGAAAAGTGAAAAAGAGGAGGGTGGAGTAAGGAAGAGGGAAGTGGCGACGGGGAAAGGACGAAAACAGAAAGAAGTGGGGACAACAAGAAGGAGAACAGACGGGAGTGCGAAGTGGGGGCAAAGGAAGAGGTAGATGTAAGGGTAAAGAAAGGAGAGAGGAGGACGGCGGAAGAAGAGAGGAGTCGGGGAGAGGGGGAGAGAGGGTAAAGAGGGCAGAGAAAAAGGAAACAGTAGCAGACTGTGGGGAGGGGAACGAAGAGACGGAGCGTGAGTCAAGAAAGCGTAGGAGGAGAAAACAGAGGGGAGACTGAGCCAGAGCGAGGCAAAGGATGGTGGAAAAGGTAAGAGGAGTAGCATGAGGTGAGGAACACAAGGAACGGGGAAAGAGAGTCGAACAAGACAGTAGGGAAAGGAGGAAGAAGAGGGGAAGTAAGAAAAGCGGGGAGGGTAAGAGGGAAACGTGAGTACAAAAGAAGAGTAGAAGACAGGAGTGGAGGGGGTCGAAAAGAAAGAAAGGAGGGAAAAAAGAGAAAAGCCAAGAGGAAAGTGAGAAGACGGGCCAAGCAAAGGGAAAGCAACAGGAGAAGGGCCGGCAGGGAAAAGTGAAAAGGTAGACGCAGTGGTAGGAGAAGGGGGGGGGGAAGGAGGGGGAGGGAAAAGGAGGGGAAAAGACCAGAGGCGTTGAGGAGAGAGAGGAGACGAGTGGAAGGGGCAGAGAAGGAAAAAAGGGAGGAGGGGAAATGGTAGAGGAAAAGAGGGTCAGAAAGAAAAGCAAGAAGCGAGGAGGAGAAGAGGTTGAGAAAGGCAAACCGAAGAGGGGTAGAGGCAAAAGGGGAAAAGGGAGGAGAAGGGAAGGGGAGAAAGAGGAGGAAGGAGAAGAAAGGGGGAGGGGGTTGGGGGGGGGTGTTCCGGGAGAAATAGGAGTAGAAGGGGAGGGACGATAAATCTCGAGAGGGACGAGAGCGAAGAGAACCGAAGGCGGGGAGGAGGGATGGAAAGGGGTAGACGGACGGGGAGAGAAGGAAGAAAGATCGAGGGAGTAGGAAGGTCAAGGCAGAGAAAACATAAGTAGGAGTAAGGGGGGAAAGGAGAAAACGAGAAAGGAGAAGTGAAAGCAAGTGGGCAGTGGGAGGAGAGAGGGAAGAGAAAAAAGGGGAGGGAAGGCGTAGTGAAGAGGAAACGGAGTAAGGGGGGGTTAGAAGAGAGTAAAGAAAGGCGACGAAAGAAACAAGGAAAAGCGAGAGAAAGAAAGGGAGAAACGAAGGGAGAAGAGAGGAAACAAGAACAAGGAGAGAGAAAGGCGTAGGGAAGGGAGACAGGTAAGGGAACCGTGTAAGAAATACTGTGGAGGAAGAAACAGAGGTCGTGGGAGGAAGAAGTACGTGGGAAGAAGGGAGGCAGGAAGAAGGGGTAGGAAGAGGTAAAAAAGGAGATAGGAGGGACGGAGAGGAGAGGAAGAAGGAGAAAGACGAGGGGAAGAAGGGACCGCAAAAAAGAAAAATGGAAGGAAAGTAGGAGGAGGTAAGCAAAACCAAGGATGGAGGTAGGGGAAACAGAGGGAAGGAGGGAAAGGTAAAAAAGAAAGGTATACAGAGAGACGTAAGAAGGAGAGAGAGAAGTCGAAGGAGAGGGCGGACGTAAGTAGGCGAGTGAACAAAGGGCAGAGGAAGAGGAGGAGGGCGAGAGGGAGACGGGAAAGGAAGAAGAAGAAGGGGAAGGGGAGGACAGTAAGAGAGAAGTAGAACACGAAAGAAAGGTATGGAGGTAGGAGGGTGTGAGAGAGAGGAAAACAAGAAGAAGAGGGAAGAGGTGTAGGGAGAAGAAAGAGAGGACACAAACGGAGAGGTGGGGGAGGAAAAGAGAGAGCAAAAGAGAGGGAAGAAGAGAAGTAAAGAGTAAAGGAGGGCAGAAGTAAGGAGGACATCAAGGAAGGGAGGGGGAGGACAGAGAGTAGGACAGTAGAAGGAAAGAAGAAGGAAGTAACGGGACGAGTAAGGTAAGGGGCAACAGCAGGGGGAGAAGGCGAAGGGAGGAGGAGGGGATAGGAAGACAAGGGGGGTGTAGAGAATGCGCCGTCAAGAGAGAGCTGAGGGTACAGGGGGTGGGGAAAGGCCAACACGAAACGACGAGGAGGGGTAGAAAACGAAGTAGGGAGGGTAGGAGCAGAGAGCGGAGGGTAGGGAGGTAAGAAAGGCAAGGAAAAAAGAAAGAAAGGAAGAAGAGACGAGTGGTACGCAAAAGCGGAGGCGAAGAAAGGAGAAGGGTAACGGGGGAAGAGGAGGAAGGGAGGGAACGTAACAGAGAGGAGCGGTCGAAGATGTGAAGGGAAGGGGTAAGTAAAACGGGTAACTGGTCAGGAAACAGGGGGGGGGAAGAGGAAGCAGAAAAACAGTGAGGGGGAAGTAGGAAGAAGAGAGGAGTGAGAAAAAGAGAAAGTGAGAAAGGAGGAGAAAGGAAGAGAGACAAGGAGAGTGGTGCAAAAAAGGGAACAGTAAGAGAAAAGAAGAGGCAAGAAAAAGAAGGAGGAACAAGTAACAGAGGGAACAGTAAGAGACAGCACAGGTAAAGAAACAAAGGGGAGCGAAAGTGTTACAAAAAGGTAGAGGAAGAAAAAAAAGGAGGAGGAAAAAGGAAGACGTAAGAGAAAAAAAGGGAAAAGGGGAGTGGGGAGGGGAGAACAGAGCATGGAGAGAAAGGGTTAGAGGGTGAGGGTAGAGGAAGCGGAAAGAAAAGAGGGGAAAGGGTGGAGCGTAGGGGAGGAAGATGGGTAAGGACAGAAGGCGACAAGAGAAAAAGTGGAAGTCTGAACGCGAGGTAGAGAGAACAAGAGACGAGAAAGTAAGAAAGTAAAGAGAGAGGAACGGAAAAGAGAAGAGAGGCACGACCTAAGAGTAGAAGTAGAATAAAGAGGACGAAGAGGAGGAGAAAATGAGGGGAAGTGGAAGTAAGAAAGGGGGGGAAGAGGAGGTTGTAAAAAGGTACTGAGGGAAGGAGGGGGGGAGGAAGTCCGTGGAGAAAAGGGGGAAGACTGAAAGTGAAAATGAGTAGTAAGAGGTAAGAAAGGAAAGATAGGAAGACAGAAAGGGGGGGAGGTACAAAGGGACAACGGAAGAAATAGAACGGAAAAGGCCAACAGAGTAAGAAAGAGCATAAAAGGAAGAAAAGGAGGGGTTAAAGGGGGAGCGGGAGGAAGCAGGGAGGGCACGAGAAGGAAGGTAAGAAGAGTAAAAGGAGAAAAAAGGGGGACGAGGGGAAGCAACGTAAAAAGGAAACGCGGCAAAGAGGGGAGGGAGAGGGACGGGGTAGGAGTTTAAAGCAGGAGGCAAAAGAAGGGGGTAAGGAAGTGTAGAGAAGCTAACAGGAAGGGAGAGAGGAGAAGGCAGGCACTAGAGAGAGGAAGAAGGGCAGAGAAGGACGAGAAGTGGAAGGAAAAGAAAAGATAGGTCAGTACTAAGTAAGAGGGGTAGAGGAAAACGATGAAGAAGGACAGGGGAAGATAGGGGAATAGGGAAAGAGGAGTAAGGGGAAGTCAAGAGGGAAGAGGGGGTAGAAGAGAGAGGTGTAAGAGCGAGAGAAAAAGAAAAAGGAAGGGAGGAAAGTACGAAAGTGAGACGGAAGAGGCGGGGGGGAAACGAAAGGAGTGGGAAGGGGAAAACAGGAAATAAAAGATAGAGACAGAAAGGACCGAAGGGGGAGGGAGAAAGGGTGTGGCAGTGGAAGAGAGGAAAGGGGAAGAGGAGGTAGAGGAAAATAGAAGGAGGAGACGGAGTGAACAAATGAGTGGGAGGCAGAGTACGAGGAGGGAAAGGGAGATAGGGAGGTAGGGACAGGTGAAAAAGACGGAAGCAATGGAACAAAGGAGGTACAAGAGGAGAGAGAGGCAGGAAGCACACACGGATTAGAGCGAAAAGAGGAGAGGGCAGTAGGGAGAGTGGGAAGGCCCGTGCTGAAATGGCAGGTAGTAGAAGAAGTAAGGAGGAGGAGGAGAGAAGCCAAAACGAAAAGAGTGAACAAAGTAGCAGGAAAGACGCAGGGGGTAAGGGAAAGAAACGGTTAGGTGATTAGAAGAGGAGGTGAGAAGAAACCAAAGCGTAGGAGGGACAAAAAGAGGGTAGAGGAGTGGGGGGAAAGAGAAACAAAGAAGAGCAGTAGGTAAGAGAAGGAAGTGTTAGGAAAAAAACCAGTAGAAAAGCGGCATAAAGAAGAGGTAGACAAAAGGGAAACGGAGGGGTACAGGTAAAAAGAAAGGAAGAGAAACCGGAGAAAAGAAAGAGGTACAGGGGAGCGGGTGGAGAAGGTAAAAGTAGGACAGAAAGCGGCGTAGGAAGAGAGAAGGAGTAGGGGCGTACGAGGGGTATACATGGGGGAAAACAGCAAACGGAGGAAGACCTGAGTGAGTACGGAAGGAGGAGTTTCGGGGGAGGGAAGAGAGAAAAAGGGACACGAAGTGGAAAAAGAAAGGACAAAAGGTAGAGGAGAGATGGAGGGAAAACAAGGGAAGTAAGTGCCGAAAAGGGCACACCAAAGGTAGTAAAGAACGAATTCCGCAGGGAAAAGGTAGAGTGGAAGTAAGGAGGGGAGAAAGAAGGTAAAGGTAAGAGGAGGAGGGGGACCAAAACGACAATAAAGGACAAAAGAGCTGATGAACCCAGAGAGCAGTAGTAAGAAAAGAGAGGGGAAAGAAGAGAAAGGAAAAACAAGAAACGTAAGGACGAATGACAGGAACGGAAAGAGGAAAGTGGGAACAACAATGGGACGAAAGAGGGAGAGTCAAACGTGGTGCTAAGGGAGAGGAGTAGGGGAGGGAGAAGGAGAAGGGGACAGCAAGTAGAAAAAGAACAGCCAAGTAAAGCAAGAAAGGGAAGAGAGAGGAAAAAAGGGAGAGGAGTGCAAGATAGGGTAGGACAAGGAGTAGTAGGGACATGAAAGGGAAGGTGAGGCAGGAGAGGGAAGAAGGAGGAGAGACAATAAGAAGACGGGTAACGGGTGGCGAGAAAGGAAGAGAGAGGAAGAAGCAGGGGAGAGAAGAGTAAGGGAGTGGAAGGGAAAGAGAAAGAAGTGGGCAAAAAGGGGGGGGGAAAAGTGGAGCGAAGGGAAGAGTAAGGAGAAAGCGAGGGAAACAAACAAGGGGTAGGAGACGTAGTATAGTAACGGGGCAGTGGGGGGAAACGATGGGAGCTAGGGTGAAAAGGAGGGTCAAGGTGAGCGAAGGAGGTAGGGCGAAGGGATGGGGTGAGAAAAGAAACAGAGAGAAGGGAGGGAGAGGGGAAAGAAAAGTGAGGAGAGAAGGAGAAGTAAAAATATAGGGAAGTTACAGAAAGGAGAGCGGAATGTAGGAAAACGATAAGAGAAAGAGAAAGAAGGTGGAGAAGTTAGAGGAGTGGAGGAAAAAGAAGAGAGAAACGCAAGGAGGGTAAAGAAAAAACAGAAGAAGGAAAGAGGAAAAAACAAAAAAAAGGGGAGAAATAAAGAGAAAAGCAAAAGAAGCGGGGGTACGGGAGGAAGGGGTAGGCGGGCAACACCGTGGCACGGGGGGGTTGGGGGAGAAAACAAGCAGAAGTAGTAAAAGATGAAGACAGTGGAAAAGACAGAATGTAGGGCGGAGGAAATGAGAGGAAGGAGGCGCGGGAGAGAGAAGTAGAGGGAGAGGGTGGGTTGGAGAGTCGAGGTTGAAGGACAAGGAAGGAAGGGAGGAAAAGCACCGGTAAAAGAAAGGAAAAGAGAAGATGAGAGGGAAAGATGGCGTGTAAAAAAAGCACGGGGTAGGGTAAGGGAGAAAAAGGAGAGAAGAAAACGTGAGAGTAAAGAAAAAGCGGAGGTGAAAGCAGAGGGCAATAAAAGGCCAAAAGAAAATGAGGGAGAGAGCAAGGGGGGTCAGCGAACGAAGGGAGAAAGGAATGAGGTCGATGAAAAGAACGGGAGAGAGAGACAAAAAGGTAGTGGGAAGGACGAAAAGAGAAAGGGTGGGACACAGGGGAGTAGAAAGAGGAAGACGAAGAGAAGGTAAGAGGAGAGGGGGGAGAGAGGGGAGGGAGTGAGAGGAAAGAGAAAGAGCTGTAATTTGGGGGTGGGGGTAGAAGATGAAGTAGGGGGCAGCGTGGGAAAGACAGGGGTACCCAGAAAAACAGAACGGAGATCAGGGAGGATCAATAGGGTAGGAGAGAGCGAAGGGAGACGGAAGAGGCACGAGAGGAGGGAAGAGGTCGAAGAAGGGGAAAGCGATGAAAAACGCAAGAGGAGGAACATAAAGGTTCGGACAAAGAGAAAAAAAGGGATAGCGGAAGGGAGAAATAAAGGGAGAAAGGAGGAGAGAGACGGGACAGGTAGTGGAAGGAAGTGGAAGTGAAAGAGTCAAGGGGGGGGGGGTTAGCAAGAGGGAGGTAAGAAGGACAAGAAGAGAAAAGGAGAAAAGTAGAAAGAAACGATGAGAAGAGAGAAGGCGACAAGAGAGAGAAGGAGAAGACAGTTAAGACAGAGGGTGTCGAGTGGGAAAAGGACAACGTCCAGAAATTCAAGGGGCGGGAGGAAAAAAAAAAAAGAGAAGGTAAAACAACAAAAAAAAAGATGAAAAAGGAGGGGGAAGAAAGAAGAGAAGGAAGGGGGGGAAGGGGAACAAACAAGAGTAAGAAGGACGGTGAGTAAGGAAAAAGTGGAAAAAGTGTAAAAGTAAGAGGCAAAACAAAAACAGAAGTAAAGCGAGAACAGAAAAGGCAAGACCGTAGGGAAAGAAAAAAGGAAAAAAAAGAGTAGAGAGGGAAAAAATAAAAGAGAAAAGAGGCGCAAGAAGGGAGAAAGACACTAAGCAGGAGATGGAAAGTGAGGGGTAAAGTGAGAGAGAGAAAGCAGAGGGGGGGGGAAAGGAGAGTTAGACGGAGAGACAGAAAGAGGGAGGAAAGCAGGGGAAGGTAAAGAAGGGAAGGGAGTGGGCGAACAGAGAAGGACGGAAGGGCGGAAAAGGGGTAGTGCGGTGGGACAGAGATGGGGGGAAGAAAACAAGAGGTAAAGCAAAAGCGCGGGGACGGGACGGGAGGACGCGAGTGGTGAAAGGTAAAGGGAGAAACAAGATCGGAAAGACGGGGAAGGAGGGAAGAATGTTAGAAGTGGAGAAAAGGAAACGGGCGAGACGTGAAAAAACAAAGAAGAAGAGGAGAAAAAGTAAACAAAGAGTACAAGCAGGAAGTAAGTATGGAAGCGGGAGTAGGTGAGTAAAGAAAAAGGGCGGGGAGAGGAAGGGGACAAATAGTAGGGGTAAAGTAATGGAGAAGGGAAAACAAGGGAGAAGGGAAAGGGAAAAGGGTAAGCGGGAGCTAAAAGAAAGAGGAGTAGGGTAGTGTAAAGGCGAAAAAAAGGCAGCAGAAGCAGGGGAGAGGGGGTAGAAAGCAAAGGCAGCGAGAGGGTCGAAGGACGGGTGGCAGAAAAGAACCGCGGGACTAGGTCAGAGAACAAGGGGAAAAGAGGGAAGAAATACAAGGAGAAAAAAGCAGGCCGACGAGGGAAAGCGAAGGGTAGAGAACAGGGGGAAGGAGGGAGGTAGAGGGGAGAACACAAGGGAGAAGGAGGAGGGGGAGAGGGACACAAATAGTAGGGACGGGAAGAGGGAAGAAGAAGGAAAAGAAAAAAGTCGGAAGGAGAAGGAGACGCGGGTTGAGAGGGGGCAAAGTAGAAGGGGGAGGAAAGAGAAAAGTACATGGGGATAGAAGGAGGAGGAGAATGAGGAAAGGAAGGGGAGAAAAGGAGTAGGAGAAGGAAGGGACGCGGGAGTCGAGAAGAAGGAAGGAGTGGCAGGGGCAGAAGGCGAGGACATATAAAAACAAACAGAGTAAAAAACACAGAGGAGGGGACCGAAAGGAAGGGAAAAGTAGACAAGGGACGTGAATAAAAAGAGAGAGAGAAGAAAAAGAAGGAGAGTGAGAGCACAGGGGATAAGACGACAAGAGGGGAGACAGGAACGAGTGGAAGAGCGTGAAACAGAGAAGATCAGGAGAGGAAGGAGGAAAAAAAAGAAGAGGTGTGGAGTAGAGTAAGGGGGAGGGAGAAGGAAGGGGAGAGAAGGGATGAGGAGAGAGAGCAGGGAGGTATGCGGAGAAGGGGTAGATAGGGGGAAAAGTGAAGTCAATAAGAGGCAAGAAGAGAGTGGGAGACCGGGAGGAGATGGACGAAAAAAGATCAGAGGTAGTGTCCGTACAAAGGGGGAAAGAAGAAAACGAGACGGTGAAATCAGACAGAGAAGTACACAGAAGAACAGAGAAAAGGGAAAAAGCCAGAAGAGTAATAGTAGGTAAAAAGAGGAAGAAGCCAAAGGGTACAACGGAAGAGTGAAGAGGAAGTGGAGTGGGGGGGTCGAAGATAGTGTAAGAGGTGGGTGGGACGAAAAAAAGACAAACAAGGAGAAAGGGAGGAGAAAAAGAGAGAAGAGAAGAGAGAAACAAGAGAAAAAAGTAGGTGGGGAAAGGAGAGCGGAGACAAAAAAAGACTAGAAGCAGGTGCGAAGGGAGGGACAGGTGGGAGAAGAAAAGAAGGAAAAGGGTGATAGGAAGGGAACAGAAGGTGTGTAAGGGAGGGGAGAGGGGTAAAAAACGGTAAACAGAAGGAAGGGGGACGAGGAGGCAGACGTGTAGGGAGAGAGGAGGGGAAGGGGAAAGGGGAAGAAAGAACGTAAGGACAGGGTAAAGAAGGACGGGAAGGAAAGTACCAACGAAAAAAGCGTGGGCAAGAGTAGGGGCAGCAGAGAGGAAAAGGAAAAAGAAAAGGAAAGGAGGGTATGAAGCGATTAAGTCAAGGACTAAAGAAAGAATAGGAAGGAGAACGGTCGGAGTAGGTCAGCAATGAGGGAAGGTAAGGCGAAAGAGCAAGCAAAAAGATGCAAAGAATACAGAAGAGAGGGGAAAAGAGGTAGAAGTAGAGGTCGAGCGCAAAAAGGGTGAGTTAGGAAGAAGACGGAATAGAGTAGAGATGAGTAAAAAGAAAAGGAGACAGGGACGAGGGAGAGGGTAAAAAGACGGGGAGGAAAAAGAGAAAAGGGGAAAAACAGGAGTAAGGTAAGAGAGGGCGGTAGGTGAGGAAGGAGGAGAAGGGACAGAAGAGAGGTGCAAGAGAACAAGGGGTCGAGGGAAAGGAGGAGGAAAAGCAAGTGGTGTGGTTTTCATAAGAGAAAGAAGGGAAGAAGGACAGAAGCGAAAAGAAGGAAAAAGAGCAAAGAGAAGGGCGAGTAGAGGACAGAAAAGTAAAGGTGAAAAGAAGAAGTAAAGAGGAGAGAGAACGGGAAGCGACGGTGAGACAGGAAACAAGAGCAAAAGGGGAGAGGTATGGAAGGATAGGGGGAGGCGGAAAGGAATGGAAACAAAACGAAAAGAGAAGAGGGGGGAAAAACAGAAGGGGGGGGGGAGTAGTAAAGAAGTACAAAAGTGCAGGAAAGTGAAGAAAGGAAGGTAGCAAAGAGAATAGTACAGGGGAAGGACAGTAAGAACCGGAGAAAACAAGGGGACGAGTCGGAACAGGAGGAGAAGAAGAAAAGCAAAGGGGGCAAAGAACGTAAGTCCGAGGGGGGGGGGCGAAAGGAAAAGAGGAAGGGGGGAGTAAGGAAAAAAAAAAGGAAAAAACAAGTAGAGAAGAGAAACGTGAAGGTAAAGAGGAAAAAGAAGATAAGTAGATGGAGGGAGCCAGAACACAGCCGCGTGAATTAGGTAAAGAGGGACGGGAGAGACGAAAGAAGAGAGAAAGAGGTAGAGGGAAAGGCGTAGCCAAGAGATAAAAAGGGAAAAGGACAGGCGAACCAAGCGCGGTGGGAGAAAGGGTGAAGTAGAAAAGGGGGAAAGAGGGAGGACAAGGGGCAGTAGAGAGGGGGTAAAAGGGGAAAAGAAAAGGAGTAAACAAAAAAGGGCGGAGGAGAAGGAGCACAAAAGGGGTAGAGAAAGAAGGAGGAGGAAGGCAGACAGATAAGAGAGTAGAGTAAGGGAAGGAGGGGGGCGGGGGGTTTTTTTATAGAAGTAAACAAAGGTGAGTAGAAGACACGATAAGGAGGTAGGGAAGAAAAGAGAGTGAAACGAAAGAGGGCGGAAGAAGAGGAAAGTAAAAGGTAAAGAAAGAGGGAAAGCGAAAAGGGATCAAAAAAGCGGTAAAGTAGCAAGAAGGTGAGGAGGCGGAGGTAATGAAGGGAAAAGAGGAGGCGAAAAGGAAAAAAAAGGGAAAGCGAAGGGGGGGGTAGAAAAGAAGGAGCGGGTACGGGAGAGACAAAAGAGTAGGGGGAAGAGAAGGGCGACGGGAGAGCAAAAGGAAGAAGAGGGAGAGAAAACCAAGAAGAAAGAGTCGGGAAAAGTAGGGGGGGGGAGAGAAGTGGTGGGGTAGAGAGACAGGGGAAAGGAGAGGGGTAACAAACGAAGTAAGGTATAGAACAGAGGGTAAGGCTAGGGGTAAGAGCAGAGGAAGGCGAAGAAGAGAAAGGTAACGAAGGAGGAGTAAGAAAAAAAAGACCAAAGTGAGGGGGAAGAGGGGAAAAAAAAAGAAAGACAGTGGACGGGAGAAAGAGTTTACAAAGAAAAGATGGTACGGTAAAGAACAAGGGCAGGAAGAGTAAAGAGGAAAGAAAGAGGGAGGGAAGAGAAAAGGAAGAGAGAGGAAGGAGAAGAGAAAAGGAGGGAGCAAGGGGACGGAGGAAGAAAAAGGGAGAAGGAAAGATGAGGGTAAGAGAAGTAAGAAGTAATGCGGGAGTAGGAGTGAAGGGGGAAAAGGAGGACAAGAGGGAGAGGAGAGGGGGGGTAAGGAAGGAACAGGGAAAAAACGGGAGGTAGAAGTAGGGTGAAGCAAAGGGTAACGAGAATAAAGAGGGAAAAGAAGTCGGGCCACAGAAGGAGGAAGTAAAAAAGAGGGAAGAAGAAAAGAAAGGGTGGACAACGGAGGGAAAGAAGGTAAGGAGGAACGTGTTAGAAAAGCGCAAGAGGCTAGCGGAAGAGGAAGAGGTGGAGGTAAGAACAGAAAGAGAAAGGAGGAGAAAGGAAGAAAAAATGAGGGAGTAGGAAGAGAGAACGCGAAGAAGAAGGGGCGGGGTGGAGGAAAGGGAGGAACAACGAGAGGTAGTGGGCAGACGGGAGAGGAAGGAAGGAGTCGAAGAGAGAAGGAGGGAGAGTGAGAGATAACAAAGGAAGAGTGCGAAGGGAGAAAAGCGGGAGAACTACATAGAGGAAAAGGTAGTGAGAGTGAGGGAACAAGGAGATAAGGTAGAGTCATGGAGGAAATAAGAGTTGAAGAAAAAAAGGAGTAAGGAAGGCAGAGGGCACAGAGAGGTCGGGGGACGAGAGGAAGCAGAGAAAAACGAGGACAGCTATGGTAACAAATAAAGAAGAAGGAGAAAAGTAGCGGAGGAGGAGAAGAGAAAAGTGAGGGCATGGACGAAGAACGGGGAAGGGTGGGAGGCGCCGGGAGAGTGGACCACGGAGGGTAGGCAGAAGAGTAAAGAGAGAAGTGAGAAAAAGAGGGGGGTAAAAAGGGGAAAGCCGGACACCAATAGGAGGGAGGAGGAAGAGATCAGAAAGGGTAGGGTAAAGGGAACGTAAGGAGAGGGAAGACGGGATGAAAAGGTAGAGAGAGAAGAAAGCAGAAAAGTGGGGGAAAAGTAGTAGCGAAGAAAAAGAGGGAGAAGAGGGGGGTAAAGTAGACAGGGGAAGAGAGATGACACAGGAAGAAAGGTAGGAAGAAAGCAAGAAAGAGGTAAAAGTAAGGTAGTGGAGGGGGAGGAAAAAAAGGCAGAAGAAGGAGGAAAAGAAACGAAAAGAGGGGCAAGAAGGAAGGAAAAAAGAGTAGAGAACGAGTAAAAAGTGACAAATAAGGAAAAAGGAAGGGGATGGAGAAGGAAGGAGGAGGAACAGAAGAAGGAAGAAGTAAGCCAACACAAGTATGAACAGGAAACGGGGGTGGTGAGAGAAGGGAGGAAGGCAATCAACGGGGAGGAGGACGACACCGGAAGACAAGAAAAAGTCAGAAGGACACGGTGGAGGAGAGGCAGAGGTAGAAAGGAAAAAAAGAAAGAGAAGGTGAAAGGGGAAAGGGAGGAAAAAGTAGGGAGTACAACAACGAGGAAGGTAAAGAGTCAAAAAGAGGAGAGTAGGGGAAGTAAAAGGTGGTACAGAGGGAGAGGTGAAGGGGGGGTGAGGGATAACAAGGAGGTACAGAGAGGAACATGAAAGGGATACAGCAGGGGAGGTCAAAAAAGAGGTGGTAGGAAGGAGCAAAGCGAGAAGGGGTGAAAGAGGAGAAGGAAGAAAGGGAGAAGAAAAGGGAAGGAGAAAAAGTTAGTAGACAAAGAAAGAAGGAGGAAAGAGAGGTGGGGGGGGTAGGGGGTGGGAGAAGAGGACAAGGACAAGAGTAAGGAGGAAAGAAGATAGGTGACAAAACGTAAGAGGGGGGTTAGAAAATGAAAGGTAAAGCGGACAGTTACGAGAGCGGAGGGGGGGAGGTAATAGGAAGCAGGCGGGAATGGATGGGCGGTAAAAGGGGCGGAAAGTAGCACGGGCGGGTAGGACGAGGGGCGTGGAGGGAGGCAGAGAATGAAGAAAAAGGGAGGAGAGTCGGGTCGGGGGGGGGGACCCGAGGACGAAGGAGAGAGGAGAGTAGAGGGAGTAGGAAGGCAACGAGGGAGAAAGGACGGGAGGGAAGAGGAGTGGGGACAAAAAAAAAGCAAAGGGCGGGGAAGAAAGAAAAGAGAAGAAGGGGTAAGGGGAGACAGGGTAAGAGAGAAGTAGGAAAGAAGAGGCGTTAAAGAAGAAGAGGGAAGAAATAAAAGAAGGGAAATAAACAGAAGAGAGAGAGGTAGGCGGGAAAGGAGTAGTCAGAAGGTAGAGCACAGTGCAGAAAAGAGCGAAGGAAACGGCCGAGTAGGGGAAAAGGGAAGGGATAGAGGTAGAGGGTACAGAGGACAGCACAGGTAAAAGAAAAAGCAACGAGTTGAAGGAAGTTACGGGAGGCGTAGGAAGCAAGAAAAAGGGAAAGGCAAAGCACAACAAAGAAGAAAGGGGGAAAAAAAAAGGTAGACGGAGTAGTAGTACAAAAAAGCAAAAAGTAAAGGGGCGGCGAAGGCCCAGGGCACGTAGACAAAGCGGAGTATTCCCCCCCGCTTTTTCTTCTTCCTCTTCCCCTCTTTCCTCTCTTTGCTTCCTCCTCATCCCTTCCTTTTACTATCCCACTTCTCTCCCTCTTTCTCTCTCTATCTAACCTACTCTTTCTTTTTCCTACCCTCTCCTCTACTCTATCCCTTTTACCCCTACCCTCCCTTCCCTACCCCTTCTCTTACTTCCTCTTGATTTCTCTTCCTCCTTTTTTTCTTTCTCCTCTTCCTCTCTCTTTCCCCTTTCCCTTATCTTCTTCTTTATCCTTTTCTACCTTTTCCTCCCTCCACCTCCCTCCTTCTTCTTCACTCCGCTTCTTCCTCCTATCCTCTATTGTTCTAACTATCTTCACCTCCCTTCCTCTCCCCTTTTGCCTTTCTCTTCTCCTCCTACCTTCTCTCTTCTCTTCTCTTTCTCCCTCCCCTAATTTCTCCCTTCTATCTCCTCCCTTACTTTTACAGGTCAAAAAACAGAAAAATTTGTTAGCAAAGCTAGAGTATTTTATGAATTGCAGTGTATTAACTGTGTTGTAATAGCATTTAGCGTCACTTGTTCTTGGACTACTGGTGTGTTGTCACAAATTATGTGATAAAACGGTTACACATGACTAGGAACATTAAGATAAAATAGGTCAACTGAGGGGGGTGGGGGGTATGTATAAACTTCTTGGCATACTCGAGCTTGTGAAGTCGTTTCTTCTTGCCATTTCTCCTTTTTTGTCATCTTTGTAATCACTGATCATTTTCTTCATTTTAGCGTTTGCACTCCAATATTTGATGGTTGACACGCCTTTGACTTGGTGTATCGCTCTACCTCAATTCAAAAAAGGGATCTTTCAAGTACTACGTCTGAAACGTAGTTTGGAATATTAGTAATTTAATATTATTACTTCAATTACGTTGTATGTCAATCGCTCAGCATTCACCATTTTTTACGTGCGTTCATGCAAAAAACCGCATATCATTAACCGGAATTCGAATGTTAAAAATCTCTCTTGTTAGGTCAACATTAAGTCCTACTAGACAATAGCAAGCGTTCATCTCACATGAAAGAGGGTAAGATGTTTACATCAATAAATTTAATGGATATTTTATTTCAGATATTTTTCAGATTTGAATATGTATATCCTGGAAATTGTGATATTTATACTTTGTATCTGAGATTTTATGTTATTCATGAAATGTAAATAAAATGAAATGAAATCTTTTTGTTGAAAACAGGAACAGGAAAATTAATCATTCTACGGATTGTGATCGAACTTCGCTATACAGAACTGCATTAATATGCACCTGTTCTCATTAAAAATTTTCCTGATAGTTCTTTGTACTACAGGTCAAAAAACAGAAAAAATTTACCCCCTAGCAAAGCTTGAGTATATATTGTATTCGCCTAGTATTTAACTGTGTAATAGCATTAGCGTCACTTAGTTCTTGACTACTGGTGTGTTGTCCAAATAATGTGATAACACGGTTACTCTTGACTAGGAACATTTAAGATAAAATAGGTAACTGAGAGTATGTATAACATCTTGGCTACTCGAGCTTGTGGAAGTCGTTTCTTCTTGCCATTCTCCTTTTTTGTCCTCTTTGTAACACTGATCATTTTCTTCATTTTTAGCGACTGCACGACCGACAGGGAAATAGCTACAAGCATCAGGAATATCAGCACGGATGGCACTAACAGAGTAATGACAGTGTCTACGTACACCAGTACCTGTGACCATTTCATCATATGCGGAGCGGGCATACACATACGGTACATTTGTCCTTTCACAAGAAATGACCCGACCTTGACACTAAATATTGAAAAACAATATGCAAATAGTGAAAATGTTGTCAATAACACAGACACAAATATAGCACGTTGAAAGGTGCACATAGTCTTGATTCTGGTGGGGTGACAAATCGTTATATAGTTTTCCACTGTGATGCAGACGACATACCAAACCGACAAAAATGTACACAAGTAACTCCAGTACACTAAAAACTGACAGATACCCTCCTGATGATTCAATCTGTAGCCTAGTGCCTCTAGCCAGACAAATAAGAGTGATACGAGAACGCCTGTATCAGATACCAAGACAGCTGTTATGTAGACGCTTGATGATATACGGCGGAGGTTTTTCTCCATAAAAGTCCAGATTGATAGCGTGTTTCCGATTAGTCCACATATGATTATAATCGGTAAAATATAAGTCGTAAGAAACTGATAAACAAGTACATATAGATTTCCATTTTGATAACTGAATGTATGTACGTTAGTTTCGTTTGAATTCATTGTTATATTGTCATTAAGTGTCATGTTCTCGTATCCGTTCGTCACATCCATGATTAAGCTTCTGCAGATATTTTCACTGATTCCTGAAACATAAGAGTAATAAAATTAGTGATATGATTATATAATCACGTAAACTGCAACTATATTTAGGAACCAGCTTTATACTACCTCTAAACAGGTAAAATATACGCATATATTTTCTGTCTATTTTCTGGAATTTCTTACCATAATTAGGTTTATCAAACCTGAAGAATCAAACATAACGTAAAGTAAGTCAAAGTAAGACATTCAACCAATAGTATCCTTTAGCGTTGGTCAAAGTAAGATGTCTTCTGTCTTTATAGAAAATGTAATCTAAGTATTTTGTAATACTTTACTTCCTTGACTAATTGAATATTTCATAAGCTTTTGTCCTTTAATACTTCTCTCGAAAGAGAGAAAAAAAACTATTAATCTACCTTGGATCATTGGTTAACACTCATTCTAAGAATTAAGAAATTTTGTTAGATAAGATTTCCTTACATCAATTCAAATCTCGTATCAACAGGTGGTATGTCCTTATTCTACACATTGTTAATTAAAGCGTATATATATATATATATAAAGTCCTTTTAAAATTCAATGTACAGAACTATAATTTCCCACTTTAAAGTGTATATCAAAACACAATAACAACATCCCCCTGTAGTTTGGTATATGCATGAAAGCGCTAGAGGAAACCAAATTTGTTTTTATCCCTGCCTCATTAGAAATACTCCAATATTTCAGGTGTAATGCCTTTGACCTGATGTACCCGTTCTACCTCAAGTCAAAAAGGGATCTTTCAAGTACGTCTGAAACCGCAGTTTGAATCTTATCGATTCATCTGATTACTTGAATTACGTATGTCAATCGCTCAGCATTCACCATTTTTTAACCGCGTTTATGAAAAAATCGCATATCATTAACCGGAATTCGAAGTTAAAAATCTCTCTTGTTAGGTCAACACTTTTAATACCTAGACAATAGCAAGCGTTCATCTCACATGAAAGCGGGTAAGATTTTTACACCAATAAATTTAATTGGATAATTTTGTCAAATATTTATCAGATTTGAATATGTATCCTGGAAATTCTGAAGATTTATGCTTTGGTATCTGAGATTTTAATGTTACTCATGAAATGCAAATAAAATGAAATAAATACATCTGTAAAGTTCTTTTCGGAATGTTTGGACTAATAGATATATTACGATTTATATCTAAAACATTTATATATTTTCTGTTGTAAGTTCACCTATGTTCGGAATTACTAATTTATACCATATAGATAAAAGTAGATGTATCATCTATTTAAATGCATAAGTAACGTACAATTGATATCAAGAACGGTATAATTTTTAATAAATTCTTAAACGTCATTGAACATGTTGGAGCTGATTTACAATTTTTTCTTTTTTAAATGTTGCAAAAAAAGAATACAAAAGAACAATTTTTACGAATCCAAAGGAACAAGTTAAATTTACAAGTATATACATATAAATCCTTATCCCCAAAGTGTACATAATTGCATTTAATAAATTATTTTCAGTAATATTCACCTCAAACGAATCCTTAATCCTTAAAATACCAATTCCCTGCTATGATGTTTTAACGAATCCAAATAGCATGTATTGCATATTGTTTTGAAAGATACTAAGTTAACTATTCGACTGTGTGTCTCCTCGCAGTTCTCACTATATATAGCTTTTTGTTACTATGGTAAAGGTTAGATAGCGAAGGCAAGTTAATAGATAACAATTACACATTATTGATATACAGGTTGATTGTTAAATCCATGACGAGTTCAGGTGAAGGCCAACGTGCATGCAGTTCTAGCTTGTTAGTGTTCGATTCATTTTTCATCTGCTAATTGACTCATTACGTTTTTTATTTTACTTATTGGAATTATGGGACAATTTTCAAACCACCTGCTCCAGACGAATTACATCAATGACTGAAAACTGATGACGATAAAACTGATAATAATGAAAAGGTTTGAATATGGCACGACAAAATCACATTAATGAGTTAAACCTAGTTTTACTCAGATAAACGTAGGTTTTCTCAGTTAAACCTAGTTTTTCTTATTGAAACGTAGTCTTTCTCCAGTTAATCCTAATTTTTCTCGTAACCCAAATTAACTGAAAACAACTAGATTTAACTGCACAAAATACTCATTAATGTTATTGTGACACAGTTAAACTTAGTTTGTCTCTGTTAAACTAGTTTTTTTCTCGAGGAAAACTAGGTTTAATTCATTTTTGTGATTTTGGCGCAGTTAAACCTATTTGTTCTCAGTTTAACCTAGTTTTTCTTCAGTTGATGTGGGTTACTGAGAAAATATACGTTTAACTGAAGAAAAACTAGGTTTAACTGATGAAGCACGCCGAAATTACAACAATGAATTAATCCAAGTGGCTGTTAAATTCTAGTTTTTCTCAGTTAAACTAGGTTTTTCTCGGGAAAAACTAGGTTTAACTCTTTTTGTAGGTTTTTTAAAAGTTAAACCTAGTTTTTCTTCAGTTAATGTGAGTAACTGAGAAAAACTAGGTTTAACTGGAGAAAACTGGGTTTAACTGAGAAAAACTAGATTTAACTCATTAATGTTATTTTGGCGTGCCATATTTGAAGATAGTCTGTTGGTTATGATAAGACATTGATCAGATAGATAAATACAATAATGTATAAACATGAAAGTCGAAGGTGTATTTAATGTGAAGCTAGTATAAATTTAGTTTTAGGTTTTACATCAATATCATTTTGAGTCGTAATGTGGGTTTGATATACTTCAACAAAAAGTCTATACAGGTAGTTTACCTGAGCTTCAAAAAGTCTATACATGTAGTTTACCCGAGCTTCAAATATTTAATACATGTAGTTTAAGGTACAGGTCTACCAAGGTAAATTGGCATATATTTACAAACACAACAAGTCTAAATCAAATCATAACAGAGGTGATAAGCTTATTGCCGTCCCAAATGTATTTGATATTCTGTAATGCGTGAAGTCCGTGTAAGGCAATACCTTCTACCTGTACAATATATTTTTGGAAAATAGACCGTATTGTTTGGATTTTGACTGAATCTTGGTAGACCTGTACCAGTAAATGTTGACGGTTAACAGTTTGATTCAAAATTCTTAATTCCTCATTAAGGCGACAGCTCAACAATTCTAATATATAAACATTAGAACATAATGAAAGTAACATAAGTGAGTAAACATGAAATATTAAGTGTAGAATAAAGACTACTGCCTTCACCCCTTTGGAAACTATCGGTTATCCAGTGCGGTACTGTAATTTTCGGAACTGTTTCACTTTACTACTTTCGTCTTTACTAAGTAACCATAGAAACTATGCTTCAAAATGGTAGACACAGAAAAACCGTTGTGAACATCTATATTCTGTAGTAAACAAGAAACAGCATAAAATTGTTCAGGTTTAATAAAAACCACATTTATGTTTTCACATTCATGATTTATTATTTCTTAGTTTCCCATGAACTACTAACACATATTTCATTGCGTTATATGCATTTCTCAGATTTCTTAGTCCTGTGTTCCGCCATATTTTAAACTGAAGACCACGCTTTGCATTTCATAGAGCTATACACCTAGAATTAAATTAACCATCAAGCTATTCAATTACAAACTGGGTTTGCAGTGCCTAGACATCAACTACCTTCTACATAACACCGTCACGTGTTCATATGCATCTTCTCCCTTCAAATATAATCCTATCAGGCAAGTCATCACCGGTGACGTTTCTATTGTTGTAAATGAAAACCTCAAAAATCTTATTTTAAGAGGTCCAAAATACCGCAACGCCCATTTCTTTAATTGGGCCAAACATGAAGACGTAGAACCAGACATTTTGTCTGAATGGCTAAAAGCAATACGATGGTCGTTTAAATTTCGTATTCGAAAACTTAATGAACAATAAAAAAACCTTATATCTATGTATTTAGTGACCCAGAAGGGGTAATCGAGCTGCTTAGATTACATGACCAATATGTAATAGTCTCAGCAGACAAAGCCTAAAATAATACAGTTTTTATTTGTAAGGCATATTACTATAATTGTTTATTAGAAGAACTAGGGTTTAGTACAAATTCTGGTAATCCTACATACACACGTGGCCCACTTTCAAAGGACGAGATCCTTCAAAATCACATGTCTGTATTACGTTCTTTTGATGTACCTACAACCGATACTGATTTTGAGCTACCATATTTATATTGGATACCTAAACTTCACAAAATCCCATATAAGTGTATGGCACACCAGAATCACATTAATGAGTTAAACCTAGTTTTTCTCAGTTAAACCTAGTTATTCTCCAGTTAAACCTAGTTTTTCTCCAGTTAAAATATTTTTTCTCAGTTAAACCTAGTTTTTCTCCAGTTAAACCTAGTTTTTCTCAGTAACCCACATTAACCAGAGGAAAACTAGGTTTATCTGAGAAAAAATATTTTAACTGCGCCAAAATCATAAAAAAGAGTTAAACTTAGTTTTTCTCGAAATAAACCTAGTTAAACTGCTAAAACTAGAATTAACTGTGCCACAATAACATTATTGAGTAATGATATGATTTTGGAGCAGTTAATCCGAGTTTTTCTCAGTTAAATCTAGTTTTTCTCAGGTTAATGTGGGTTACGAGAAAAGCGGTGTAAATCAGACTAAAAGTGGTACCCGAAAATTTATAAATCTAGTGATTGGTTATCATGCCCATTCTGATTCTACACAAAAAACACTGAAGATAATTTTAAGAAATATTGGGATTTCTAATAGACAATATATTTGTACTATTCGGAGACGTGGTCTTTCAACAAACTGTCGGGATTCCTATGGGAACCTATAGTGCTCCTTTATTGGCTGACCTGTTCCTTTATTCATACGAAGCACACTTCATTCAGAAACTGCTGAATCAAAAGAAAAAAACCTAGCGGTGTCCTTTAATTTGACATTTAGATATATCGACGACGTTTTTGTAAATTAGTAATGACGATTTTCATAATGACATATGTCGATGCGATATATCCCAACAAACTATAAATTAAGTATACAACAGAATCAAGCACACACGTAGAAATTTAACTTACTGTAGACTCGGACGTGAAATAAACAACCAAGCTATACTGTCACAGTCTGATTCAGTATTTTAAAATTTGTAAAATTAGTTTTGTTTTTATATGTAATTGAATTCCTGTGGTGAACCTCTCGGGTAGATATCCCATTGGTAGCCACACTATGGTCAGCGTAATTTTATAGGTTAACTTGGTATCGCCAAAGTAGTTGAGTTTATTTTTATCCTGTCTATATAAGACCGGTTTTGTGGGTTTTGGGCAGTACCTGTTCACTCTTCCTAAAGACAATACACGTGACATGATCTTGTTTGGTATTCACTTCCACAGTCGTGTTTTTTTTGTAGTAATGCCGAAATGGGGTTTATTATTGCACTATCGAAACGGAATGACCAGGAGTTTACCTATTGGGGTTAAAGTGAAGTGTTTTCACGGATGAACGTGAATAAAAGCTTTATGTGCACATAATGACATTACTAGTTAAAATGTTGTACAACATGTTATAATAGTTATGTTTACTTTAATATTGACTTAAGCTATTAGACAGAACATGACTCGGTCATGCGTGATATATACAACATACGCGACGATTTCAGCTTTCCCGTCGTATATTTTCCAGATTTGGGTAGTAATATCCCACATTGGAGTTCATATTTCACAAATGATCCGATATGCCAGGGCGTGTTCAACATATGAAAATTTCAAATACAGAGGTAAATTACTCACTGACAAATTATTGAGACAGGGATATCGAAAATCGCGTTTGATGTCAAAGTTCCGCAAAATTTACGGCCGGTATAATAGTCTTGTTTGCTATTTGTTTGTTGAGTTGCCTGTTAGATGGTGGTTGTTGAGACGTCTGTACCAATTGTGATGAGAATTCCTTCTTCACGTTTTTCATTTGGATTTCATTGTGGAATTACTGCGGGTGTGACAGGTCGACAGGGGATGCTTACTCCCCATGATACCTAATCCCACCTCTTGATTTCCAGAGGTATGTGTTTGTCCATTTTAATCAGATTTGTACCTATATCCTGGACATCCTAAAAATTTATACTTTGGTATCTGATATTCTTTATACAAAATGTATTTGTTTTACCAGCCCCCACCCCCCCCAAAAAAAAAAAAATCAGGTCTGATTGAAGTGTAAAAATGAATAAGTATCAATGAATAATCGAAACTCAAGGCCATTTAGAATACGACAAATTAGATATGTAAATGGTTTCAATATGAAAAACAATTGCGAATCCCAAACGATATAGCACCAGATGTCCGGAAGGAGTCAGCGTCCTCTGCCAGCATGTGACAGAAAAAACCTCCCAAGTTCAGTGAATAGGTCATGAATGTTTTGCTTTTATAAAAACTCTTATTTTAAGAATCAATCTCCTGTACTTTTGCCCGACATCTGTCAAGTATATATATATAAAAGTAAGACGCATTATGTAATTCAATAGAAATACGTATATTTAATATTTTATGCATTTCAGACACTTCGTAAACATAGTGTTACCACTTATATTCCCTTGTTAAAAGATCTGCGACAGAATTGACTAACATTTTTTATAATTTAGGCCTGAGTTCCTTTTTGCAAATGTTATCTAGTAAACTGCATAGTGGCAGGCACAGTATGAAGGAAGTCAAAGAAATTCAATTAAAACTTTATTATTGACGGTTGGAATCAAATTTGTTTGTGTTAACGCAATCAGTCTCGCAGTAATTATTTAGATAACATGAAACACATCAAAAAACGAAGCGCACACACGATTTGATGAAATGGAATATGACATTTAATTGAAAGTTGGCTCAATTTTATATGGGTTTTTAATATCATCGTGTGTCATGTATCATCATATGTCATAATTATCACAAAAATTGATTAAATGTTTACAACTGGATTGTAATGCAAATATTCTTATTTATTTCTGTAAAAAGTCTAAAAGATTAGTTACTCTGGAAATTGACAACTGACTGCTCATCAATTACAACCGGTAACTGAGATTTGGAATTGAGGTCAGCAGTTTGAATATTGTAGTCAAGGAAACTTTTACGTCACATTATGGGTCTCAAACTAATAAAATACCTCGACTAACTGATTTCAGAATCGTACATCTGATTTTGATCGGATTCTTGCAAGTTTTGAATTAAAATTGCAGAAAATTGGGTGGATTTTAATATTCAATATAAATGTAATATAAATATAAACCTTATAATATTTATATTTTGGTAAATGTTTTAAAAGAAATGTTAGTTAACCTCAATTGCATTAACTCCACTCTGGAATTTTATCAACGTTTGGGTGCGTTGGGCACTCGTGTTTTGAAAATACTCTTTAATTAATACAAAAGAACTGCCTGTCACAACCAGGCATTTTTTTTTTTACATATAAACATCTTCTCTTTAAAAGTAACCCATCTATCCTTTTCAATTATAACTTACTTTGAGATGGAATGTTATCCGTGTCTCAAGCGGCCTAAGATGAATATGGTATATGGCATAGGGAACCGTATATCAAGTGTTATTTAATCGATGTTTGTTAATTGATTAGTCGCAAGTTGAAACGCTGAAAATGAGTTCATGACAATTACAATAGAATGATTGCCGATATATGAGACTGAATATATTCAATTAAGAAGAACAAAAACTGTCGACAAAGTCCCTAAATAGATGCGTGTTTAGTATATGATTCATATCTTATTTGTTGACATTTTATATTTACCTGATGGTACCCACAAGCAATCTTTAAAATGTTGTGACACAGATATTTTTTTCCTCAATTTAGTAACTATTTGATGAGTTATACATTCAATTTCAATAAATTTTTATAACTTAAAGGCCAATATGTAGAAATGTATCATTGGCAACACTTACGAAGGAGTGAAACATAAACCCATATGTATCAACAAACACAAAGTGTTTGCTCGACAGATTCGAATTAGATATCGTAAACAACAGTGATTTTATTGCTCTGAAAATGTTATACGTCAATGAAACATTAATTAAAACATTTCCTTAACTAAATTTCAGACTTCTCAATCTAATTGATAGTGCTGCAAGCAAGTATACTATGCATTATTCATTATGCAAACGTTGTATATTGATGTTAATTAAGTTAAGAATATTCAGAGTTCTAAACTGTGAAACATATCAGCATAATAGATAAAACCAAAAATGACGCATGTTAGCATTTTTCACGTATTTAATCAGGAATTCGTTCCAGTTAAATTATTTGCCGGTACAAATGCTTTGAATAGAATATAAAGTAGATTAAATACTGTCTGTCTGGAAATTTTTGCCTCTGTTTATTTTCGCTATCTTAGGACAGGAAACATTAATTTCGTCATAAATCCGCCCTAAATCACCATAGTCTCATGGGAAGTATGTGTATACGTCTTTCATCTATTTAGGTTCACATCTTCTCTTTCATTTTAAATTTGACTTCTCATCTAAGGGTGAATTGTCAAAAAATAACCAGAGCGAAAATGATCCAGACATACAGTATATCTACATTATTCGTATATGCAGCACAGATAAACATTTTATTGAAATCTGAAGATATTCATAATCATAGTCATTAATCTATATATTTAATTGCATTTCATAGCCTTTAACAGTCTATAATGCATCTGAGTCTAATTTTAAGGTTATCCCAAAACCTATATGTTTTTAAAATAGGTAAACAAGATCGTTAAATCTATATTTTTAAAAAACAAATTGTATTACACTTTTGGTCATATTCATGGATCTTCACTACCGGCGACCTGACTGAGTCAGAAGGGTATACACAAATCTATTAATTGGTATTTCGGTAACAGCTTATTGTTTAATTAAGTGACAACTTGTTTAGCTACTACGGCTATTCAAATGTTAAATATTATAAACATAATACCAAAGTTATAATGCTCAAGATGATATCGTTTCTGTCAATTAGACTTCATCAGTTGAGCTCCAATTTAAAAGGTATGTGTATTTTCTAAAGATAAAGTGGTATCATACAAAGAAATAATATCTCTAAAAGTATAGCCGACATCATAAAACTAAAACATCTTTATACAGAGGTTACTCTGATTTGACATACATTATGGTAAGTATTGGCTTTTTCTCATACCACACTTTTTCTTTTGGAACTAATTAGTTGTTTTAGTTCGAATTGAAATAATGAAGTCTCTTATTGACAAAAACAGTAGTCTTGAACATTCATTTCGGCATTTTGCTGTTGTTGTTGTTGCGATGATGATGATAACGATGATGTTTTTGTTATTATTATCATTATTATTATTATTATTATTATTATTATTATTATTATTATTATTATTATTATTATTATTATTATTATCGATGTTGTTATTGTCATTATTATCAATACTATTATTTGTATTGTTGTTGTTATTGTTGTTGCTGTCGCTGATACAAATTTCTAACTTTGTTGTTAACTTTTTAACAGAGTCTATTACAGAATGATTATCGAATGGTTGAATGATATGTACAGAAAATATAATGAAAGACCTGTTGCTAAAGGGGTTCAATTTCGTATGCTCAAAATCAGATAGTTGTCAAAATATCTTAGAAGCAAACCATTTCAGTACAGACATTTGCATAACACTATGTTTAAATTTACGGACATAGTAAGACAAAAAAAACCCAAACAAAAAAAAACAAAACAAAACAAAAAAACAAAACAAAACAAAAACCAAAAAAATCAAGGTCACCTGATTCAAGGTCAAGGCCACAGAGATCTTTAAAAATCTAGTTATCTAACACTATCAGATTTTATTTAAACACATATCGTAAAATTTGTATGAAATACGCTGGTTTCAAGGTCATCGGGCCAAAGATCAAGGTCACAGATCAATTTAAATATTTCAAGTCATATACATGTACATGGAGTTAAAAACAATATATATCACCTGTACAAATACATATGTTAGCAAATTGATTTGTAGGAAATACGATGCAATATATATGTATGAGGTTTTTATGTCATCGTATCAAATTTCAAGGTCGCAGGTCAATTTGAAAATGTCAACGCAAAATAGCTTCAAAACTATATATTTTCACTAGACGTTCAACTTAAGAAAATAAGCCTAGCATCAGAACCTTTACATACGGACGTATGACGGACGTATGATGGACGTATTATGATATAATTGTCGTCCGTCCGCCCGTGTCTCTCAATGAAATTATGAACAATACCAAAGTTATAGTTTTAACAAAAAGAGGTCGAAACAAATGATAAAGATGATCGTTTATTTCAATAAGGCTTCATCAGTTTGGCTAGAATTCAAAATAGGTGTAAAGCACCGAAACAGAAAACTGTATCATGCACTGCAAAGAAAATAAAATTAAATAATCTAAACGTATTTCCAAACCGTCTAACAATAACAGCTATGAAAAGTTGGCTATCGTAGTTTTTGAGTAGTTTGCAATTTAAATGGTGCTATCAATTCGAAATATTACTTTAGTATGTAATTAGCAGCTGGTACCGAATACTAGGTACTATGTAATAATTCAATAATGGCTTGAGGCCGGTCGTATCTTGCATCATTGACGCAGCTGTTTACTTGTAGCTCTTTTTGCTCCAACACCAAGCTGAGATCTCGTTCTCATTATCATCATCATTTGTTATTAGCATTCGTTGATTGCGTAAAAATCTGGAAACACTGTGCATAATATAAAAAACGGTGAACAACGGACAATCAATAACACATTGATATCATTCGTATGAAGAATGACCTTCTTTTGATTACACGCTGAACATTAATAAAATACTCGCTAACACATCATTTTATGTAATTTTTGTTTCTATGACAAAATCATTCTGTTCTATAAAGGTCCGTCTATTTAAAATGTCGATACTCAAAGCTGAGGTCAAAACATCTTGCGTCATTTTCGACACCCTATAAAAATATCAATTATCCATACGAACGGCCTTCTTTGTAATTAAGCAATCATTTGACTAATATATTGCTAATTTTCACTAGTTGTAGGGTACATAGTTATCATTTTGATTGATTATTGCTCCTTTTTACAAATCATATTATCACAAAAAATAGAATGGCATTATATCGTGCTAATATCATTTTTATACATAATACATTTTCTGATACTAACGAACAAAAGATATTCTTGATATAAATTAAGGATTTTCAAAGATGCTTTATATCCATATTGTAATACGCACTTAAGATGTGTAATTTACATTATCTGTCTTTCTACAATCATTTACTTAATAGTTTGGGTAAAATACGCTATGAATATTATTTCCTGTGCAAATAAGATTTATCGGTTCTATTTTACTAGAAAGACAGTTTCTTGTATTGCAGGGACGATGTATTGTTTAACGACATTGCCTCGTCTGTAGGTCTCGGGAGAAAGTGAATGGTAAACATTTAAGTGTACACCACTAATTCCAATATCGATGGATCTATAATGATTTTTATGTTCTCATTTCTATCATTTCAAAGTAAAGCAAGACTCATATATCTTTTTAATTGTATACCGAATCGATTTGAACGACGACATTGCACATCATTCCGAAGACAACAAGCCTATAATACCATATCTAAGGCCTTGTTCAATGACCTTAAAACTACTAGTAATTTGTTTCAAATCATGGGATACCGAAAACTGCTGCAAATTCCTGACATAATTGTCTTTTCTAAAAGATACACTTTTCAAAATAAATCTTAATTTAAACCAAGTTCGAAAAAAGAGATAAACCGGCAATCAACATACAATTGTATATCTAATTTAATGTATCTTAAAGATACACTTGTACACAATTTCATAGAATTGATTTATTTCCTAGCCTATATTGTTTGTAGATACTGGAAATACTGTATACCTGGTAATTTTCGCCCCCGGTAATTTTAGCACTTTTACGATAGATAGCATATTCATACCATCGTGAATTCGCCATTAATCAATATAGAGTCATAGCTGGCATCAACGCCCAATCCTTAATTGTTGAGATTGAAATTTTCGCTTTTCTTTTAAATCCCCTCTCATCTAAGTGTGGTGAATATTAAACCGGAGCAAAAATATCCAGCTCTTTTGTATCAAAGCTATCATTATTTGCAAATTTTTATTCCTAATTAAGACGCGTATGGTAAAAATAATCATTCCATGAGTTCCACATATCAGCTATAAAAAGGTCATTTACAATATATATGAAATGTTGAGATACCTGATAAGTTGTGAAAACAGGGAATGCTTCCTCCTCTATGAAATCTTTTCCCACCTCTAGATTCCCAGAGGTCCGTATTTGTTCAATATTCACCAGATTTGTACATTGTATCCTTGACATAATGGGGATTATTACTCTAATTAGTAATATTACGATGTATTTATGTTCGTTTTATCAATTCTTACCACAAACATACTTTTTTGGTTCCTGTAAACTTTATAGACTGTAACTTATCTATAAAACAGCACCATTAAGTGAGCACTGCACTAAATACATACACCAAATACATATTCGGAGCTCTTACCATCGTATAAGTATTAAGCTTCCATAGATGGAACCATGGATGGGACCATGGAATGCAGGAAATTGCCTTGTTAACAGACAATATAAAGGCTGAAAACACATGCTACCTCTGAAAGTATATAGAGTACTCTTTATTCCGAAGAGTTAAAACTCAGTGGTTCCTGAATAGAAATAATTGATATAAATGATCTTACTTAAGAAGTCTCACACGATATTTGGGACAAAATGTCCAATATTTTCAGTAAAAAAAAGCAACGCAACAAATAACTATATTTCCCAATTGTAGAATTACATATTACTCCATAAGCTCAGTCATACATACATACACATACATACATACATACATACATACATACATACATACATACATACATACATACATCCATCCATCCATCCATCCATCCATCCATCCATCCAAACATCCAAACAAGCAAACATACATACATACATACATACATACATACATACATACATACATACATACATGCCTACCTACCTACATACATACATACATACATTTGTGTGGGGAGTGATTGGGCAAGTCTTAACTTTTTGTCCATCTACAATCATGTTGAAACTCATCGCCGATTATACACCACATAATGTATATCTCATTCATTTGATATATTTAATTGAGTTCGTTATAAGAGATATTCAATATACACTTTGTATTGCACGTTCATCTATCAATCATGACATCATTTAGATCCCTGGCAGATTAAAACCGTGATCCTCTAGTTGTAAATCTGATATTGTCAGTTAGAAAGCAAATATTTCCGGATTAGTTGTATCTCAGCATTTCTATTACTAATTAAGTGAAATTTCATGTTTGTTTCTTTTTACGTGGAATGTAACAAATTAAGATATCAATGTTACTATTCAGAAGGAATTAATGGGGTTGTCATATGGCAATATAATTCCCGCCGTGTTTATAAACATATTGTCCTGTTGATTCATAATTTGAATTAATTGAAATTAAATCGTCAAGAAATAATAAAATATTGCATATTCATATTAGATATAAAGAAGTTTCAATGCAATACAAAATTATTAGTATCAACTTAGAGGTAAATCATAACGGAACGAAACTGAATGATAATGAAGCATCGGAATCACTTGATGAGAAATAATTGAGGCCCGTTAAGGAAATGTTGTTTGAGTTTAATTATAGGTGATATTGATGCAAGATGAGCAATTTCGTTCTTCCAGACACCTCTCATTTCCGGAACATTAATTGCCGTTCGAGAAACCCATATAAAATAAGTTTTGGTATAGCAGATTTGGACGAGTTTAAATTTTAGGTAATAAAGCATAACATTAAAATTACACTGACTAGAGTTGTCGTTACTACTTGTCACCATACATAAGGCAGTATCCATTGAGAAATAAAACGTTTTCCCGTGCAGCTTGTTATAACCGAAAAACTATTAGAATTATACGACGTATGATAAATAAAAGGTTACTCTGTCTCGCCATCTTATGTGAATCAGACAATATCCAAACGTTATCGAAGTACAGAAAGAGTTAGTACGAGTTGAAGATAATCGTTAAGTTATAAAGTGGCATAATGCATTAATAAGTATACTTTGAAAAAAAATACATGTTGTGTATTAATTGTTTTACTATAATATTGCAGATTAATTTTAATAAAGGGTACTTGTCCTGACATTTTGCTAAGAAAATAAATCTATATAAAGCTTAATTTACATGTTGTGTTTTAAACATCGCTGAAAAAATGCCGTTACATTAATTAATATAATTGTCATACAATCTAGCTTCAAGATGATCGTTCATGTGTGTGTTTGTGAATATAACGTTTTTGAAACTTTCCCAGCTTAAAAGACTGTCGCGTGATTCTTATAAATTGAGAATTCGAAAAACATTCGTATTTGTCAGTAAATATGTGAACGAAATTTTAAAACATATGAATTATATTTGACACTGTAAGGGAACTAATGCTGTTCTACATGACGGATAGAACGGTGGCTGTGGAACATGTATACAAATGTGACGTGGAAATTGTTTCAGTATTTGTGCATTTGTAAAAATTAGTGGAGTCCCCGATTAAAAGAAACAAGAAGTAATTTATCATACAGTTTAAATAATTAAGAACAAAAGTATTTCTACTTCATGGTCAAACAAAATGATTGATTTGTATTACTAAGTATATTGCACTACTGATGGTTTTGACATAACTTATCTAAAGCGTTTGTTTAACTGCATTTTGTCACAGTTTAAAAGAGAACATATCACATACACAGATGTTAAATAAGTAATTGATATTGGCTTATTAAAATATTTTGTCTTGTAACTATTAATTATAACCTTGGTAACATCTCAGTAAGTATTGTCAAAGTTTAAACTAAGGTTTCTTTTGCACCTGAGATCTTCACATATATATGAAATTTAAAAAATAAAACAAAAACTCAAATACCAAAGTATAAATCTTTAGAATGTCCAGGATATAGATACAAATCTGGTTAAAATGGACAAACACAGACCTCTGGAAACCAAGAGGTTGCATCAGGTGCCATGTAGGAGTAAGCATACCCTGTCGACCGTTCACACCCACGTGAGTCCAATAAAATACAAATAAAATACGCGGTACAGACGTCTCAACAACCGTCAACGAAAAGGCAACTCAACATTTCACTTTGTGAAACAGAGTAATCGCAAACAAAACTACTATAGCGACCGTAAAATTTGCGGAACGTTGGCATCAAACGCAGTTTTCGATATCTCTGTGTCAATAATTTGTCAGTGAGTAGTTTACCTCTGTATATGAAATGTTCATATGTTGAACACGCCCTGGCATATCGGATAATTTGTGAAATATAAACTCCATATGCGGGCGACTGTGAGATATGGAAAAGTCGAAATCGTTGCATTTGCCAACTTCATGTCTGTATCTATAGTAAGTAACATGGTTAAGTTTGAAGTGTGTGTGCTTGATTCTGTTGTATCTTTAATTTCTAGTTCTCTGGGATCTATCGTATTGACGTATATATAAACATTTTCGTTATTAATTGACAATATGTCGTCGATATATCTAAATGTCAAATCAAAGGACATCACTAGCTTTTTTGTTCTTTTGATTCAGAAGTTTATGAATAAAGTCTGCTTCGTATGAATAAAGGAACGGGTGAGCCGATAAAGGGGCACAGTTGGTTACCATAAGAATACCGATAGTTTGTTGAAATCACGTCTCCGAACAAATATATTGTCTATTATAAATTCTAGCATCTTTTTTATATCAACTTCAGTGTATCTATGTGTAGACTCAGAGTGGTGTAGGACAAAATAGGCATCATGATAACCAATCACTAGATATTTCAATTTTCGGGCACTACGTTTAGTGAAAAATAATGAAAAAGCTTATGCATTGCTGTATTGACCCGATAAATATTTTATCATATAACTGGCATGCTTAATTATGTGAAAAGCTACTGTGGAAAATATTTTATCACCGCATGTCATAAAATATAGTGGTCCTGAATTAATATATGTAAGGATTAACTTTAACACCTTTGCTATTTACTGAAAGTTAACTGACATGAGGCAGAGTACACCCTGTATTGCGCCGAGCGCAGTACAAGAAAGTGTACTATGCTTCATGTCGGTAAACTTTCAGTAAATAGCAAAGATGTTAAAGTTAATCTTTATAATTTAATTATAAACATTTACTACATCACGGACAAGATATATAGATCAAATAAGGTTTTATTTTATTTTGGAAAAAAGTAAACAAACAGATATCAGCTGTTAAGCTCGTATGAGAAGCCTGGCCTAGCAGTCCATAATGGCAATGAGAAAGACCGACCCGGGGAGGCTCACTTCAAAAATAAAACCTTTGATTTTTCGAATTCAAAAACATATAGTGAATAATAAAGACTCAAAGTAGTAAAATCAGTTGTTTAGTAATAAAAATGATCTCTTATCATTATCTTTCCAATAGAACGAGCGAAAATCACTTGAATAGGAAACGAAGTTGTCAAGGAGTTTATGTGTATACTGAATGATATCGGATCTAGACGGTTCCAATTATTCAAGAGGTACGCATGGTACCGTTCACTGAAATAACAGGTTATTCGAATGAAAACCATGGCGAAAACAAAAGAAGTTAAACTGTGTGTAGAGGATTGTTTTAAACATGAAGTCTGAGTGATAGGTAAATAGATAAATAATACATAATAAAAATTGTCATCAATTACCCTCTTAACCTGTTGAAATGTGCTGTTCAAAAGGTGACGCAATCAGACTGATCTGCCAACACGGGATGTTGATTTCTTTTGACTATCAAAACATTACCGAGGATGGATCCGTATCGGAGGTTTGGCTTTTATAATTGAGAATTCATTGATTTATTTACATACTTATCAACTTTCTTTCCTGTGATGAAATATGGAAATGTACATGATTTTTGTTTTTAATTAATGGACGACCATACTGTAGACAATGCCCAAATACGAGCCCCGGGCTTAATATCGGCCTTATCCGTCATTAAATAGCATGATTGCGAGGTTATGTTTGTGAGTACTGCTGAATTATACGATCTGTTATACTAGTAATTGACATGAACATGGACAAAAGGCGCAATGCTCTTATTTATGTTTTCGTTCGACAGGCATACTGTGTGCATGTAAGCAGTGCCTTTGAAAGTAGTTCCTTCTGCTTTGTAACGTCAAGGGACTCGAAACGTAGCAATGCCAGTTATACGGGAGCAAAGCAGGTTTCACAGATTTAACTTGCTTTGCTACAGCCAATCAGCGAGAGCAGTATTTATGTAATATTGTTTACATTTTATATTCATGGTGTTATTTTTAACTATCTAAATTACGACGTATTTTACTATCTTACTATGGTCGTATTCAGTTGGTTATGACACATGTTACAAGACCTTGTACATGAAAACTGCATTTATTAAAAATATATTCAATCATGTCAAAGAGTAATGTGATAAACAGAATCTCCAGTTAGTATTATACATTTTGTTGAACTCTTTAATACATTCAATATGACATAGCTATTCTTGTAAAATCCCCTATAAATCCAGCTGTAGAAAATGGAGATGTAAAACGAACACGCTGCCTCTTAAAAAAATTACGTCTCCAGGAGCGGGTGTATTCATGATATTCCACGATGCAAATTTATTGATTGTAAGACATCATCGAAACAATCGCAAAATAATGTAAAGCAAAGTATCAAACATTTTGGGGAAGAAACTTTTGAAATTGTTTTTCTTTTAATGAAAGCAAAAATATTCCAAACATACAGACCAATACAATATGCATACCCCCTGTGTATCTCGACGCATTATGATACTAATATATGTGTTGACGTAGATGCTACTTGTTGTTATTTTTGTTCTGTTATAGAAGATTAATTTGCGTATTTTTAGGAAATATACTTAGAGTATATCACAAGAGCTGAATAATAGTTAAACTAACCTTTATATTTTTCTGAATTGTATTGACGTATTTTACTGTTGTTACATACATTCACACTTGTAAAGAGGTCACCTCGAGCTGTTGTGATGGCAACTGCGAACGCCGCAGTATAAATAGAATAATTAAGTCAATGATGCCCTTACATATAGGTAAAAGTATTTATCCTCGCGTAAACGTTTTTTGTTTTTTTTTTGTTACCGGTTGAATATACGTACGTCAGCTGAAAACAATACATATAATTACGAAGCCTAAATTGCGGCATATTTCTACATATTACCATTTAAAATTCTCAATTCTTTTAAAGCTAAGATAGCCATCTGTTTACAGTGGTTACTCTACTGGCTATACTTCTGGATCTATTATTTGGCTCTGTCTGATACCGCTTTCTCTTTTAAAAATCTGTGAGCTCAACTGATGAAGACTAATTGACATAAACGATCGTCTTGAGCATTATAACTTTGATATCATGTTCGTAGTATTTACAAAGCCTAGATTTCAGTATATTTCTACAAACAACTTCCAAGACTATATTGTGGTATATTTCTATAGATAACTACAAATCCTAGATTTTGGTATATTTCTACAAATAACTCCCAATCCTTTATTGTATATTTCTATAGATATCTACAAAACCTAGATTTCGGTATATTTCTACAAATAACTTCAAAGTCTAGATGGAGTTTTATATGGAAGTAACATTTAGATGCTATAACTACTTTTATTCCAGTACGTTTGAATGGGGAAGCAATTTTAAAAGAGTGAAATGTAGGATATACTCCAATAACTAGAAATATTCTATGATAGGCTTAAATAAGTAGATTGTGTTTCTGTTAAAGAGCACCTATAAATCCTAGCAGCCCAGTGCAGGCACCCTTAAATCCAATAATTCAAACACTCTGTCACAACTTTAATATTCGTTGCCACTTATAGAGGTTGAGTGTAGAATGTATGGCACACTAAAAGTAAGAGTTAAACCTAATTTTTCTTCAGTTAATGCGAGTTTCGAGAAAAACTAAGTTAACTCATTTATATTATTCCTGGCATACAAATTTGAATTAACTGGAGAAAAATGGGTTTGACCGGGAAAAACTACGTTTGAACACGTTTCGGAACTCTACATGTATTTTAAATTCGAAGTCAACAGATAGTCTTTTTGACTGATATTATTGACTTGAGCATTTGCCTTGCCCTATAACTTTGGCATTAATGTCTATGATATTTACAACCACTGGGTCATTGTCATTGCTTTGGACCGTTTGAATTCCCAAGGGTATACATAAACCCAGTTTTTGGTATTTATTTACTTTTTTTTATACTAATTCAATTCAATTTTTCGTACGAAAAGTTTTAAAAAAATAGCTTTTTCTCAGTTACAACTAGTTTTTCTCCACTATACGCGAGTTTCTATAAAAACAAGGTTTAATAGCAAAAAGATATATTTAATTCATTAATGTGACTTTGGTGTAGCAATTTGAATTCACTGGATTTAAGTTCAGGTTCATTCGCAACACAATCGCGATAAAACTCAGTGATGTTTTGGTGCAGTTACGCCTACCTTTTTTCCAGTTCATACGATTTTTAAAATGAAAAAAGGTTAAAATGATAAAATGTAAAGGTTGAACTTTTTGGTGATTTTTGCATGTCATGATTATGTATTTGTTATTTTTTTTTTCGATCAGTTTTTTATATATCAGATGCCATTGAGTCTAGTTTGTTTGTGTCTTAGAAGCAGAATTAAAGAGATAATGAGTGAATGTGTGTGTTTTCTTTAAATATCAGTTGCCTTTAGCAGAGGTAGATGCCACTTGCCGTGGGTTGTTTGTTTAATACCTTCCCGGGTCTATAGAGTAAACCCTGTCTGTTTGACGTCTAACGCATTAAGCCTCAAGATTCTGTTTTGCGTTTTCTTTTAATCAAACAGCAGCATTCAGGCTCTGATTTATGTGTACTGACTTATCACAGGTAATGTCTGTAATTCCAATCGTTTATTTCTGTTTTTCGGTGTTAATAAATAATTTGCAATTCATTTTCGCAACGTCAAAAACAACGTTTAAGTAAATTAAAGATAAACATGCATAATCATACTTAATACCTTTGTTGATATTAACATACAAATCCATGATGAAAATAGATTCAAAGCAGTCTGGGATAATGAATGAAGGTCTGATAAATCAAACGAATTAGCTTTCGAGAACAAATGACTCGGATGAAGCAATGCATCATTGTGTTGACTCGCAAAACAATTGTCTCATCGCTTTGTTTACTGTGACTTCTATAAGCTTTGTGAACAAATGTGATTTGAATTTATATTATCTTTCATACTTTTATCTGATTTGTTTTGTTCAGATATATGTCATACTTGTTTTAGTTCCAGAGGCAACGTTCTATCATCACAGATCAAATTATATTTTGGTAATGTACAGTACAGAGGACATAGTTAAGACCTCCAACATAACATACGTTGTGCAACAAATGCTTTATGTGGCGATGTCATATCAACATGAAATGATAGAAACATTTACTAATCTGAGTGATGATTGGTACATTTGTATGATATAATTCTTCAAAATAATTTCCTTTTCAGGAAAATGAATAGAAAAATAAACAAAGCACTTATCATAATTATCGTTAATTTTCAAACTGAAGATTTCCTTGAAGTATGATTTGACTATTTATTTTCGGAATAATATTGTCATTCATTTGTAGCTGGATTCTCTGATATTTATATTGACTTCCTCCTTTATAGCACGTTTACAGCACGCCGCTCCTAACATTTATTGATGGTATTTTCTGTTAATACCAGTAATTATATTACCTGCTAATTTAAGTAAAGGCTGATAAAAGTACAAGTGTAATAGAAATTTTGAAACATGTTCGAATTCGTAAAAGAAATTTTATTTTACAATTTACATTGCACAAAGATTTATCATTGAACTATCATTGTTTAGAGCAGTCACTTATTTAATGGAGTACAAGAATTCACTGACCGTTTGGGTTATAAAATGTCTTGAATGTTTTATGATATAGGTAGAGAAGTCCTGTCAGATAGATAGAGTGATACACAGAAATGAGATTAAATAAATAAATGAATATTGTACTAATTTTATTATGTCTGTATAATGTTTATCCACGCTTAAAAACATAACATCTGTACAATAAGAGATGAGTAACAAAATTTACATCTACAATAATGTAGTTGTAGAACTGTGGTCGAGTGGTTAGAGTATTGCGATTAAAAATGGCCGCCATCATATAACTGAAAAAATGAGTGTGGCGTAAATAAATCACTATTAAAAATACAGAATTCTAGATCTACACATAAACCATAGAAGTAAAAAAACAGAAAAAAAAACGTCACATAACAAAGGGACAGAATTAACATTTAGCTGCTGACATTTTGTCACGAAGCAAAGATGTAAAGTAACATCTGGTCGAGAGTTAAAGAAATGCATTGTCACTTCAGGGTTTGAACACACTATACTCTATGATTCTTTCGGAACAAGCACAAGAAATGCATTGTCACTTCAGGGTTTGAACACACTATACTCTATGATTCTTTCGGAACAAGCACACGCAGTCTGTTATCTGTCATATCGTTTCAGATCCAATGTGTTTGATATTACACTTCAGATATAACTGCATTCGGTATCTCGCGTATACAGTTTTATATGCTCGTATATCCATTGCTTTTTATGCATAAAATCCTCAGATACGCATCTTATATGAAGCGCTAAAATACATGAGCTTTAAATTAATTGGAGATATATTTCAAACCAAATGTTAGGCATATCAGCCTTTCTAAATTTCCGATTGGCGCTGAAGGTTTAAGTATATAAACATATGGTAAAAATTCGATATATAACTTATGATCTCATTATTCCGTCATTCTAGAAAATAAACTTGAGTGATACCATAACAACAATATGTATACTACATATACAGATATATGAACACAAATGTAATACACATGTTTAGCTAACATTGATGTAATGTTGAGACTGTTTTTATATCCACTTGTCGTATTCTAATGGACTTTGAGATTCCAATATTTATTGGTACTTCTTCATTTATACTTTAAGCCAATGTTGTTATGTTCAACGCTTAAATATTTACCAACAATGACAGATTTCCTAAACCTTGACTTAACACAGGGAAATCTGTGAAAGAGCACATTTAAAAGTCAAACGTCAAAATTTCAGCTTTGAACGTCACATTTTACGTATATGTCACATTGGTTTTTAAGATTCTTTTACTGTATTTGTATCATGTTTTTACTTTTTTACTTACCAGGGGTTTCACACTGATTTGATATCATGATTTTAAAGTTTTTTACTGTATTTGTATCATGTCTTTACTTTTCTACTTACCAGGGGTTTCACACTGATTTGATATCATGATTTTAAAGTTTTTTACTGTATTTGTATCATGTCTTTACTTTTTTACTTACCAGAGGTTTTACACTGATTTGATATTACATTCTCACAAAAAAAGTTAAAACATGAAAATTGGTGTGACGATGGTCATCAAAGCTACTCATTTTCTCATTTACGAATTCGCAAAATATTTAACTATGGTTGTTAATCATTGTAGACCTGTATATTTTCTATTACAAGATATCTACAAACACACATGACTTGAACAGATTGCATTTTATCCTCGACGATTTGCATATTTTTTTCGGAGTGTGACTGCTGTTGCTGGAGAAATTGTTTTATATTTTAACAAAACGTCATCGATATATACGGTGCTGATGGCAATTTTCGATTTTTTAATAAAACGCCATATATTTTTTAAAGCAATGCTCTCTAGTCGTCATGTAAAATTAATTACAAATGTCAAATTGATTTTAATCCGGCATTTCAGTAAAAAACAAAAGAAATTGGAAATGTAATGTAATTAACGGAAGCATTCAAATTATAACGCAATAATGCTAAAGGGTTTTATATATATATATATATATATATATATATATATATATATATATATATATATATATATATATATATATATATATATATATATATATATATATATATATATTTATATATCTTCGATTTATTAATGCAGAGGGAAAATTCCAGTGTCCTAGCATAGATAAATAATTGTGGCATTTCCCCTACAGCTGGGCGACGGTGAAAATATGTCGGTGGGTCATAAAACTGCTGCATAACAGATCAACATTTTCAATTCTACTATCAAAATTCTGAGTGAAAAACTTTTGTATTTTAGATCGAATTAAAGGGCTGTCTTTTGCCACAATAATCAAAATGATACGAGATACAACTTGAATATGTAATATAAATATTGATAATAAATTTCTACTTACAAATGAAAATCACAAAAACTGTCACACTTCTGTTGCACATGAACTTGGCTATGATGCTTTATAAATCTGAGTTTTGAGTAATTCTGAAACACCTCGACAGAACCGTATAAGTTGTATGTTTCATATTTTCCATCGATCGATTGGAGCAAGGACGTGTTTTATATCATTACATCACAGTGTCCCCGCCTGCTTGTGACTTTTTCCAGATCGGCGTGGTAAATGGCTGCATAGGTTGTCTAGATTGGTTGGCTTTCAGGATATGCTGTTAATTAATCCATCGGTAGTTATGTATATGGCTTTTCTGGCGAAATTATTTTTATCATTAATCTGCTTTGCCATGCCAAGAGTAGTCCAAATACAAACTTATATCTCAAAGTTCTATAGCAGTAAGTTAATTTATAGAATTCATATCAGAACTTGGATTTAACTCGATTATTTGATCAATTTGTATTATATTACTACACGCTCCCCTGAAATCTGGAAGAAATAATTGAATTGTAGAAATAAAACAACATTTTGTGTATTTTCAGATTTTATACCATGCGTTGGAACTCCATATTGTTTTCATTAACATACACTAATTGCTTCTGATGTCTTTTTAAAATTTGATATTATTGCTCAAATATTGGCATGTTTATTATTTTTGAAAGTTTATAGCGTCAAACGTTCAATATTCATTTCACAGTTGTTTCATAAAATACAGATAATCTACTATCCGGACAAGAAATCTATTATCTAGGTATACACCTATGGTAGCATAAGTAATTATTTTTTATATATGATAGTTTTATTTAACATCGACATATAAACTTAAATCCTCTGCAACGCTTATATCATAACATTCATAAATCTAAGATATCACCATCTATGGACTAATTATTGAGTATCCGACTCGAAAGCGGGTGAGTCCGGGCTCGAATATCAGGACATGAGAGGACAAATACACTGTCGTTTGATACGGACTTTTTTGTATCAGTTCTTAGCACAGGTCAAAATGTATGGCAAATCATCACACATTTGATGTTTTATAGATACATTTTCTTTTACATTTGAAATATTTGAAAGACCCTATGTTCACAAATGTCTACTACTGCTGGTGTATTATTCTTTCACATCTTTTAGTATCGAGTCTTCAAAACTCATTAAAAAGGACGAATTGGATATAAAAACAATCTCAAGATGAGGAAGAATTGCAAAATATTATTCATCATTTTGCATGACGGGAAACTTTCATAAAGAAATAAATGTCAGTGGCATTATGTATGTATATTGTATGTATGAATGGAAGGATGCATGGACGAATCGCTAAATCATATTGGAACGGATTTTCAATATAGCTCTTTCAATATATTCGTAAATATCAGGATTTTGTAATTTTTTTATCCTGTGTAAAGAGATATGTCTGGAGAAAATAATCGTTACTAGCAGATTTAACGAAACAGTTATGACAGCAATGGGAAGTTACGTGAGAGTAAATAAAACAAGGATATTGTCAAGATGCATCTACTGATATTTCACAACACTAATGATGCTTAAATAGCCATTGTAAGTTCTGATAAACAATCAGTTTCATCTATAAACATTATAAATTTGTCCTGGTGTGGACAGGAACACGGTTTTGTTATTGCCTTAATAGATTATTACGGGCACTAGACAAGACAAACATATTGACGTTCTCAACATGCTCGTTAGATGTCGTATTTCACGGTAATAGATTGGTATAAATCAACATGACATTCCCTATGACATAATAAAATATATTGGTAAACAAAAGTAATCATGGTTAAAGTACACGCATTCATTTCTTTAATTGATAAACAAACATTTCTGATTTTTTATCGTCAGTTCTGTTGTCAATATAGCATTTGAACCATGTACGATTTATTGCATTTTTTATTGTTGTAATAAACCAACATTCCTTAAGAAACGTTGTTTGTTACAATTAAACCTAGTTTTATCCCGTTAAATATATTAATATGCATTGGATATAGAACAGCTAGAAACTAAAACTAAATAGAAAAAAATGAAAGTTGCCATTAGACCCAATTTTTTTATATCCCAGTGACAATCACTTGTGATTAAGTAGTTTACCTCTGTACATGAAATGTTCATATGTTGAACAAGCCCGGACATATCGGATCATTTGTGAGATATAAACACCATGTGCAGGTGATTACAAGATATTACTTCTTAAACTTAAATGTGGAAAATTACGATGGTAAAGCTGAAAACCTATTTTTTCTCAATCAAACCTAGTTTTTGCCCTGTTCAAACGAGTCTTGTAAAATTGGGTTTGACTCAATTTTGCCTTCCCAATTTGAAATAACAGCAGAGACAAAATAGGTTTAACTGCGCCTAAATCCCATTTATGGGTTAAGCCTATTTTTGTCAGTTAAACCTATTTAATCGAAACATAAACAGCAGAAAAATTAGGTTTACATGCAGTTTTGGCTGTCATAAAGAGGTAAAAATGAAGAGGTACCAATAAAATAATCGAAGCTCCAGTCCATTAGAACACAACAAATTGTATGTGCAATGGTCTCAATATGAAGAACATTTCCGAATCCCAAACAGGATAGGACCAGATGTCCGGAAGGAGTCAGCGTCCTCTGCTGGCATGCCAAACCCGTCGCAAATGTTCCATGGAAATCTTTCTAGTACGAAGAACGAACCTTTTTAAAGTATAAGTTTGTATTGACGTTGGAATCTTACTTCTTACTTCACTCGAGGCGCGATGTCTAATCAAACCTCCCGCCACTATCTCAAAGCATGTTATTCTATGAAAAGAAGGGGACGTTTTAATTCATATATTATATTTGATATTTTATTAATTATATTGTATAATATCACTTTCTCTTTCGAAAATAACTTTTAAATTGGAGCTCAACTGATGAATTCTTATTGACAGAAACGATATCGTCTTGAGCATTATAACTTTGGTAGTATGTTTATAATATTTATAACCACTAGGTCGTTGCCACTGCTAGTGGACCGTTTGAGTCCCCGAGGGTATACAAAAACCTAGTACCTGGTATTTCGGTACCAGTTGTTCATTTTTTACTAAAGTAATATTTGGCACTGTTAACATCATTTAAATTCCAATTTTTTCTAAAGCTAAGATAGTCATTTTTTACAGTGGTTACTCTTAGACGGATTTCGGCTATACTTTTAGAGATAGCATTTGGCCTTGTATAATACCACTTTCTCTTTCGAAAATAACTTTTAAATTGGAGCTCAACTGATGAAGTCTTATTGACAGAAACGATATCGTCTTGAGCATTATAACTTTGGTAGTATGTTTATAATATTTATAACCACTAGGTCGTTGCCACTGCTGGTGGACAGTTTGAGTCCCCGAGGGTATACATAAACCTAGTAACTGGTATTTCGGTACCAGTTGTTCATTTTTTACTAAAGTAATATTTGGCACTGTTAACATCATTTAAATTCCAATTTTTTTCTAAAGCTAAGATAGTAATTTTTTACAGTGGTTACTCTTGGACGGATTTCGGCTATACTTTTAGAGATATCATTTGGCCTTGTATAATACCACTTTCTCTTTCGAAAATAACTTTTAAATTGGAGCTCAACTGATGAAGTCTTATTGACAGAAACGATATCGTATTGAGCATTATAACTTTGGTAGTATGTTTATAATATTTATAACCACTAGGTCGTTGCCACTGCTGGTGGGCCGTTTGAGTCCCCGAGGGTATACATAAACCTAGTACCTGGTATTTCGGTACCAGTTGTTCATTTTTTACTAAAGTAATATTTGGCACTGTTAACATCATTTAAATTCCAATTTTTTCTAAAGCTAAGATAGTCATTTTTTACAGTGGTTACTCTTGGACGGATTTCGACTATACTTTTAGAGATATCATTTGGCCTTGTATAATACCACTTTCTCTTTCGAAAATAACTTTTAAATTGGAGCTCAACTGATGAAGTCTTATTGACAGAAACGATATCGTCTTGAGCATTATAACTTTGGTAGTATGTTTATAATATTTATAACCACTAGGTCGTTGCCACTGCTGGTGGACCGTTTGAGTCCCCGAGGGTATACATAAACCTAGTACCTGGTATTTCGGTACCATTTGTTCATTTTTTTACTAAAGTAATATTTGGCACTGTTAACATCATTTAAATTCCAATTTTTTCTAAAGCTAAGATAGTCATTTTTTACAGTGGTTACTCTTGGACGGAATTCGACTATACTTTTAGAGATATCATTTGGCCTTGTATAATACCACTTTCTCTTTCGAAAATAACTTTTAAATTGGAGCTCGACTGATGGAGTCTTATTGACAGAAACGATATCGTCTTGAGCATTATAACTTTGGTAGTATGTTTATAATATTTATAACCACTAGGTCGTTGCCACTGCTGGTGGACCGTTTGAGTCCCCGAGGGTATACATAAACATAGTACCTGGTATTTCGGTACCAGCTGTTCATTTTATACTAAAGTAATATTTGGCACTGTTAACAGCATTTAAATTCGAAAATTTTCTAAAGCTAAGATAGTCATTTTTTACAGTGGTTACTCTTAGACGGATTTCTGCTATACTTTAGAGATATTATTTGGCCCTGTATGATACCACTTTATCTTTAGAAAAACACATACTTTTCAAATTGGAGCTCAACTGATGAAGTCTAATTGACAGAAACGATATTGTCTTGAGCATTATAACTTTGGTATTATGTTTATAATATTTTTAGACTCTACGCTTACTCAGTACATCTACAAAGAAATTAATATACAATTTGGGATTATAGGAAAAACAATTTTGAGTTCCTGTTTAAAAGAACATGAATTGAAAAGTAAAAAATAATCTTAATCAAATTAGAAATGAATTATTTGAATCAAATCTGCGCACCTGCCGATTCTCTTTGACGTATCACTAGGAATAAAAAATCCCTTACAAGCTGACACATGGACTCCTGAAAAAAAATGATATGATGTTTTATTGTAAAACAATGTGGCAAATGTATCTAATATCTCAGATGACTTAACGCAAATGTCTACTAAATGAGATGTCCCGGGGATAACTAGATTTTCACCACACATGCAACACCAGATAATAGATTTATCTGATATTATACATTAGCTAAATATCCCTGAAGAGATGTTACTTTAATACTTTTTATAGAACCTGTCATTACTCTGGGTTGAACTGTCAGATTTGAATTATGTCACACTATGTGTTGGGGAAATATGGCATATTATTTGTTATTGAATCTGAGGTTTGAACAACATGTGATTGTTTATGCAACGATAAATTAATATCAATCTTAAAACTGGAAAAAACAGAATAGAAATCACACCACCTGTGTATCATTGTTCTATGTTATTGATAGTAATAATTATTCAATTCCATCATTTATCCATTACAGACATATATTTCAGACGAGTGTGGTAATTGATCCATAAAACCAATTTTATACATATAAACTCTATAAACTCTAGCCTCTTAAAATAATACTTAAATATTTATAAAAAAGACATGAACATAACAAAACCGAGACAAATAAGAAAATATTTTAAATTACTTAAATATTAAATATTATAAACATACTACCAAAGTTATAATGCTCAAGACGATATCGTTTCTGTCAATAAGACTTCATCAGTTGAGCTCCAATTTAAAAGTTATTTTCGAAAGAGAAAGTGGTATTATACAAGGCCATTACATATTTCCGTGTGAAATGATCACTTGCTTTTTGTAATGGTCCACCATTTTAAAATTGCTATGAACTGCCTTTGCTTTTAACTGCCTTTGAAATAAAAAAAATAATTCTTTATTAACTTACGCTTTAATATTTGTTTAAAACACCAATGACCCTAACGTAGAAAATTCTTCGTCGATAAATAACATCTGCTTATATCATAATAATCATACAACTGTGACACGACATGAAATCAAAACCGAAAGTCAAATTGTGACAGCGCTATGTTACCTAATAATAAAATAGAATGATTCAGGCTAGAACAAGGATTCCTGATACCATTATCACCGTAATCTCGGTATATTGATGCTATATTCATACCTATACTAGCATTTTTATTTTTGTCTTTTCGATCGTCCATGTTTATTTATTTTTTTTATTTATTTATGATTGTTATGGTGAAACGAAACAAGAGATTAATTTGGCATCAACAGTCGCCTGTTGTATTGCTTACACTCATTCCCCACAACTTTCAAATGCATATAATTATTATTATACAATAATGTGAATTTTAATTGGCATTTTCAGTCTTCCTATGTGCCAATGACTTTTGATGCAATGACCTTTTAACCACAACGTTTAGATATATAATTGTATCTTTTTTTCAAAACACGTATACGTCAGTCAGTCGTCCTAAATTCCGTTGACCTTGAAACATATCATCGTTGCATCATTCCATTATGTTTTCAAATGCATATGCTCGTACGTATATGTCTAAGCGTTTAACTATTTGGAATTTTACTATTTTATCAGTATTTTGGAGAAACTTTGAAGGTTGAATATTACACCATGAATAGTATAGCACTATAGAACATACAACCATATAAAGCATTCTTTTGGGGGTGTCAATACCTTCTTAAAGAGGCAAAAAATACTTTTTTATCTTTAATATTGATATTTTTATCATAAATTTTGTTATGTCACGTTTTTTCTCTATTATCATCATGTCCTGTTTGAATCAATTTTGATGCCCCCTTTCAGTCATTGAGGCTAATGACGGAGTGTAGTCAGAATAGGGAGAACAGTTCTTGAAAACTTGTCAAAATGTCAAATGTCTCCTAGAATTGCCTCACCCCGAAGACTGAGTGGTAGACCAAAGTAAAGTGAAATTTACAATTTTGGTAGAACAACTCAGGAACATTATATTATCAATTATATTGCCCAGCACCTTGGGCTGATAGACCTTTAAAATATTGACAGAACAACTATTGAGCTTTACAGTAATTGAAATCGTTTTTCCAGTAATGTCTAAAACCAAAACCAAATATGTTTAACAAAAATATGTTTTATCACATCACTTTTGGAGCGTATCTTTTGGAGAATTTTCCAGAAATATTTCAAAGAAGAGAGGGCATTTTTTAATTAATGATTATTTTTGTCAGTGTTTTAATCTCGTCCTTTGCGTCCCAAGTGAAATAGGAAGCATTGAATTGTCAATTTTGATCCGATTACTTATGTAGCTTTTTTCATAAGCATTTTCAGAAATATCCCAAGGTAGAGAAAAGTTTTTAAAATCAGTATTTTATCAGTGCTTTGACCTAGCTCTGTGTGCTCTAGGGGAATCTGGACCAAGATTTTGACGTCATCTTCTTATATTGAATTTAGCAACCAAGTTTGATTGAAATTGATCTAGTATGTCTGAAGATTTTGCGAGAAAGTGAAGCGTTAGCGTTCGAAAACGACTGCAGTAATATCTCATCATAACAACTCTGGGTTGACCCGGAACTCCGTTAAAATATACATGAACCCCCTCCCCCCCCCCCCCGAAAAAGAAATAAAATCGCCTTTTAGGGAGTAAATTGTAAATCAGTTAACCATACATTCTACAAAAAGGCTTTCAAATATGATGACTAGAAGAGAGAAGATCTTACAACTCGGTATTAAAATCCCCTACAAGCTAATTTGTCAAAATACGTAATTTTAAAACGCTATGATCGCCGCCAGTATATAGTAAGATGTCAATTTTGTTGTAACTGAATTTTAACTGATAATGTACTTTGTATCATACTTATATAAAGACACAATGTTCCCATCAATAAAACTTCCGAATGTTGTTTTGTTTGCAAGTAATACGAGTATGAAGATGATAAAAAAAACTTCATTAGTACGTGTTGCGGAATATTCAGAATAGAGAGTTAGAATGTTTTGCGGTCAAGCTGAAAACGCGCCAAGAATTACCAGCCCTACTTTGTTTTTCATCCTCAAGATACCTCACTCATGTATAGGATATAGCTGCTGTTCTTTCGTTGGGTCGTTGTCTATCAAGTTGGCCGCGGAATACTTATACCTGTTTTTTGTTTATTATATTTTCAGTTTGGAAATGTTTAAAGTATATAAAAACACAACTTTTAATTTCAAACAAAGTTTTAATACAGTTTTGATGCAATACCACAAACAATCTTTACTCCCATGTGTACATGATCTCCGTATCGATGGAGCAGCCATGCATGATAGGTACACTGTACTGTCTACGGCATCCTTTGCCAACCGCTAATTAGAAGCGTGTTGTTTTTATCATTTCCGAACCAATTGCACAGCATGTGCAGTTTTGTTTAGTATGTCGTAAAATTGTATAATTGTGAATCTGATAAGTTTTCAATATATATCTCCTGTCAGGGAGGAAAATGAACAGTCATTGGGCTTTAAAAACTGGAAAGGTTTGTTAGCGTCAATTTGTCGTCTATAAATTTGTTCTGCTTTATACATAGTTGGGTCAACCTCTCATTCATTGCACAAAAGCTGGTTTGAAACTAGATTCAGTTTTCCAAGTTATCACAGAAAGTCTCAAAATAGTTGTGGAAACCGACCAAACTATCTCTGGAGGTAATTTCAATGGTCCAAAGCATGTAAAGATAGCGACAAAGAGGCAACAAAAATGATATTTGCTGTCACATATTTTGTTTATTAATATTATAAACATAATAAGAAAGTTATAATGCTCAAGACGATATCGTTTCTGTCAATTAGACTTCATCAGTTGAGCTCCAACTTGAAAAGTATGTTTTATTTTCTAAAGATAAAGTGGTATCATACAAGGCAAAATAATATCTTTAAAAAGTGTACAGCCAAAATCCGTCTACGAGTAACCACTGTAAAATATGACTATATTAGCTTTAGACAATTTTCGAATTTAAATAGTGTTAACAGTGCCAAATATTACTTTAGTATAAGATGAAGAGGTGGTACCGAAATACCAGGTACTAGGTTTATGTATACTTTCGGGGACTCAAACGGTCCACCAGCAGTGGCAACGACCTAGTGGTTATAAATATCATAAACATAATACCAAAGTTATAATGCTCAATACGATATCGTTTCTGTCATTAGACTTCATCAGTTGAGCTCCAATTTGAAAGTATGTGTATTTTCTAAAGATAAAGTGGTATTATACAAGGCCAAATAAAATTTTGAGAATGTGCTTTAATAAAGATAAAATAATGCTTCAGGGACTGTAAAACTCGACAAAATATACACTAACCCCAGTTTAATCAGAAGTACACAAGTTCTACTATGTCAGTCATTTTGAAAACGCAAACCGGTCATTTACCGCATAACTGTAAACCTAAATAAATTGGTTTCAAACCATGTTAAAACCAGAAACCATTACCGAAGCCAGTTTTCTGTCATTACATTCGCCTCTTTTTTATTTTAGGAGAAGTCATTTCATCACTGATAAAACGCTTAAGTTCATAATCTTTGCACAGCATATTGGTGAATCGCATCATACATAAACAACACTCTGGTAATAAAATAGTTATTGTTATTGATGGTATACACCATGTTGTCGAGTGTAAAGTAATACATCAAAGATAATGTTATAGCAAAAGCATCCCGTACACGTTCCATAAACTGTTTTGAACACGACGTATGGCGCCAATGTTTCATTCACAAAATAGTAAATTAAAATGAGGGCATTTCCTTCCTTCATATAACAAATTTAAGATTGTAGATAGTTGTCAATACTGTTTTTAATCAGAGCTTGTAGATATTGAACTGCACATCTGTAACATATATAATTTTGAATTTAACATTAAGAAAATTAGACGATCAGAAAGCTGTCAGTAATACTGATTGGTGATAAAGTAATCCCTTTCAACGGGATAAACTTGTCTTGTTTGATTTATCAAAGCAGATTGCAGTGAATTATTATTAACCTATTATCCTTTTGCGAAGAGTATAATTTTGCTTTGTTTAATTTTGAATAATGTTTTAAATCTGCTAACGGACATATCATTTCGCGAGTGTTTATCGGAAGTGGTAAATTTCGAATGCAAAGAAGTAACTACTATCCGTCATCTGTATTATACTGTATAATCAGATATAAATCGACTGTGATTCAAACTCGGGCTCAGAAGAGCGAGGATACATCACCCGTGTCAAATACGGATGATTACAGAAGTGTAGAAAAGATGGAATCAATCTGTTTTTTATTATTATTCTGGGCCTTCATCACATTCGCAGTAAACTTTATTCTGTTCCTTTTAAACTACTTAATGAATTTTTCAGGAAGCAAGTATGAACCCTGACACGGATTCTTTAACCCCAGAATACACACTGAACTCCATTATAATGGACATTGCTTTTCACAAACTGTCCAAGCCTACACGCCTTACAAACGATAACCATCATGAACAAAAACGTCTTTTCCTTAAACTTAATTTACAAATAAAGGTATAGACGCTTTAAACATTGGTAATGTTCTAAATCACAAATACTTCAGTCATGTGTTTTACCATATTTTAAACGGAAGACCACGCCTTGCATTTTATATAGATATACACCTAGCATCGCATCCAAGCTGTTCAATTACAAACGTGTTTTGCAGTGCCTAGACATCAACCATCTTCTACACAACACCTTCAAATGTTTATGTGCATCATCACCCTTCAAATATAATCCTATCGGGCATGACGTTTCTGTTGTTGAAAATGAAAACCTCAAAAATCTTATTTTAAGAGGTCCTAAATACCGCGAAGCCCATTCCCTTAATTGAGCTAGAGTTTAATACGAATTCTGGTATTCCTACATACACACGTAGCTCAATTTCAAAGGACGAAATTCTTCAAAATCACGTGTCCGTATTACGCTGTTTTGATATACATACAACCGATACTTATTTTACAATATTTATATTGGATACCTAAACTTCATAAAACCCCATGTATGCAGAGGTACATAGCAGGGTCCAGCAAATGTTCTACCAAACCTTCATCTTTACTCCTTGCCAAGATATTGACAGCCAAAAAGGAGAAACTTCAGCAGTACTGTACAGTTGCTTTTTCCAGCAGCGGTGTAAATCACATGTGGATACTAAAAAATTCTAAACAACTTTTAGAACACAATTTTTCTCAAATTCACAGTTTCAAAGCATACGACTTTTCTTACTCCACACAAAAAATTAAAAGAAAGACTTGTAGCATCATAGACAAATATTTTTTCACTAAAGGTGGTACTCGAAAATTAAATATCTAATGACTGGTTATCATGATACATATTTTGTCAAACATTACTCTGATTCTGCACATAAATACACTAAAGTTGATACAAATAAAACATGCTGGAATGTCTGATAGACAATATATTTGTAGTGTTCGGAGACGTGGCATTCTTATGGGAACCAATTGTACCCCTTTATTGGCCGACCTGTTCCTTTATTCATACGAAACAGACTTCATTCAGAAGCTGCTGCATCAAAAGAAGAAAAAGCTACCGGTGTCTTTTAATTCAAAATTTAGATATATCGACAACGTTTTGTCAATTAATAATGACAATTATCATACATATGTCAATGCGATATATCCCAGCTAGAAATTAAAGATATAACAGAATCAAGCACTCACGCTTCAGACCTAGCCATGTTACTTACTATAGACACAGACGTCAAATTGGCAACCAAGCTAAACGAAAAACGCGACGATTTCGGCTGTCCCATCGTAAATTTTCCACATTTAAGTAATAATATCCCAATGTCGCCTGCATATGGAGTTTATATTTTACAAATGATCTGATATGCAAGGGCGTGTTCAACATATGAACATTTCATATACAGATGTAAACTACTCAAAGATAAATTATTGACACAGGGATATCAAAAACCGCGTTTGGTGTCAACGTTCCGCAAATATACGGTCGTTTAATAGACTTGGTTGCGATTACCCTGTTTCACTGGATGAAATGTTGAGTCAACTTTTCGTTGACGGTTGTTGAGACGTCTGTACCAATTGCTACGAGGATTCGTTCCTTACGTATTTCATTTGGACTTTACTGTATACTCACGGCGGATGTGCCTGTCGACATGGGATGCTTACTCCTCCATGGCACGTGATCCCACCTCTTTGTTTCCAGAGGTCCGTGTTTGTCCATTTTTGCCGGATTTTTATGTGTCCTGGACATCCTAAAGATTTATACTTTTGTATCTGAGATGTTTTATATTATTAAGTAGAATTAAGCAAGCCACGATTGGGCCAATGTTTTAGAAATTAATCTTGCTACTTTTACTACGATGTGTACGCGGCTTCGATAATTACCAGCTAACTAGAATTTGAAGAGGTAACACACACTAAAAGAGCAACTACTTCATGTGTGTTAATGCCTCTCAAATGACCAGATATGTAGACTTTTACGACATATGAGAATTCACGTACAGAAGCAAACTACCTAGGGCTAGGGCTACTGTGGATATCCAGACCTTCATAATGCGCACATGAACCAAAATTGAAGACTAGTCGATGTTGTGTGTCCAATTCTTTATCATATTTCGAAGAGGGGCCTCCGTGGCCGAGTGGTTAGAGCATTGCGCTTTAAATCACAAGGCCTCTCACCTCTGATTCGAATCCCGCTAGGGTCATTTCGAATTTAGTGGAAACGTTTGCCAGTTTTCTTGCGGAAGGTCGGTGGTCTTTACCCGGGTAACCAGGGTTTCTCCTCCACCTATAAAAACTGGACGCCATCATATTACTGAAAGATTGTTGAGTATGGCGTAAAACAATAAAAAAAAAACAAAAAAAAACAATCATATTTCGTATATTGGTATAAGTTTTCTTCCTTACTCTTAACATTTTGCTATCTATACTTTAAGATTTGTTGGTAATAGATGAAATGAGAAATGTTATCAAGAAGTTGTTGCACTATCTATGATTGATATAATAACCCAGGTTGTGAAATTGTATCAGATTTCAAAATCATGTTCCGTATACTGACGCGGCATATATTTAATTGCATCATCCCTGAAAATATATAAGGTTAATACTGCAACTGTATTTTAATAACAAATACTATAAAATTGGAAGCTGTTTGTCAATTTAACGATTGGTAATATTCCATTTAAACGGAGTCTTTTAGTGACAATAGTTTTCTTACTGAAATTACACATAATATAGTTTTGATTTTCATTTCACTTTTCTGAAATCACGTCTTCTTTAAAACTGATGAAACATGCCGAGTATTGAACTCTAACGTCAAGTAACGATTTAATCAAACGTTCCTTCTAAATGCAGAAAAACGTGATCTTTCCGGATACTGTCTTTCGTAACTCTTCTTGTAAAACAACGAATTTACTAATAAGATAATTCTGTCGAACAAATACATCAAATTCATTCTGCTTTATATATGAGCACAAGACGCGATCGATATGCTCATGATACAGAGATTCCATCTATATTACCTGAACTTTATGTCTCTTATCGTCGCACAGAAAAACTGCTCGAGACAATCTTAGTCATGGATATCCTGTATCTTTTCGTCTTTTAGTCTGATATAACACATCAAATTGGTCAGATCGGACAGGAGGAATGACAATCAAATCTCAAGCGTCTTAGTTAAATAGAATCAAGGACTTACAATTAACACCTTTAGAACCGAACCGACGTTTCTAGACAGTTTACGAAAATCGATTAAGTTTTAGTAACTAACTCTGTCGGTAAAACAATTCATTCTGTCATTACCAATCGACATGTACATGTGACACTCTGCAACATTAGATAAGAACTGTAACTAAAACTTTCAAAGTACACCGGATATAGGTGAAAGCGTAGAATTGCCCGTGTTTAGACAATAAGCGTTTGACTATATAAGTAGGTTTGTTTCGGTGTTTTTTATGATCTATAGAACATTATAGTTCCTAATGTTTGACCAATTTTATTTAAAGTCTGTCGAACCTCGAGACTGGTTGAAATTGATCAATCATGTCCTTCGACGATGTGTCTAGTGTAACAGCATATTCCGCCATTGTTCTCATTAAGAGTGAAGAAATCAAAGGGAAGGAAAGAAATGTATTTTAATGAGAAGCAATAGATAGAACCAAAAGCATTGCTAAAACGCCATGGGACTGTCCTATGAATGACTTCAACCTGATCATTTTAGGATAGGGCAACCGGTATATAATACATCACTGGTAAACGTATCTGGATGTTTTATGCGTTTATCATGTGTATTCTGCAGACGCATCACATTTCCAGAGGCCTGTGTTTTCCAATATTCACCAGATTTGTATATGTATTCTGGACGTCCTGAAGATTTATACTTTGGTATATGATGTTTTTCTATTCTAAATTTTATCAATTAGTCTATTAAACCCAGTGTTTGAGATTTCGGTACCAACTGTACCAACTTAAAGTCAGATATCCGAATAAAGAGCACCGTTTAAATTTAAAACTAAGCCAGTCATCGTTTTACAGTGGCTACGCTTAGACGGATTTAAGAATATATTTAAGTCATTTTATACGTTGTATGATGTTATTTTCTTTTTTTCAAAACTCTACATCTATATTGAATTTCTTGAATCAACTGAAGAAGTCTACTTGACAGAGTCTATAGTGTTGAGCGTTTGTCTTGACCCTTATTTTTACAAGAATTTTTTATGATGTGTATAGTATATATGTTAACCTTATGGAATACACAGGTAAGCAATGAAAATAAAAGTATAAAAGAAGTATTATGTATCGAGGCTATAGTGTTCACCAACATGTGTTTACCAAATACATAAATTCTCATATAATATTTTGTACTGTCTTGTAAAATTTATTACAATGATATTGATTTTGTTCTCCAATGTAATCAGATTTGACGTACGGAATTCACATTCGAAATTGTTTATATTATCTATCTATCTATCTATCTATCTATCTATCTATCTATCACATACCAAGTATATAATAATTACATTGTGCATCCACGTGTAACAAATTCCATCACGATTTCACGCTAAACACAAGGATCCATTCCGGACCTACCCCTGTAGCTACAGGGTAACTCCGGTATGTCGGACTATGAGTAGTCACGCCGGACGTTAACCTGTTATCGTATTACATTTGTTTCGGTATTGCTGGAACAAATGTCAGCTTAATATACAGACAAAATATAACTGTCACACAGTTCATCCACAGGATATAACATTTGCAGCACAATGTAGATATATTTAACCCCAAAAAAGTTCAGAGTCATTGATTTGCTTAGATTTGAGTAAATGATCAAAATTGTAAAATATAATTATACTTATATCCTGATTAAATTTATAGAACAGGTGAATTTCAAGTCATTAATAACAGATCATTTGTGAATTCCACCGAAATAAATCGTAAGAGGCTGCTTCATTGTGTACATCACTTTGTATAATGGAGAAATGACAGTAAATACAATTATTATGGACTGGGCATAATGCAGACGACAATGCCGTAAATATGGACTGTCATGCTCTCATGTTAAGTCAGCAATACAGTTGCAGATTCATAGACAGTTGAAGAATTGTGTCTTTGAAATGAATGGTTCTCTGAAGATTACATAGCTCCATAAATGGCGACATGTCAGGATTCATACCGAATAAATGGAATTCTACATCTATTCAATCAAGATACACATGGATAGTAATTACCCCGTTGGGAATTATAAAGTTATGTATTGAATGCCCTATAGATACTTTTACAACATAGTGTTTCAAACACAAATATATATAGAATAACACATGGCAAAATCGGTATCGCATGCATTATCAACAGCCCGAGGGCTGATATTGGTCGAGGGTTGATATAGCATGCGATACAGATTTGTTCATGTTTTGTTGTTTTTATCATATATTTAAAACTCGGTAAATAGACAAATACTTTAATATCAACGATAAAAAATAATTTTTAATTGTTTTAATTAATCTTGCTGTGTTCTATTCGCGTCAGTCAATGGAATTTCCTACAGTACAGTATATATGGGCAGATCTCGGTAAAATTACGGGGAACACAAATTGTTTAAACAACATAAAAATTAGCATTATTTTTTAGCATCAAGGTTTTTTGTTGAAATTATTTGTATTTTAGAGTAAATATTGTATTTAGATAGATTTATATAATTTTAGGGCCCTACAGAAACTTTGAAAAGAACATTCAAGAAACCCTGTTGTGAGACTCTTCACGGCAGAATATGGCAGAACATTGTGTTGAAGGGAATAGCCTATGGTACCTAGTACTCCGTGTACACTCGAATCTAGATCTAAAATATGAAATGCACAACTTTGCGATGTGTTGAACCCACCTACGGAATATCATTACACTTGGATCAAACGATTCCTTCACATTTTCATTCAACGATGTTCACAATCAGGCCTAATATTTCACAGAATGTGCTTTACTTGGTGTTTATGCCAGGTGTAGGTTTTTGTCTGAAGTGGAAAACAATCGAGGTGTTCCGAATAATAAAAATACAAGAAGATACAAGAAGCGTTTCAAATGGGGGTGCGATGAAGGGTTACAGGAGTGTGATAAAGGGAGGGCTGATACAGGGTACGCTATAAAGGGCTCGTGCTGACTCCTATATCAGAGATGAAAAAACCTTCGCCTTTTCGTTGGCGGTTGAGACGTCTGTACCAATTGTGACGAGGATTCGTTATTCAAGTATTTCCTTTGGACTTGACTGTGGACTCACGGTGGGTGTGACCGGTCGACAGGGGATGCTTACTCCTTCATGGTACTTGATCCTACCTCTTGGTTTCCAGATGCCCGTGTTTGTCCATCTTTGTCAGATTTGTATCTGTGTCCTGGACATCATAAAGATTTATACTTTGGTATCTGAGATGTTTTATATATCTTGCCTTTCATTAGGTAAATTGGATTCTGTTGAATTCTGTTTTTTGCTAAAAACAACAATAACTTCTTGATTCACAATTTCACAGACATTCTAAAAACTCCCATAAATCAATATTTTGATTGGATTTGACTTAGGCTGTTTCGGCATGTTTTCGTTTTACTTCATTTATTCTAGTGATGTTTTCTTCTAATCTGGTATTGATGTTGATCTACTACAGCCCTGAAATAATTTTAAAAGTATTTGACTTTTTCCCAGACAATTTGTGTCATGAGCTTAACGTTAATGCCATATTATGGAACAATGCACTATCTCAATGACAGTGTCCTACTTTTTTCCATCTCAAAATAAAACTGTACTATTTAAAAAACTTGAATATGAAGAGAAATGATAGGCCCAGGCTATTTATCTACAGCTTAATCATGATAAACGTAAACGGTTTACCTAAACAAATATTAGTTGAATTAATTGGGAGATAGACATACTTTTTTCTGTAGGCCACAACTGTGTGGAAACAATGAATAGACAGCATTTAAAACAAGTGTTGCAGGTGAAACTTCAGAGTCACGTGATTAGGAGGAGGATCACGATGAAAAGATCCTGATTATGTGTTAACCACAGAGAATGAAGAGGACATTGGTATGAATACATCAAACATGACTCAAAAACATTGATGAGGAACTAGAACATACAAACAGGGTTATGATAGGAGAAACTTTGCATCCAATGGAGTTTAAAGAAAAGACCACTGTTGAGTTACAAAACGAGAGTCGAATTTCGAATGTTTTATTGACAATGATCCTGGTGTTGACGTGAAACTCTCAAGATGAACAACCACAACATCAAGATCCCGTGCCACATCAGGATCATCAAGGTAGTTTAACCAAACTGAACCTCTACCTTCCAGTGGACAGACATTACGCGGTTTTTCATCTAATGACATTTTAGAATAGAATAGTGATAAGAAATTATATCTTACAAAAGAAATTTTCGACTTTTTCGTTGTTTTGATTTCGTTGTTTTGATTTCGGTTTTTTTTTTTTGTTTTTTTTTAATTGATGATCAATTTAATTGCTGCGTCACATATGTCTATCAAATTATGCACTAATATTTAAAAAGTTTTTGTTATTCTAACTGAATTCTTGTAATGCAGAAACTCAAAAAAGCGGAAAATTGCAAATCCAGATGAATGAAAGCGGAATATCTAAAAAATACTTAGCGGCAAGGAATATTTCAACCTTAATGTCCTTAAAGTGTCCCAGAAAAGAACCTTGTACCAATGGGAATGCCGTAAGAAATGTTTTGAAAAATTAGAAAACGATGAAATTAAAATATTTAGCGCCATGCCAAGTCATAAAACAGAAGGCCAGTATTTGTTTGGACTGGTTGAAAAAGCTAAAGAAAAAAAAAACAGAAAAGTCAGTAACAAATGAGAGAAATCTGTTGTTCCATTTAACTATTTTGTAAAAGCAGGTACTGGGAAAAAATGGAAGTATGTGGGGACTGTTTCCTTTTGATTCATTCTGTAAACAGATCTAGGATGAGACATGTTTTAAACAGCGACGAGCCTAAGCAGCACAAACCTATACAATTAACCGAGGGAACAATGTCAAAGATAAAACAACACATCAAAATTTGTGGTCCCCAGAATCTCACTACTCTCCCTGTGACAATCCAAATATGAAGTATCTGCCATATAACCTAAATGTAGTTCGAATGTGGAAATCCTGTTCTGGAAAATGAAGTAGAAGCATGGACGAGATATAAAGACAGTGGCAAATTTTGTGGAGAGGTAAGTTTGAGTAAATAAAATGTTTTCAATACATACAGCCCGAGTTTTGGGTATCCACGCACAGACACGTGTTAAACATGTGATTTGCTAGCCTTTAGGATATCTGCGGAAGAAGATGCTGATACAAAGCAAGAAGAGAAAGAAGGGCATCTTATACTGACACTCCAAGGGTATGAACAAATGAGAAATGACAGCGTTCAGGGACGATTGACAATGAGTAATCCTTACAGTATAATTAATATGTACAGCTTTGATTATAAACAAAATTTTATGGTACTAATCATGACCCATACGGATATATGATACGCTTGGCAGCTTAACATTTACAATCACGTGTTCATGATCACGTGACTGTAGATGTTTTATTTCCCCGGGAAAATAGCCAAAAAAGATGGTGCAGAGGTATCATCTTGCTTGAAACAAATGTTTGATGCAATAAACTAAATGAGAGGCAGAACACTAGAGTAAGGTATGGTGCAGAAACACGCTGGATACCAAGGAATCTTGGGTTGATTTATTAAAATATGGGGCATCCACCCAGTGTCTTGGGTTAAAGTATAAAGGATCAATCAAGTTAACGTAACAAAATATTGAAAGACATTAGTAAGCAGATACCGTGCATTCCTGATTCAGAGAAGCAGAGTTATTTCTGGAATTTGCCTCATTAACAAGACGGAAATGAATCATAATATTGTGATGATAGTGCTGCTGATGATGATAATTAAAATAATACAATTTTTTTTATCTGATATTGTTCTGATTAGCGTATTGTTACATTTGTGTGTTTTGTTACAATTATGATTAATGTTCAAATCACTTTACTTAGTTCATTTTGCTTGGGACATACCACTACGATATTCTTGACATAGGCAGCAGTTTTGCATCCCAAAAAATCATCCCATAACACAAAACTTAATTTTCTTACAAATATAAAAGAAATACAAACTTCATTCTATCAAACACTATAAAAAATAATAATGTACATAACACAATTTCGGATCTTACGGGAAAAAGATAAATTTATTTAGCTCAATTGAAAAGTTGCCAAAAGTGATTTAAGTCATTTTGCCTTTCAACCCTTCATATATATATATATATATATATATATATATTATATATATATATATATATATATATATATATATATATATATATATATATATATATATATATATATATATATATATATATATATATATATATATATATATATATATATCGTAAAAAATAGTCGTTTTAATTGCAAGACCGGAGTCGATTTTGTTTGAATTTGTAAAAGAACATTATTGGTTTTAACCAGGGATATTTCATGGTGTATTTTGTTAATCAAAGTCAAAATAAAGTTTGTCGTGATTGGTGTACGGTGATAATCCAGATACCACTTTATTCACTCCTATTTGAACACTTGATAATTCATTACATTCCAGAAAATTACAGACGTCCATACATTACATGCATATATTCTATCGAGGAAACTATGTAATCCTAGTATTATTTTAATAAAAGTGATCAATGTAGAACGTAGGATATGTGTATACACTACTTTCATATACCAATGGTTATAATACATTTGGAGACTAGGACTTTTATCACACCTTCAGTTTTCCCATGGAAACCAATTATGCTCCTTTATAAGCCGACCGTTTCCTTTATTTATATGAAGCTTCTAAATCAAAAGAGGAAAAAATCTAGCTGGCCTTTAATTTCATAATTTAGACGGCGTATTGTCAATTAATAATTACATACGTATGCGAAAATGACATATACCAAAGAAATAAAACTAAGACACGGCAGGATAATGCGCGTACGATTTTTGCTTGAACATTTTAATTGCAATAGACGCAGACCTGAATAGAACACCATACGTGTTTATTTCGGCTTTCCTATAACCACCTCTCTACATTGAAGTAACAATATCCCTTCATCAACTGCATATGGTGATTACATATCACAATAAGCCAAAATGTGTTCAACATTTCAACATCTCATATAACGAGGCACACATACTCATCAGTTGTTATCACAGAAATAATATGGACGGTGGTCAATGTCATCGTTTCGCAAATGTTATCGTCGTTATAATGAACTGGTTTGCAATTACAGTGTTTCCCTGAATGAAATGTTGTATTGCTTGTTCGATAATTGTCGTTGAACGTCTGTAGCGATTTTGACTACTGTTCATTCCTCGTTTACTTTTTTTCAATTTGACTGTGGATTCGCGAGTTACGGTTAACAGGATTCTTACCCATATAAGGCATATGATCACACCTTCGAACTTGACCTTTTCACCAAACGTGACCTTTTCACTGAATTTAACCTGTTCATCGTACTAGAAAGGTTTTCCATGGAACATTTGCGACGTGGGTGGCATGCCACCAGAGGACCCTGACTCCTTCCGAACACCTGGTCCTATCCCGTTTGTGATTCGCACTTGTTCTTCACGTTGAGACCATTGCACATCTAATTCTTCGTGCTATAGTGGACATGAGTTTCGATTATTAATTGGCACTTCTTCATTTTTACTTTGATCCCATCAATGTTCACCAAATTAGTATATTGTCATCTGGGCATTCTTTCAAGTTATACTTTGGTATTTGTAATTTTAAATATCAGAATAATATTATACCTAAGTGATAAACACACGTTCATGAAAAAAATAAAACAAAACAAAACCATGTCATTTCAATATTTTCATTCTTAGGTCAATAACATGTTAACAAGAGTAGTGTTTAATCCTTTCAGTTACTATGATAACGATAAACGAATGAACCATGTTTACCGGATGTCATTGTCGTCTACAAAATGTAAAGAGTGAAAAAGAAGAAACGAAACCGGAACAGAAATCTTGTAAATCATAAGTGTAAATGGAGAAGGATATAGTGCACACATTATATCTGAAATACTTGGAATGAAGAGATAAACAATTTCTCAGTTCTTCGTAAACATGGCCGTGGTTGCACTAAAACAACATCGATCTAGGAGGCTAAAAGTTACAAGTATATGTGATGAACATAGGTTGATAAAGATAGTAAAATTTACCCATAAGATGACTTCTCAAATTTAACAAATAATAATAATAATAATAATAATAATAATAATAATAATAATAATAATGATGATGATGATGATGAAAATAATATACATCTGTTAGCATATCACACATTCAGATATAAAGAGACAATTGCCGTTTTTATTGATACAAAAACAAGTGGTAAGGGAGACAATTGTGAACTCTGTTAACAGGTTACGATGGACGATGTGGTGTGACGACTCACTTCGATGGTATACAAGGATTGGAAATGTTTATGTTTAGTATATAGAAAGAAAAGGAGAAGCGCTTACCTCGTTGTTTTACCCCTCCCCCCACACACACACCAAAGCGTCTGAATGTTTTGGAGTGAAAAAATTAAATTCTTAAAAGTACATTCTGAAACAGACAAATAATATATCATCATATCATTGACTGCCACAAAGGCCAGATCTGGATATGATAGAAAAATGTATGGTTTTTACTAAAACCTGAGAAAAAGACCAATACCTATCCTTAGGGAACACCTGCTTTACCTGAATTATTCTCTTTTTTTCATTTATTTTGGAAAACCCATATGATAATTGATAAAGTAACTCATTTTTATAAAACATTGTTTCATAATTACTTTTGGTTTTATTATTTTAAAAGTGAGCCAAATCACGAGATAGTACCAGCGCAGAACAAATACCACTTTCTTCCCAGAACTCATTATAGGTATTATAAAGGTATCAGGCCCAAATTAACATTGGACATAGCTTGGGCTAAGTGCATAGAAAGAGTAGGCATCAGTGGTCGACCGGTCACAATCGCCTTGGGTCCAAATCATGTCAACTCATTTGGGAGATATAAGAACTAAATGCAGATGATAAAGGGATATTGCTACTGTAATGTGGAAAGTCGAAATCAACACATTTGTCGTATACAATCTACACTGCCGGGGCTAACTTGTATATAAAGACCCTCTGTCTCATGTGATTGTATGTAAGGTCATCCAACAATATTTCCTATATAACTGGCTTACTTCAAGTGACTTACATGACAAGTGACTATTATCATACATGCAATTACTAACTAAGCAAAGATGTGCATAAAGTAACTATGAGATTACCCCAACCATGACCCTAAACAACGATTATCTGGAATAATCGCTGTTATCTGGAATAATGGAATATCTGGAATAATGATAAATATCTGGAGCAAACTTACCTGACCAATTATTTTCATAAAGAAATAACATTTATACAGATATTGTTTACATAGATATATTGAAACCTACAATATACATTTTATTTTTTTATTCAGGATTCATGCAAACAAGTAAAGTCGGTCACGACTTCAAGTGTTAAGTAAATCCCTGTCTTATGTGACCAAAATCTGCAAGTCCCTTTACAAGTCACTTACTATACTTTTATTGTCAGTTTCCAGACTGTGTCTTTGGTGAGTCTGTTTGACCAACAATCATATCTTGTTTGACCAACAATCCAACCTTGAGTACCCTCTTCCGTAGACAACGTGAATAATATTGGATTCGACAGCTTATCACTACATACCCCAATGGATGTAATGATAATATCCAAAGTGTTGGAAATTTGTCGAGTTCACTGTATGGTAATGTCAATGTGATGGAACCTTTTAATTCCAACGTAAGACGTAAACGAAGTAACGGACATCGTTCATACAACAGACCCAATATACATGATGTCACTTTTTGATTTATTTTACCTTTCGTTAACAAACAACTGGGTCTTCCTCACATTCACAGCAAACTTTAATCTGTTCCTTTTAGGCTGCCTAATCAACTTTTTCAGGAAGCAAGAATGAACCCCCAAACGGATTCTTCTACCCCGGAATACATACTGAACTCCCTTATAATGGACATTGCTTATCACAGAGTGTTCAAGCCTACACGTGTTACTAGCGATAACTGTTCTGAACAGACACGTCTTTTCCTTAAACTTAAATTTACAAATAAAGGTAAAGACGCTTTAAACATTAGCAATTATCTAAATCACAAAAAGTTCAGTCTTGTGTTCTGCCATATTTTAAATTGAAGACCACGCCTGGCATTTCATATAGATATACACACAGCATCGCATCCAAGCTATTCAAATACAAAAGGTTTTGTAGTGCCTAGACATCAACCATCTTCTACATAACATCGTTACGTATTCACGTGAACAATATTCCTTCAAATATAATCCTATCGGGTATGTCATCACCGGCGACTTTTCTATTGTTGAAAATGAAAACCTCAAAAATTTTATTTTAAGAGGTCCAAAATACCGCGAAACCAGTACCTTAAATTGGCGACAGAATTTCAGTTTAGTTCTGAATTCTGTCGAAGATTATGCCAGACGATGGACCAAACAGGAAGACGTGGAACCAGACACTTTGTCTGAATGGCTAAAGGCTTAAAGGAAACTTATAGGAACTATGAAAACACGTTATCCCTCTGTATTTGGTGATCCAGAAGTGGTTTTCGAACTGGATATATTACATGAATACTATGTACTGGTTATAGCTGACAAAGCCTCAAACAATATAGTTTTTATTTGTATGGCACATTGCTATAACTGTTTATTAGAGGACCTTGGATTTGATACCAATTCTGGTAATCCTACATACACACGTAGCCCACTTTCAAAGAACGAGATCCTTATTACGTTCTTTTGATGTACCTACGACATATACTGATTTTGAGCTACCATATTTACATTGGATTCCTAAACTTCACAAAACCCCATGTATGCAGAGGTACAAAGCAAGATCCAACAAATGTTCCACGAAACCTTTATCTTCACTACTTACCAAGATACTAACAGCGTTAAGGAGAAACTTCAGCAATACTGTACAATTGCTTATTCCAGAAGCGTTGTAAATCACATGTGCATACTTAAAAATTCTAAACATTGACAAATTTGAAGGCACGCAATTTTTCTCATATTCACAGTATCAAAACATACGACTTCTCTTTGCACAACAATTCCACCTGTTTTGTTTTTTTACTAAAAGTGGTACCCTGAAATTTGATTATCTAGTGATTAGTAATCATGATACTTATTTTGTCCAAAGCCGCTCTGATTTTACAAATAAATACACTGAAGATGATATAACAAAAATGCTGGAATTTCTAATGGACAATATATTTGTGATGTTCAGAGAGGACAAACGTAAATCGTGATAATTCCACTTATAATTAGGAATATATCATAATCACCAGCAAATGGAGTTTATATTTCACAAATGATCCGATATATCAGGGCGTGTTCAACATATGAACATTTTATTATGTACAGAGGTAAACTACTCATTAAGAAATTATTGACACAGGGGTATCGAAAACCGCGTTTGATGTCAACGTTCCGCAAATTTTACGGACGGTATAATAGTCTTGTTTGCGATTGCGATTGAGTTACCTGTTCGATGGCGGTTGTTGAGACGTCTGTACCAATTATGACGAGGATTTGTTCCTCGCGTATTTCATTTTAATTTGACTGTAGACTCACGGCAAGTGTCACTGGTCGACAGGGGATGCTTACTCCTTCATGATTGACTTCAAGAGGTCCGTGTTTGTCCATTTTTACCAGATTTGTACCTATATCCTGGACATTCAAATGATTTATACTTGGGTATTTGAGATTTTTATATATTTGGTATATTTATTTACTTGTTTACCAGAATATACCGCGTTCACATAAGTGTGAAAATTGATATTTTTAATTGACAAAACATCATTAATATATCTAAAAGTCAACTGAAAGGCAACAGTTCATTTCTCATTGTTTTGGATCAGACGCTAGTGAAGAAGTCTCTTTTACATGAATAAAGAAAAGGTCGGCTAGTATACGGGGCTCCCATGGGTAACGACGATTTTCTAAAAGAACTGATCTCTAAAGAATATCTATTAGTTGTCGATATTCCAGATTTTTATCTATTACAGTGTATCTACGTGCATAGTCAGAAATGTGTTGGTTAAAATTAGTCTCATGATAAATAAAGACAAGGCAATTAGATTTGCAAGAGCTTCTGTCACCGTAAAAAATAGTTGTTGATGCAGAATTTACATGATGCAAAATTTACATGATGCAGAATTTACATGTATTTTAATTTTCTATTCGGACGAGTTATGTAAAGAGTAGAGGTAGAAAAATCGTTTCTATGATGTAATGATTTTGAGAAAAAAAGAGGTTACTTTAAATTTTCTATTTAATGTTTTGATTTGTTTAGTATCCACATACTAAATACACTGCTTCTGGAATAAGTAGTTATACAGTATTGCCGAAGTTTCACCCTAACATCTTTAAGTATAGTGGCAAGAAGTATAGATAAAAACTTTGATGTACTATTTGCTGCATTCTATTATGTAATATAAACTTTTAACGATAGTAACATTCAGTGTATAGACATATGATATACAAATATAAAATATGGTGGGATGTGGATAGCTCAATAAAGTATATAAGAGGCTAGTTTTACGAAAAATTGAGAGATAAGGAAAATGTAGAGTAGACAATAAAGCTAGTTTTACAATTTTCGAGAGGAGCTCATGCAAACTCCGACACAGCGGGCACAACGTCTATGCCACTTCTTCGACTTGGCTTACACCACTGCCACCACTGCCTAACGCGTACTAAAGAATTAATTTCGCCCCAGATTTTAACTTTTATATTATTGTAAATTATTGTGAATAATTGTAAGAAATAAGCGCAGTCAAAATGATAATTTTCTATGTAATTATATATTCGTTTAAAAAGTAACAATATAAACTAAATTTTATTAACGCAAGAACATATATAATGTGAATATATCCCGACCGATTAGAGGAACACTAAGGAAACCTTCCGATCAGTAACTCGGTATATTCCGAATCAAAACTGATGACATGGTTGTCCTGAATGCGACTACATCACTTAGATCATGGAAGACAAAGAAATAATAAATCATGATTGTGAAAATATCAGTTGGGTTTTTACAAAAACTGAACGTTCCCGTGCCGTTTTTCCTTTACTACAGAACATATGTTTCAACGACTTTTTGAAGCATATTAACATCTATGGTTTCTCAGTAACGATCGTAAATCGCTCCAAAAATCACTGTACCACACTGAATATATGATAGTTTCCGAAGTGGTGAAGGCAGTGGTGTATAAGGTTCAGATCCGTTACCCGCTGTGAGGAGTGTGGAGCACATGTAGAAGCCGCAAAATGAAACTCGGTGACCGACTATAATGGTGATGGTTGTAGTAGAAACACGTTAATGATATAGTACAGTATGCACATCTGGAATTTCGATATCATGCTTATTTTTTGTTTTGAGATATTCTTCACATTGATCTTCTGGTCCTTAATTGACATCAATCCATTTTTCCAAGACGGTAAAGATGTTCTTTTGTTTTTGCTTCTGTCCGATTGCTGGATCTTCCGAAGATTTGTTTTTGTCCAATGTTCACAAGATTTGGACGGTTAATACTGCGTTTGTCAGTAGAATTACAGGTGGTAGTTCCACGCCATCATCAAAAACTGGCTGATGTTTAAAGAACGAAGAAGAATGCAAATTTTTTAATTGTGAAAAAGCATATTAAATGAGAATGAAGATGATAATGAACACGGCACCGACAACGACAACGACGACTTCGACGACGACGATGATAATTGATATCATATGATTATTATTATTATTATCATAGTTATCATTAGTAATATTATGATCATCATTAATTTTTATTAATGGTTGTTGTTGTTGTTATTTTAATACCTGTTTTCATTATTATCGCAAACTTCACAATTCATCATTATAATTAATGTAATAATAATAATAATAATAATAATAATAATAATTGTTTATTACAATATTTTCTTTATAGTTTAATATCGTTAATATCTAAAAGATCTGAAATGTTAACAGTCATCTAAACAGGTAAACCAGCCATTATCTCCATATCTCTGTTAACTTCAAATCAGCAGGCTTTGTCACAGAGGAAAAAACATTGCTTGCCGTCTCGTCTGGTATAAAACTTTTGATTTAAACAACATATTAAGAACCATTCATCTAATACCTCCGACGATACTACGTGTAAAAGACGACTGGGCTTATACATTATGGTTCACTTAGAAAGCTTGTAATTGAAAGTTAAGGTGATAAAGTTTCAATATTACTTTAAATTTTCTCATTCTCGTTCAATTTCTTTGTGTTTTTGTTGCCTAAATGTCACATCGATGAATTCTGGACATCTTAATTTGACATTTTATTCCCGGTCTACAAGAGAAATTTGATATCATGGCATAATGAAGATATATCAGCATATTGATTCTTCTATATACAAGCATGTAAAGGTAATAAAAACATAATGACACCAGCGTTGTGAGCCAAAATATTGTATACAAAGGAATCCATAATACATATGGCAAATCTATTGTAATAACACACATACCTTTGTTCTTTGAAAGGTGTTCTCTTTCTGATGTGTATGAGATGAAATATTACATAAAGGCTGAATAAAAGATGGTTTTCGACAAGAGCTCATATTGCTTTGTCATTACCTACGTTCTTACACAATGTTTAATCGTTCCTTTTCAGATAAACGGATTTTGACCTGGTTTTAAAATGTATTTATAAAAGTGATATTTAGATTATATATATATATATATATATATATATATATATATATATATATATATATATATATATATATATATATATATATATATATATATATAACGCTATATAATGATATATATACACCAACGCTCTGCCAATGAATATATATACACCAACAATTGAACCAATGAACAATATTGCACTACAATTGAACTATATATACCTAAACGCTCTGCCAACGAAATGTTTGTACACCAACGCTCTGCAATTAACCAATATAAGTCAGGAGTTTTATTGGATTATGTGAATTAATTACTCTTCGTATTTCGTTTATCATACAATATTGTGTAATATTTCATATCTTTTTTGACATTAAGAATAAGTAATTGCATGTAAAAATGATTAAAATGTGTTTGTGAACCTAGGAAGTTTGGAGGGTATGTTTATCTGGAAGCTTGTCAAAAAATTAGACATGTAAGAACTCTGACCGTTGAAGTCTTTTGGGGGTCAAATCCATTAAAAAAAATTTAAATCGCTGAAAATCGGAAAATCATTTAAACAGAATAAGTGAATAAGTAAAAAAAATGTATTAGCCACTAATAACCCAAGATTTTACCGAGGTGTTTCTTGGAGGGTATATTTAAGACCACCAGAAACGCTACAAATTGAACTATGATAGCACTCTGGTCATAGGGTGAGTTTTTAAAACAATCGAAAATTAACACAAAAAAACCCTGAAAAGTGGATATGTACATTTAAACGATCATATAAAGTCTGTTGCAATCAAAGTATTGTATAGTGGTTTAATTTCACGGATAGAAAAATGAGGTTTTTTGGAGTAAATAAAAAACAATTTCGTAACCGTCTGCGAATAGATACCATATACAATGCATAATTTGGAAGGTTATGTTTTTCTGGAACCTTATACAAATTGTCGATATATCCTTCATTTAAGGGCTTGCTTGCAATTACAGTAATAACAGTATGACAGATAGCCAATTGATTCAATTAATCCTTTATTAAGATTTCTGTTTGCGATGAAAGAATGGTTGTATGTAGTCGTAAATGAAAGGTTTTGATCATTAAACAACATTTTATATCGAATTCGGTTTTTTGAAGTGTTTAGGAATTTTGGGTTTAAAACCATAAAAAAAATTAAAACTCACTTAGAATTGGAAATGTCTTGTTTGCAATTCAAGTTATAATTGTATGACAGATGACTTAATGATAAGTATAAGCACAATAAAAAATGAGTGTATATTAATATTGGTGTTGTGGGGTAAAACCATGTAAAATTTACGATTGCTCAAAACTAAAAACCTCATTTAATCCTCCATTTATCGTCTTTGTTTGCAATGTAAGTAATGCGTGCACTGCAGTGTAGATATCTTAAATATTCAAGTATTGACCCATTAGACAACCATTGCGTGATGTTTTGGAGTTAAATTAATTTTTTAAACAGAAATCTGTAAAAAAAAAAGGATTAGGCTTTAAGCCACTAACTCCTTCTCAACGTGAATGAACAAGATTTTTCGAAATTTTATGAATATATCTCCTTTTTTAAACTATAGACAGCCCTTGACAAACAACAATTAATAATTCCAGTTAAACCGTGTAATCACTCACCTTTCTATCGTACCATCGTACACTTTCTTATCATAATCTGTATGGATTTTGTTTTACTTTGTTATTGTTTGTTTTTTACAAAGCGCATTAGGGTCACCTTAATTTCTTTTATTTCTCGTTTTCGTTTAAGATGTTTTATGGTCGATACGGGGTATTGTTAAACATTATGAAATCCCCCCTCAGAGATATTAGATAACATTCTTGATCACGGCCACAGACAGTGACTCCGTTTCACCAATCATTCTTTTCACCGAACTTGACTTCATTACCAAACTTGCCCTTTTTACCAAATTTGACTCGTTCATCGAACTTGAAAGGTTTCCATGGAACATTTGCGACGGGTGTGGCATGCCAGCCGAAGACGCTGACTCATTCCGGATACCTGGTCTTATCCTTTTTGGGATTCGTAAATGTTAAGACCATTTGCACATCTCATTCGTCGTGTTATAATGGACTTGAGTTTTGATTATTGATTGGTACTTCTTCAGTTTTACTTTCCAACTTTAAAGTTGGCTTTTCCAACTTTTTTCTTGGAATTTTAAACATTTTTTTCGATTTACCAACTTTCAAGTTTGTTTTTTCAACTTTTTCTCGGAATTTCCAACTTTAAAGTTGACTTTTCCAACTTTGTTATTTGCTTTTCGAGCTTAGTTTCATTTCCGGGCCTGATAAAACCACTAAATGATGCATGTTAATTAATAGTTTGTGCGGTTTTGAATAATATGAATTTCTGTTAATTCCTGGAACATAAATGCTCTCTCAAAAATGTCGTCCCCTAAAGTTATATAACGTTTTGGGCAACATAAAATTTAAGAATCATATCGGGCAAAAACTTAAAATGCATTCATTTAATAAAGTACTGTGTTAAATAACTCATTATGTTCCAAATGTTTAGTTTTATTTTTGTCAATGCCACATTTTACCAAATATATGATCAATATCTGGTAATATGAGTCACTACCATAGCCTCTCAGAGTAGTTTCGATGTAGATGTGTCATCATTTTCCTTTTAGCTCCACAATTTTAGCGAAGAATCGCCTGATTGCTAATCAGTAGTTGTACCGTTTCATGATATTTTACACGGTGTCCTAAAATTAAAAACTACATTACAGATTTCCAATTTATTCATTACACACTGTCCGAGTGCCTGCAGGCCATATTCATATTAATATTGTCAAGTCTAGAAAAAGTTGGAAAAGCACACTTTTAAGTTGGAAATTCCAAAAATATAGTTTTAAATTCCAATAAAGATGTTTGAAACGTCAACTTTAAAATTAAAAAACAAGGAAAAAGTTGAATATTCAAAGAAAAAAGTTGGAAAAGCCAAATTTAAAGTTGGAAATTCCACGAACAAAAATGGAAAGTTCAACTTTCCATTTTTTGTCCTAGACATTCTATTGATATCTGAGGTATCTGAGATTTTTTTTATATACCACCGAGTATGTATCACTGCTGGTGGACATATTGTCGCCGAGGATACTTGTCAGTCGGTACATATACATGTAATGCATAAACAAGTACCCAAAAATTGCATACTGGATGACACGGCGTCCAGTATAAAAAGGTGTCCTTCTGTGAAGTCTATCGGGAGCACAGACTCGCAGAGATTGTTTGGTGCTCCTCGGGTTGTCCTTCGGGACATTACCAACTTAACATTTGTACAGTCAAAAGATGACCAGTTATGGTATAAACATAATAGTGCTTATGTTCCCATAAAAAATGGTCAGATTCTACTTGATGCCATTTTTGATAGTTCATTTTCAAATAATATACCAACAAATGTTCTGTCAAAAATTGTAAAACATGTCATATATTAATAACTTATCAAGTGTTCACCAGCAATCTGACAAATAAGCATTACAACACCAGAAGTTGGGATCATCTAGACTGCAAATCATCTAACGTTGTCTAGGGAATTGAGTGTAGCTTGTGTGGTTTGATTTATGTTGGCGAAACTAAGGGGCCCTTAAATAAAAGAGTATCTGGTCATCGATTCGAGATTAATAATAGGGTTAACCAGATACTCTATCGACATTTCGACTCTCCTGACCTTTCCATCTTGTCTATTTAAGTGCGTATAATTGAAAAAAATATACCACTGGGCCAACAATCCCTCCTTTAGTACCCCCTTCCGTAGACAACGTGAAGAATTTTAGATTAAACAGATTGGCACTGCATATCCCTACCGATGTAACGATAATATAAAAATTTCAGATACCAAAGTATAAATCAATAGGATGTCCAGGACATAGATACAAATCCAGTAAAAATGGACAAACACGGACCTCTGGAAACCAAGAGGTGGGATCAGGTGCCATGGAGGAGTAAGCATCCCCTGTCGACCGGTCACACCCGCCATGAGTCCACATTCAAGTCCAATGAAACACGTGAGGAGTGTATCCTCGTCACAATTGGTACAGACGTCTCAACAACCGCCAACGAAAAGGCAATTTAACATTTCACTTAGTGAAACAGAGTAGTCGCAAACAAGACTATTATACCGACCATAAAATTTGCGGAACGTTGACATTAAACGCGGTTTTCGATATCCCTGTGTCAATAATTTGTCAGTGTGTAGTTTACCTCTGTATATGAAATCTTCATATGTTGTGCACGCCCTGGCATATCGGATCATTTGTGAAATATAAACTCCATATGCGGGTGACTGAGGGATATTACTACTTAAATGTGGAAAATTTACGATGGGAAAGCCGAAATCGTCGCGTTTATCGTAAAGCTTAGTTGGTAATTTCCCGTCTGTGTTTATATTAAGTAAAATGTCTAAGTATGAAGCGTATAATACGAATTCTGGAAATCATACATACACAGGTAGCCCACTTTCAAAGGACGAGATCCTTCAAAATCACGTGTCCGTATTACGGTCATTTGATATTCTACAAAGGATACCGATTCCGAGCTGCCACATTTATATTGGATACCTAAACTTCATAAAACCCAATATAAGCAAAGATACATAGCAGGATCCAGCAAATGTTCTACCAAACCTTTATCTTTACTCCTTACCAATATTTTGACAGCCGTTAAAGAGAAACTTCAACAATAATGTACAGTTACTTATTCCAGAAGCGGTGTAAATCAGATGTGGATACTTAAAAGTTCTAAACAGCTTTTAGAAAATTTGAAGGCACACAATTTTTCTCAAATTCACAGTATCAAAACTTATGACTTCTCAACTCTTTACACAACTATTCCACATAAAAAATTAAAAGAAAGACTTTTTAGCATCAAAGACATTTGTTTTTTTCACTAAAGGTGGTACCCGAAAATTTAAATATCTAGTGATTTTGCTATCAGGATACTTATTTTGTCAAACACCACTCTGATTCTACACATAAATACACTGAAAATGATATAAAAAACATGCTGGAATTTTCCAATAGACGATATATTTGTAATGTTCGGAGACGTGGTCTTTCAACAAACTGTCGGCATTCCTATGGGAACCAAATGTACCCCTTTATTGACCGACCTGTTCTTTTATTCATACGAAGCAGACTTCATTCAGAAACTGCTGAATCAAAATAAGAAAAAGTTAGCGGTGTCCTTTAATTTGACATTTAGATATATCGACGACGTTGTGTCAATTAATAATGACAATTTTCATATATATGTCAATGCGATATATCCCAGCGAACTAGAAATTAAAGATACAACAGAATGAAGCACACACGCTTCATATTTAGACATTTTACTTAATATAAACACAGAAGGGAAATTAGCAACTAAGCTATACGACAAACGCGACGATTTCGGCTTTCCCATCGTAAATTTTCCACATTTAAGTAGTAATATCCCTCAGTCACCCGCATATGGAGTTTATATTTCACAAATGATCCGATATGCCAGGGCGTTCACATCATATGAAGATTTCATATACAGAGGTAAGCTACTCACTGACAAATTGTTGACACAGGGATATCGAAAACCGCGTTTAATGTCAACGTGCCGCAAATTTTACGGTCGGTATAATAGTTTTGTCTGCGACTACTCTGTTTCACTAAGTGAAATGTTGAATTGCCTTTTCGTTGGCGGTTGTTGAGACGTCTGTACCAATTGTGACGAGGATACACTCCTCACTTGTTGCATTGGACTTGACTGTGGACTCACGGCGGGTGTGACCGGTCCTCCATGGCACCTGATCCCACCTCCTGGTTTCCAGATGTCCATGTTTGTCCATTTTTACCGGATTTGTATCTATGTCCTGGACATTTTATTGATTTATACTTTGGTATCTGAGATTTTTTTTATAATTTAATAAATATAAAATATGGTGGGATGTGGATAGCCCAATAAAGTATATAAGAGGCTAGAAAATTTGAAAGATGAGGAAAATGTAAGGAAGACAGTAAAGCTAGTTTTACAATTTTCGAGAGGAGCTCATGCAAACTCCGAAACAGCGGAATTGGCGTCTACGCCACTTCTTCCACTTGGCTTACTTACACCACTGCCACCACTGCCCGACACGTAGGATAGAATTAATTTTCTATGTAATTATATATTCGTTTAAAAAGTAACAATATAAACTAAATTTTATTAACGCAACAACTCTTTGTGAATATATCCCGACCGATTAGAGGGATACTAAGGAAACCCGATCAGTAACTCGGTATATTCCGAATCAAAACTGATGACATGGTTGTCCTGAATGAGACTACATCACATCTACATCATGGAAGACAAAGAAATAATAAATCATGATTGTGAAAACATCAGATGGGTTTCTACTGAAACTGAACTTTCCGGTGCTTTTTTCCTTTACTACAGAACATATATGTTTCAATGACTTTTTCGTGTCTGCCAGTTTGAAGCATATCAACTTTTATGGTTTCTCAGTAACGATCGTAAATCGGTCCGAAAATCACTGTACCACACTGAATAACTGATAGTTTCCGAAGTGGTGAAGGCAGTGGTGTATACGGATCAGATCCGTTACCCGCTGTGAGGAGTGTAGAGCTCATGTTGAAGCCGCGAAATGAAACTCGGTGACCGACTATTATGGTGATGGTTGTAGTAGAGACACGTTAATGATATAGTACAGTATGCACATCTGGAATTTCGATATCATGCTTATTTTTTGTTGAGATATTCTTCACATTTATCTTCTGATCCTTAATTGGCATCAATCCATTTTTCCAAGACGGTAAAGATGTTCTTTTTTTTGGCTTCTGTCCGATTGCTGGATCTTCCGAAGATTTGTTTTTGTCCAATGTTCACAAGATTTGTATACTGTGTTTTTGACGTTTAATACTGCGATATTTGTGCTTTTCATATCTCATTTATTTCTAAAATCGGTCTCAAAGATTTAGAAATACCATATTTTATACAAATTTCAGTAGAGTAAAGTTATATTCAGAAATGTTACATTCAATAACATATACCAGAAAGCAACCAGACACTCTCAAACTGAATTGGGTCAAGTCAAGAAATTTGTGAGTCACCTATTTGAGTAGGAGTGTGCAAAACATTAGTGACTTGATACTAGTTTTAAAAAACTATATCAATAACTCTCTTCGATGCAATCATCAGCATAGCAACGATAATATATCCTTTAATGGTCATGCTAGAAATGTAATTGAACAAAAAATACAATAGAGCGCAGAAAATAATATTTCTATACGGTAGATTTTATACAGTGCATAATATATATATTGAAATCTAAGCTGATTGTGTGGGAATGTTTGTCAGTAGAATTACAGGTGGTAGTTCCACGCCATCATCAAAAACTGGCTGATGTTTAAAGCACGAAAAAGAATGCAAATTTTTTAATTGTGAAAAAACATATTAAATCATATAATCATAATTACCATTTTTATTAATGTTCTTGTTGTTGGTGTTGTTCTTGTTATTTCAATACCTGTTTTCATTATTACCACAAACATCAAAATGCATCATTTTAATTGTTATAATAATAATAATAATAATAATTATAATAATAATAATATTAATAATAGTTTATTATAATATTTTCTTTATAGTTCAATATCGTTAGTATCTGAAAGGTCTGAAATGTTAACAGTCACCTACACAGGTAAACCAGCCATTATCTCCATATCTCGTCTGGTATAAAACTTTTGATCTAAACAACATATTAAACACCATTTATCTAATACCTCGGACGCTACTCGCGTAAAAGACGACTGGGCTTATACATAATGGTTCACTTAGAAAGCTTGTAATTGAAAGTTAAGGTGATAAAGTTTCAATATTACTTTAAATTTTCTCATTCTCGTTCAATTTCTTTGTGTTTTTGTTGCCTAAATGTCACATCGATGAATTCTGGACATCTTAATTTGACGTTTTATTCCCGGTCTACAAGAGAAATTTGATATCATGGCATAATGAAGATATATCAGCATATTGATTCTTCTATATACAAGCATGCAAAGGTAATATAAACATAATGACAACAGCGTTGTGAGCCAAAATATTGTATATAAAGGAATCCATAATACATATGGCAAATCTATTCTAATAACACACAAACATTTATTCATTTTAAGGTGATCTCTTTCTGATGTGTATGAGATGAAATATTACATAAAGTCTGAATAAAAGATGTCTGTCGACAACAGCTCATTTTGCTTTGTCATTACCTACGTTCTTGCACAATGTTCAATCGTTCCTTTTCGGATAAACGGATATTGACCTGGTTTTAAAATGTATTTATAAAAGCGACATTAAGATTATATATATATATATAACCGACGCTCGACAAATGATAGATATACGCCAACTCTCTGTCATTGAACTATATACAATAATGCTCTACAATTGAACTATATATACCTAAACGCTCTGCCAACGAAATGTTTGTACCCTAATGCTCTATCAATGACATATATACACACCAACGCTCTGCAATTAACCAATATAAGTCAGGAGTTTTATTGGGTTATGTGAATTAATAACTCCTCGTATTTATGGATAACGGTTATCATACAATAATGTGTCATATTTCATACCCTTTGTGAGAAAGTAATTCATCATTAAGAATGAGTCATTGCATGTAAAAATGATTAAAATGTGTTTGTCCACCTGGGAAGTTTGGAGGGTATGTTTATCTTGAAGCTTATCAAAAATGAGACGTAAGAACTCCGACCGTTGAAGTCTTTTGGGGGTTAAACCCATAGAAAAAATGTTTCATATTTTTTTTTAAACAGAATAAGTGAATAAGTGAAAAATGTATTAGACTTTAAAACCATTAATAACCCCATATTTTACCGAGGTGTTTCTTGGAGGGTATATTTTCAGAAGGCCTACCAGATATGCTACAAATTGAACTATGTTAGCACTCTGGTCACAGGGTGAGTTTTTTGGATACAACAATAGAAGATTAACAATAAACCTTAAAATTGGATATCTACATTTAATCCATCATATAAAATCCTGTTGCAATTAAAGTATTATATATTTGTTACATTTCTTCACGGAGTGAAACTTTCGCGTTTTCTGAAAGGGTCTTAATCACGGGTATTCAATTTCGCGCAAAATCGTTCCCATAGCAGTGTAATAGGATTTGAAGAAAATATTGTGATACGTGTATTTGATGTCTGGTTATATAAATTAATTTTGATAGGACTTTTTTTAATTTTTGATTGTCAACGTTTTTTCTTTCTGATACCTCTTAAAGTATTATATTTACAGGTATTTAATTTCGCGGTATTTCGTTGAATCGCACATATAGGGATATTAAAACCCCACGAATAAAAGCAACTATCCAGTAATAATTGTATGTCAGATACTTTAATGATAAGTATAACACAGTAATCAATGATTGTTTATTAAAGTTGTTGTTTTGGAGTAAAAATCTTTGAAAAATTAGCAACAATTGCTAAAATTGGAAAATGTTAATAAATCCTTCATTTATGGTTCTTTCAAAAAATCAAATAAAGTAATGATTGAATGGCAGATATCATAAATGATAAATATTGGCTCACTAAACAACCGTTGTGTAAATTGAGGTGTTTTGGAGTAAATAAAAAACAATTTCGTAACCGTCTGAGTATAGATACCATATACAATGCATAATTTGGAAGGTTATGTTTTTCTGGAACCTTATAAAAATATACAAAGTAAGTCATATTAGCACTCTGGCCATTATGACGTATAGGAGATAATGACAGAAAATTAACACAAATCACTGAAAATTTTAAAATCTCGATATATCCTTCATTTAAGGGTTTGCTTGCAATTATGGTAATAACAGTATGACAGATAGCCAATTGAGTCAATTAATCCTCTATTAAGATTTATGTTTGCGATGAAAGAATGGTTGTATGTAGTCGTAAATGAAAGGTGTTGACCATTAAACAACATTTTATATCAAATTCGGTGTTTTGGGGGTGTTTAGGAATTTTGGGTTTAAAACCATAAAAAAATAAAAATAACAGAAATGGAAATGTCTTGTTTGCAATTCAAGTTATAAATGTATGACAGATGACTTAATGATAAATAAAAGCACAATAAAAAATGAGTGTACATTAATGTTGGTGTTGTGGGATAAAACCATGTAAAATTAACGATTGCTCAAAACTGAAAGCCTCATTTAATCCTTCATTTATCGTCTTTGTTTGCAATGTAAGTAATGGATGCACTGCACTGTAGATATCTTAAATATTTAAATACGATGTGTGAGCGATGAATAAATGATTAAAAAATAATTGCCATCTACTCCCCTCTTAATTTGTTGAAAAGCACTGTTCTAAATATAACAGCAACACTGGTTGCTAATTTAGCATGGGAAACTGCCCAACAACTCAATTTCTTGGGATATCGGAGGCCTAGTTTTATAAATCTAGGATATTTAAGAAGGGAGTGCAGCTTATATCAAAAAAATGTGTAATAAAAGAACTGCGGACGATTTTCCGATCTCCGAAGTGAGCCGCGCGGAACGTAGTTGTTATCCAGTTATTTTTTTTTCAGTTATCCGCATTAACTGGAGAAATACTAAATTTAACTGTAGCAATATCACAAAAATAGTTGGTCGCAAAGGCAAACCATATAGCTTGCCTGATTTATGCGTGTTATAATTTGGACCACAATTAGGCCACAACAACCAGCATCCCCTTCATTGTTGAATATTGATCCTTGACAATGTGCATTACCATTCATATGGTAAATAATTCAATCCTGGTAGTTGGACATTTGGGTCAAAATTAGACCACAGCAACCATCATCTCCCTGCATAATGAATAATGCCCCAAGACAATGTGCATGTGAAGTTTCATGGCTGTAACTGCAGTACTGTGCCGACAATGGACTGAAACAAAAAGCTAAACGCTGAAAAAAAAAAAACACGACGCCGATGCCAAAACAGTAACAGCAATATCTCTTCTGTTCTTCGAACAGGCGAGCTAAAATGTGTTAAGTGTGATGTTTTTCGACAAAAGTCTAATTTAGTCCAAAGTCACGTTTTTATGTTTTGCCTCAGCTTGCTGGTAGGTTTGAAAACCCTTTTAAAGAAAACAAACGTACCACCCGAAAAAATTGTATTTCAGACAAAATAAAATAATGTGGTTTTTCGCATCTGTGAAACGCTTTAACTTAAGTACATTAGTAATAAATCCTCTATAATATGATATAAAGAAAAACTGCTGAAATGTTCCATTATATATGTACTTTTAAAAAAAATATCTGTATGGATTTTGTTTTATTTTGTTATTGTTTGTTTTTTTTACAAAACGCATTATGGTCATCTTAATTTCTTTTATTTCTCATTTTCGTTTAAGACGTTTTATAGTCGATACGGGGATCTTGTTAAACATTATGAAGTCCCCCTCTCAGAGATATCAGATAGCATTCTTGATCACGGCCACAGACAGTGACTCCGTTTCACCAAACATGCTTTTCATCGAACTTGACCTCATTACCAAACTTGACCTTTTTACCGACTTTGACCCCTTCATCGAACTAGAAAGGTTTCCATGGAACATTTGCGACGGGTGTGGCATGCCAGCCGAAGACGCTGACTCATTCCGGACACCTGGTCCTATCCCGTTCGTAATTGTTCTTCATGTTCAGACCATTTGCACATTTAATTCGTCGTGTTATATTGGACTTGAGTTTTGATTATTGATTGGTATTTCTTCACTTTTAATTTCCAACTTTAAAGTTGGCTTTTCCAACTTTTTTCTTGGAATTTCCAACTTTAAAGTTGACTTTTCCAACTTTATTCTTTGCTTTTCCAACTTTTTTCGAGTTAAATCGTGAGCATTCCTATCCAAAAACAGTATGTATCTGTATTCTTTACACAAAGAAACAATGGAGAATTCAGCTTATGTCCTGCTTAATTAGTCAATGGAGTATTTTGGAAGAATAAAGATGTCACAGTTTAGTATCTGCAAGCCAAAATTTACCGTTCATGCCTTGTAAAATAATAATACAATGATTGCGGGGGATCAAACCCCCTAACATATCTTCCATTGGATTATGTTTGCTGAGATAATCTTCTTTTGAGATGTATAATCAATGTAATATATTAGCAGTTGGAAGCATAGTTCCATAGTTATGGGTCCGATAAAACCACTAAACGATGTATGTTAATTAATAGTTTGCGCAGTTTTGAATAATATGAATTTCTGTTAATTCCTTGAACATGAATGCTCTCTCAAAAATGTCGTCCCCTAAAGTTATATAACGTTTTAGTTAACATAAAATTTAAGAATCATATAGAACAAAAACTTAAAATGCGTCCATTTAATAAAGTACTGTGTTAAATAACTCATTATGTTCCAAATGTTTAGGTTTATTGATATCAATGCCACATTTTACCGAATATATGATCAATATCTGGTAATATGAGTCACTACCATAGCCGCTCAGGGTAGTTTCGATGTAGATGTGTCATCATTTTCCTTTTAAATCCACAATTTTAGCGAAGAATCGCCTGCTTGCTGATCAGTAGTTGTAGCGTTTCATGATATTTTACACGGTGTCCTAAAATTAAAAACTACATTACAGATATCCACTTTATTCATTACACATTGTCCGAGTGCCTTGTTAAGTCCAGAAAAAAAGTTGGAAAAGCACACTTTTAAATTAAAAAAATATCGTTTGAAATTTGTTTCAAGAAAGATGTTGAAAAAGTTGAAAATTCAAAGAAAAAAGTTGGAAAAGCCAACTTTAAAGTTGGAAATTCCACGAAAAAAAATGAAAAGTTCAACTTTAAAGTTGGAAAATGAGTAAATAGTTGGAAATTCCAAGAAAAAGTTGGAAAAACCAACTTTAAAGTGGGAAATTCTCAGAAAAAAGTTGGAAAAGTCGTCTTTAAAGTTGGAAAAAAGAGAGAAAAATAATTGGAAATTCAGAAGTCGAGAAAAAAGTTAATACAACACACTTTTCAGTTGGAAATCCCAAGAATAAAGTTCGAAATTCAAAGAAAAAAGTTGGAAAAGTGAACTTTAAAGTTGGAAAAAAAGAGAAAGAAGTTGGAAAATCCAAGAAAAAATTGGAAAAGTCAACTGTAAAGTTGGCAAAACGAGGAAAAAGTTGGAAAAGCCAAGAAAAAAGTTGCAAGCCGACTTAAAAGTTCGAAATCAAAAAACAAAGTTGGAAAAGTCAAATTTTAATTTGGCAAATAAATTCAAAAAATTAAAGTTGGAAAAGCCAGCTTTAATGTTGGCAGAAAGAGAAAAAGAATGAAAATTTCAAGGAAAAAGTTGGAAAAGCCAACTCTAAAGTTGGCAAAACGAGAAAAAAGTTGGAAATTCCAAGAAAAAGGGGGGTAAAGCCAACTTTAAAATTGTAAATTTCAAGAAAAAAGTCGGAAAAACCGACTTTAAAGTCGGCAAAACGATACATAAAAGATTTTAAGATTGCTCCAATTCGCTTCTGTAGTTTTTTCCCCTTACTGGCTGGTACGTTTTCTGATTTTCAATTGACGCAAAAGAGAAAAAAACATTACTTTGACCTTTACTACTGAGAAAAAAGTGTAACTGCGCAAAATCACATTTTTAATTATTAATATTATTTAGACGCAGTTAATCCTAGTTTGTCTCAGTTAAATGTAGTTTTTCTAGACCTAGTGTTTCTCTAGTTAAACCAAGTTTTTTTTTCGTAACTAGCATAAGCTGGAGAAAATCCATGTTTACGTGGAGAAAAACCTGGTCTATTTCTTTTTTATGACTTTGTCAGTTAAACCCTTTTTTCAATCAAACTTCGTTTTTTCACCATTTAATTTTTTTTTCAATAACCCACATGAACTGGGGAAAAATTAGGTTTAAATATTATTAGATATTACCAAAGTGACATTTTTGCAACAAGGGACCACTATAAATACTCAAGACGATAGTTCTGTCAATAAGTCATCGTTAATTAAGCTCGAATTTTCAATAGATGTAGATTTCTAAAACAAGAGGTGATATCATAGAAGTTTAAAAATTAACCTTTATATATTACTAAATCCTTCTAGGAATAACCACTGTAAAAAGATGACTATCTTAGCTTTTTGGAATTTCAAAACAGATATAGTGCTGTCCATTTCAAATATTTCTTCATTATAAAACAATCAGATGACAGCGATATACCAGGTACTGCGTTTATGTATACCCTCAGGGACACAAAAGGTCTAACGGCAGTAGCAACGACCAAGTGTGTGAAATAAGATTGATACTATACCAACGTTATATCTTTGTGAAACAGATACTCAAGTCGTTAGTTTCTGTCAGTTATACGTCATCTGTTGACCTCAGACTTTAGATAAGTCTAGAGTTTAACTGAGAAAAACAAGGTTTAACTGCGTCAAAATCACAATGATATAAAAACCTCAGATACAAAAGCATAAATCAATAGAATGTCCAGGACATAGATACAAATCCGGTAAAAATGGACAAACACGGACCTCTGGAAACCAAGAGGTGGTATCAGGTGCCATGGAGGAGTAAGCATCCCCTGTCGACCGGTAAAGATAAGTTATAATATTTTTGTCGAGAAAATCTAGGTTTTAACTGAGATAAACTAAGCAATGCGCCAAAATAACATGAATCAGTCTCTCTCTCTCTCTCTCTCTCTCTCTCTCTCTCTCTCTCTCTCTCTCTCTCTCTCTCTCTCTCTCTCTCTCTCTCTCTCTCTCTCTCTCTCTCTCTCTCTCTCTCTCTGATTTTGGTAAAGTTAAGCCTAGGTACTAAACAGTCAATTCAAATTCCAAAGCCAACATCACAATAATGATTTAATGTAGATTGGAATATGTATCCAAACACTATCTTTAATTATGAATCATTTCATTTGAAAACGTCTATCTTATTTGGCAAATCCTGCTCTTTGGTTTCTATGTAGCTACTCGTTTTTATTTATTTTTACTTTTTATATGTTTGTTTTAATGCATTTTGTCTTCTTTTAATCTTCTGATGCTTTTTGTGGAACCAAAATCAGCCCATTTCTAATTAATTGAAACGGTAATTTATTATTAGTTTTTTTATTGAAGGGAAGTCATATCTTTCATTGGAAAACCAAGGCACTTTGGGCAAGTATCACCGGAGCAATAGTTTTAAGTTACAAAACCCACGTACATCTTATAATTAGATTTCGTCTTTTCATTCCAATTCTTTATACAGTCCGAAAGTGCCATAAGATTGGAAGAAACACCAATAATAAACGCAACGACAATAAACGTCTTCTATAGTGAAGTTCAAATGAGATATAACCCGTTTGTTGCATGATTATAATTGTGCAGTTGCTTGTAAGAGCGACGATTTTCTAATTCTCCGGTTTCAATGATTCTCCAGTTCGTTTATGATTTGTAAATGCCATTAGTTAAAAACTCAGTTACCTTTAATCATGTAATCATACAATGTCTTTGAAATGCAGCTAGCACAAGAATGTTATTCAATTTTTACAACTTTTTACGCTGCATCTATTCTCCTGAGACTTCACAATATGTGACTTAGCAATTACTTTAAGACTTCATAGACTAAGATTCTCTCGAGATCAGAACAGTTAACCTATGACGCGGACAATATATATTGTACTTGTTGAAAGTTCTGTAAATTGTTGATTTCCAGAAACTCCTATGTAGTCAGATTATATCAATCATCTATAAAATCTTTTTAAAAAATAATTTACATTAAAAGTTTTTTATCCATAATATCACAAACCAGTAAATGAATTTCTTCATTACGAAAATATGCAATCAGTGGTTCAATGGCCTTATTCTCTATTTTGAAAGTTAACCTTTATTTCATGCTATCGTGTAACAGCTATCATCTTATTGGGGTAATGATGATCTATTTGAAATACTTCTTCAGCTATATAGGTGAAAATATTTCTTTCATTTAAAAGCTGGACGTCCTCATATCCATCTATCTATACTCTTCGTTATACCTCACAGATATAAAAATTATGCAACTTGCATCACATTATTGTAAGAATATTTATAGTTTTAGTGTAAAATAAGGACGCATATTAGGGCCACGTGATGATTATTTTTTTTTCAAAATTTCAATATATGAAAACTAAGTTCAACTGATATCGCACGCCAAAATAAGTATTTCGCTCAGATACTATCATCCAAATTCTAAACTTCTCAAAAGTGAAGATGTTCTTTTTACATTTGGTACTCTTAGACGGATTAAGCAACTCATTTAGATCTATTATTTGGCTGTGTATCATACTTTTATTTCGGAAAAGTACCTAGTATTTCGATACTGGCCAGTTATTTTATACCAAAGTGATAAATCGCTAAGATACCATTACTCAAATTCTAAACTTCTCAGGATATGTATTTATCTTATATTGGGTACTCTTAGACGGATTAAACAACACATTTAAGTATTTTATTTGGCATTTCTATATAAACCCAGTACCTGGTTTTTCGGTACCAACCGATTATTGTATATTAAGTAATATTTCGTTATGATACCATCATTCAAATTCCCAGATTCTAAATTTATCAAAAGCTAAGATATTCATTTTACATTTATGATATAGGATGTGTCCTATCTATGATTTTGATTCTAATTACTTATAACTGAAAGAACAGAATATACTAGACTTAGATTTTATGACAGATGAAATTAAGTAACAATAACTCTACTTAATTCCAGATATTAACACTATGGGAGAACACTCAAGTTGATAAATTATCTGTAGATTCTGTCGTTCACATTATACGACTACAAATTCATGCAAGAAGTTTGTTTGAACAAACATTTCAAATTAATAATTTACAGACAGACCCAATTTACGCAAGACTGTCAGCAGTGACCTTATCTATCATCCAACTAATGCCCAACAAAACTTGATCCATGTCATTCTGGTAAAACAGATGGATAAAAAATATAATGTATCCTTATGGATATTTAAAAAGACATTTTGTTACGAAAAGGGAGAGAAAGTAATTCACATGAGCAATTTGCATCCAGAAATCGATAAAGAATGTTGGAGCATAAGGCTATTATTGACACTATGAGATTTTCGATATAAACGACTGGACACAAAATGAATCATTGTAAGGAGGTCAGCGTCGTCTGTTGTGGATCGTGTTTCTGGAAATAGTTTTCCTCGATCATTGCTAGTTATCAAAAGTACCTGACACATGGGATGATACCTATAATTTTAACGAAATAAGACAAGACTCTGTATTTGAATGAAAGGTTTTATAAATCATGATAAATGTATGGGTCTTTATCAATTTTGACAAGGGTTTGGTCTAAATGATAATGTTTCTGTCAACAGGGAATTATGGCTCCTCCATAACATGTTTTGCTACCTATGACGAGTTATAAAAAAGTGTTCACGTTTGCTTGCAATGACTTACATCATTTATATTAATTATTATACAATTGTTTGTGTATTTCAGAGTGCACAGTAATACTTGCTATAACCTTACTTTGTTCATTTGTATTCTAACAAGATTTTTACACTAGTTTGGTGACGTGACACAAATTTTGACGTTCCTTATGATGCAACTTCTACAGTGACCTTGGATTCCTTCACTTCTCAATACAAGCGCTGTGGGAACGGTCACTAATTAAACAGAATATATATGAAAGTGTTAAACGATAAGATGTTCAAAAGACAATATACAATAAGCATATACTATGGAAATTACGCGCAGACCTCTGAAAAAGCAAGAAGTGAGATTGTGTAACATAGAGGAATTAGCTGCCCCTGATGGACCGTGACACATGCCATGAGTCCACAGTCAAATCCAAAGCGAAGCAAATTAGGAGTGTATCCTAGTTACAACCGGTATAGACGATACAAGAATAACATGGGGGTAACTCTTGGACACAACTGTTATAGACGATACAACAATGACATTGGAGATTACTCCTGGTCACCACCGTTATAACGATTCAACAACAGTTATTGAACAAGTAACATTTCAGTCGGTGAAGTATGATAATTACAGCATTATATCGACATTTGTCACATCTTTAAGTCGTCAGTTGGCTATATTAAGTAGATAACCGAGGTAGGAAGCACATACCTCATTTATTCTGTGGTATCTTTAATTTTTTATCGCTGGAATATGTCACGTTCACACAAGTATAAAATTATCATTATTTATTGACAAAACATCGTCAAAATATTCAAATCGCGAATTTAAAGCCACGACTAGCCTCTCAATGAAATCTGCGTCGTACGGTTGAGTAAAATGGGCATACCTGGTGCCCGTCGGAATGCCAATGGTTTTCCGAAAGATTTCAAAGACTACAAATGAAGAATCACTTAGGTCATCATGTGTCTTCTTTATTTACTTTAGTGTTCAGAATCAGAGAAAAGATTATGTACTTTAGCAAAGTAAACACATATACATTGGTCAGATCAGAGCAAATCTAGAAGGAGGCTAAGGTATTTAATAAAAGGTAGCAACATCACACACACACACACACACACACACACACACACACACATATATATATATATATATATATATATATATATATATATATATATATATATAAATATATATATATATAAATATATATATATATATATATATATATTCCGGTAGTCCGTTAACTATGACTGTTATGATAATACAAACATAACATGATATATTTGATTATAATAATGATTATATTGTTTATTAATGTGGTGTATTTATACACTGTAAATTATTACTTCTTGGTGACCAAAGTAACAGATAATTTGTTAACGTCATATCTATCAATTAACTGAATTATGCGGTGAACAAATTACAAAATTTCCAATTCATCCGAGGAATATATTGAATACTGTGGTATCATTTTGTCAGTTGCTCGAGCACATAACCAATTTTTCCTTTTTTCTCTATTTATATAAGATTAAATCCTATAAATATCTTAAAATTAGATTTACTGTAAAATCATTATATTTGGTAATCTTAACTGGGATTTGTCATGTAACATAATTTTGACTTGAGCTATTAAATCACATAACTACCGGTACTATAAATAAAAATTGTCTCAAAATAAAATTAACTGAATGTGATAAGACAATTGTTCTAAATGCTATAAACTAATGGAATTAGTTAAGAGGAAGTAAAAATCACATTTGATTTATTGTATGAAATGAAATTAAGTAAATGTATCAAATTAAAGAACATGAAGATAGATAGATAGATAGATAGATACATACATACATACATACATACATACATACATACATACATACATACATAGAAAGATAGATAGACAGATAAACAGGCACACAGACAGATGGATGGGTGGATTGATGGTTGGACGAACGGACGAACAGAAAGATAGATAGATAGATAGATAGATAGATAGATAGATAGATAGATAGATAGATAGATAGAAAGATAGATAGATAGAAAGATAGATAGATAGACAGATAGATAGATAGACAGATAGATAGATAGATAGATAGATAGATAGATAGATAGACAGGCAGACACACAGACAGACATAGAGACAGATAGATAGATAAAAAGATAGATAGACAGATAGATAGATAGATAGATAGATAGATAAATAAATAGATAGATAGATAAATAGTTGGATAGGTAGATAGATAGATAGATAGATAGATAGATAGATAGATAGATAGATAGATAGATAGATAGACAGATAGATAGACAGATAGATAGACAGTCAGACAGACAGACAGACAGATAGATAGATAGATAGATAGATAGATAGATAGATAGATAGATAGATAGATAGATAGATAGATAGATAGATAGATATAGATAGATAGATAGATATTTAATTGTAAATTCCCCACAAAAGTATGTAAAAACCCATTGTTCTGTAACAAATAGACGACATAATTCTAAACGTGATGATGAATACGATGATGGACATGTGGATGGATTTTACTCCTAATGAAGTGTCAACATCTCTAAAACTATATGAGATTGTCTTGCTTTGTTTTCTATTGATTTATGATATCCGAAAGTCATTCAGTTGGGAAAATCTTGAAAAGAAACCAATTGGAAATTTCCATCTCTATATTGTAATAAATGTTCACTAAATTACTTCAGGAAACTAGAATACTTTTCTAAAATGTCTTTAAGTAAATGATAAAAAAAACCGAAGACGTGTGTTACGTGTGTTATGAAAATTTTCATTGAACTACTTATTTTCAATAAGTAAGTAGGCCTGGTAAAGAAAGTTAAGAACTACACAATTTGAGAAGTGAAGCTAGACATTCTTATTATAACAGTTATTGAATGGTGTGCATTTTAAACTTTGTTCTGTAGTCGCATTCATGTAGAAAAAATATGTGTCTCGATAGAACTACCAAAATAATGAAAAGATCAAAGGGTTTACTGCATAGACGCGGTACGATATGTGATGATTTAACATGCGACTTGACTATCCAAAGTACCTGCTACATACATGTGTAGCTCCGTAATGTACTGTAAAGGTACTTGTTTAAGATATGATGTAATTTAATATGTTCTATATTTATTGACAATAGGCAAGGTTTAGCATTCGCCTACGCTAGGATACAGTTGACTACATTGATATCGTCAAGTTGAGGATATGAATCAGGAAAATATATTGCTACAAATTAATCCATTCTTTTATTTGTCAATAGGGTCGAGTGACGGTCACAAAATTTAATATAATTTTAAAATATCAAAGAACAAAAATATGAGATATTCGGAAATTTTTAACATACTAACCGCCTTTTAAGAATACATTTATTACTAATTGCGTTTAAACGGTTATAAATATGAAGAACGAAATATCCCATGAAATATATACATGTATATAAATATTTAATCTTTATTTGACCATGAACTTCTGTTGTTGTTTTTCACCCCTTGCCATAACGTGTTACACAGGCACAGAAATCGTCATTATCAATTAACAGAACATCAGCAATAAATCTAAATTTCAATTTAAGGATATATATTTCTTCCTTTGATTCAGAAGCTTCTGAATGAAGTCTGTTTTATATAATTAAAGGAAGAAGTCAGCAAATATAGGGCGCAAATGGTTTCCATAGGAACGCCGACGAAATCTATTTCAGTTAGGAAAACTTGCAGAAAAATGGAAAACAGACAAGAGTAATGTTACTATTTCGAAAGTGTAGTTTCGCAGAATTACTTTTTGCTATACATACAATGTCTTTATAAACAGAAAAAGAAAATATATCATGTTGTTTAATATTGCATCCTTAAAAGGTTATAGTATATAAAATATTTTCTCAGTTGATATATCTAAAATATATAAACACATGGAGAAAATACATATTATAAGCTAAGCAATTCTTTTTATCTATCTAAACGTTCCACTCATTCCATGGCTACCAAAATATATGACAATAACGGATCAACTCTAGTACATGGCATCTTGAAAGAGATAACTTTGGCTTACAAAACTTGATCACGACACAAAGATGACATAATATGTGTCAGACCACAACAACAAGATGACATATTAAATCAGACCACGACAACAAGATGACATAATATGTGTCAGACCACGACAATATGATGACATATTATGTCAGACCACAACAATAATATAACAATACGATGGTCAAATTGTGTCAGACCACAAACATTACAATGGTGAAATGTGCGTTAGACCATAATAATACGATGGCAAAATGTGTCATGCCACAAAAACAAGATGATTTAATGTGTGTTAGACCATAACAATACAATGGCAAAATGTGTGGCAGACCATAACAATTAGATGACATATTATCTCAGACAACAACAATAAAATGACATAATGTATGTCAAATGATAAAAATAAGATGACATAATATGTATCACACTACAACAATAAGATGACACATTATGTCAGACCACATTAATAAGATGACATAATGTCAGACCATAATAATAAGATGACATAATGTGTGTCAGAAAACAACAATACGATGACATAATGTGTGTCAGAACACAAGAATAAGATGACACATTATGTCAGACCATAGCAATAAGATGACATAATGTGTGTCAGACCATAACAATAAGATGACATAATATGTCCACAATGATAAGATGATTTAAAGTGCCATTACACCAAACGTAAAGTAAATGGTATCAGCTAGCACAACCTCAAGACTCTAATACATTTTAAAGGTTTTTCTTAGGACTGTTATATATTATTTTAACTAAAAAATTCGAGATCACCCTTTAACGAATATCAAAACTTATGTGTTTTGTAATTTACAATGCTATTCCAATAGCATATTTACAATTTCGATACTAGTTAAATCCTCATGACATTTTATCAATATGAGTACATAGTAAGTTCGACTCTCTAAATTATCGTATTTCAAACCAAATTAGATATTTATCATTCTGCTCTAACCAAATACAAAGTGAAGGCTTTATCAATTCCAGTACTATTATCTCTAGAAAGCTCTGTCATTTCTGTGTTCTTAAAATCTCTAATTTGTGTCATTCCAATATTTACTGGATTGGTTACTTTCCTGATATCATTCTGTTTGTAGGGAGCTTAATTGATCTACTATAACTAAAACGAATATTTAAATGTCAAGTCCGATTGGAAATGCTTTTCAATTCCAGGACAATATTTTTCGTTTATTCTGAGAGTAATTTTACGACTTTATCGCCTATTCAAGACTGACTAGCATATAGAAATATCTAGTAAAACACATAGGTTAGGATACGAAAATCACAATGCTTTAATCATAAGACGGTTCAAAAGACAATTTACAAATCGGGTGAAAATTTTAACTCATACGGACCTCTGAAAATTCAGAGGTGCGATCAAGTGTGATCTAGGCGTAATCATCCCTTTTCGACTGTTCCATAAATAAATTCAAAAGAATGAAATAAGGAATGTATCCTCGTAATAACCCGTAAGTATAATTCAACAACAGGCCATTCAGTATTACATTCTGTAAAATACTCTACTTTTAAACGAGGTAATAATAGCGACCGTAAAATTTGCAAACTGTTGACATTAAACGTGATTCCTCATATTCTAGTGACAACATTTTATCAGTAAGTAGTTTGCCTCCGTATATAAAATGTTGAACACGTCCTGGCATATCGGATCATCTGCGAAATATAAATACATATACAGTCGAAATAGGAAAGTCAAAATATTCACGTTTGTCTTAAAGTTTGTTTGTTCCGATTGTGTCTACAGTAAGGTAACCTTCCTTGTAGGATGCGTATGTATTATATTCTGTAACGTTTTTAATGTATAGTGCGTTGGGATATATAGCATTGGCATACGTTTGAAACATGTCATTATAAGATGTTATTAATCATATTAACATTGCAAGTCATAAGATTGTATACCTTTAAATCGGAGATTTTTGTGTGTTGGTGTGTATCGTCAACGCATTTTGTTTATATATTTTAAACATAATTTACAAATTCCCTCTTATCTATATACGTTTGATATAACAAGTCACATATATGCACACACGGATGCCAGATTAGTTTCACTGGAATTGTAAATGGCTCGATATCGACGACTGGCATATTGATATAGTCTAGCTGTTTTTCTGTTTGCAACACGAGTTTTATCACGTATCTCCAATTCCGATCAAATTCAATATACAAATAACAACTTACAAGTATATATTTACATATTTTTAAAAACTTTAAACCTGCATTAATATATCCTCAGCTCTCGAGGGTATTTGCTTCTCAAACGCATATTGTTTCATTATGGTTATACTCGTAATAACCACTTTAAGATTCTTACCAAGAGTGGTTGGTGGGGGCCTCTGTGGCCGAGTGGTTAGATCATTGCGCTTTTAATTACAAGGCCTGTCACCTCTGGTTCAAATCCCGTTAGGGTCGTTTCGAATTATGTGGGAAAGTTTGCCAGTTTACTTTTGGAAGGTCGGTTGTCTTTACCGGGGTAACCGGGGTTTCTCCTTCACCAATAAAAACTGGACGCCATCATATGACTGAAAGATTGTTGAGTATGGCGTAAAACAAAAAATCAAATCAAATCAAAAACGAGTGGTTTGGGTTTCCATTTCTACTCAAAACGCCCATGTTTGAATATTTTTCTCCCATGCTTCAAAGAAATAATGAAGAGGTACCATTTAATAATCGAATCTCAAGTCCAATAGAACACGACGAACTAGATGTGCATTGATCTTAACAAGAAGAACAATTGCGAATTCCAAACGGGACAGGACCAGGTGTCTGCTGGCATGCCAAACCCGTCGCAAATGTTCCATGGAAAAATTTCTAGTGCGATGAACGGGTCAAATTCGGTGAAAAGATCAAGTCTGGTGAAGAGGTAAAGTTCGGTGAAAAGCACGATTGGCGAAAGGGAGTCACTGTCTGTGGCCGTACTCCAGAATAGTATCTAATATTATTAGAAGCGGGACTTCATAATAGTTGATCACCGTATTGACCGTAAAACTTCTTAAACGAGGATTTCAAGCGTTCAACAACGTAACCTTGTGTAAGTAGTTTATTGGCGAGTCGTTTCCCTTTTCAGAATAAAACATTCATAAGAAGAGCATGCCCTGGCATAACGTATAAGTTGTGAAATGAAAATGTCATAGTCAGGAGAAGATGGAATATTACCACTAAGAAATGGGAAGTTCGTGATATGGAATCTGAAATCGTCGCGTTTGTCATAAAGGGAGGTGTGAAATTGACCGTCCTTTCCAATCAACAGGAGTGAATCTAGGTAAGAAGCAGATGTGTTGCTCTCTGTCGTCTCAATGATCTCTAGCTCCATAGGATATATCTGACCAAAGTAATTCTGAAATTCTCAATTATTTATGGACAGGACGTCATCGATATACCTGTAAGTAAAATCGAACCGAGACGCTTACTCTTTGTTTCCTTTGGAGAGCAGAGAATGTATATTCATATGACTACAAAAAGACGTCACCCAAAAGAGGTGTACAATTGGTACCCATTGGAATGCCGACAACCTGTTGGAAAACGTTTGCTCAAACTAGTAATAGTCCAACGGATTCTTGAAAAATTGGTTTATTTCTTGATAGAAGATACATACACAAGATAACCTGTGATGATCCGGATGTATCTGTAAGTTCTTCACATTCATAGCCCATCGATATTTTGCAAGAATTAAGGTAGCAAAGTTTTGACGTGTGTAATTATTTAACGTAAATATAGTAACGCAATGACCATCAAATTAGGGAAGCCAAGAATAATATAATTTCTAAATTTATTTTATTAATACTGTCAAACAATTGTTAGTGATTTGTAGTCAATACATTTGATAGAACTACCATTACTGAAATTTGATAAATTCATATGAGCAAATTCAATAATAGTTCTGCTGAAGAATATCCTATACATTCTGTGATTATCGTGATTTATCTAGCTGTCGTGTCAGGCACCTATTTCACAGAGAACTTACAATCACATTATATGACAATTTCCTTCCTCATTATGCTATACACCATTATGTGCCGGAATTTTATGATATTAAGATATTTTATACTTCGTGATGTACTGATCTAGAGTTGGTGATTCAAGTATTAATATTCATAGTTCTTTAAGTCATTTGTTTAGGATGTTCTAAATGGAACATTTATAGCTGGATAATATAAAGCTTACGATGTATTTAAGTGTACTTAATGACATTTTAACATCCATATGCTACTTATGAACTTACAAACACAGCGAAGATACCCATACGATATAGAGGATATCTGACAATTGTTTATGAATAACATGTTTATTACATCTCGTGAAACAGGAAAATCCACTCGTGTTAAATATATATTTTTCTTCTCACGAGATGTAATAAACATGTTATTCAAAACAAAATTGTCAAATATTCTATTTACTATATTTTCCAGTTAAGTTTCGTTAGGCTATGCTAGTCTACGGCTTGTGGGATGTAAACAAACCACGTTTTGAAACAGGGGCTCGGAAATCCTTTTAAAGTGTAATATGCTCAATGAAAACTGGAGCCTGGAGGAAAATATCACGCTTTAAAAATGATTTCCACGCCCCTGTGGTTTGGATTAAAATACTTGATGCCTCAAAGATCATGCCAAAGTTATCGATAGACCTGGACAGCAAACTTGCTTCGATGTTCATTTTCTATACTGTATCTCCAGTCGCAATGAATCATTTACAAAAACTATTGAACTGTTGACGTAGATAGTGGATACATTAAACATTTACACTGCCTTTCGACCGCTTAAACCCACTCCATCAAAACCTGCTTTTTAGTCGAGACAGAAGAAGTATGTGCGGAGCATTGATACGCCGTTATAAATTATAGTTCACACGAAAATCCCTTCTTGACACGTCATATCTACAGTCCGTGTTCAAAGGTTTTTACCACGGCATGAACATTATTGAAATTTGTTAGCAAATGTGATCAGTTTCTAATTAAACAATGAATTGAAAATTATCATTACATTATAGATGGGATTGATTAATCGGTTTTTCATTGGCCTGACACCATGATTGGCTTAATGAAAAATATCATAGATTCTGTATAAGGGTTACACCTGCACCCAGTTGTTCTTCTATTGGTTAAATTTTAGCCCTCGGTTAAATATCATAACCAAAGATTAAAATCAAATCTTCCTTTTTTAAGCAATTTTTACTTCGGTAACCGAGGGTTATATCTAACCATTGGTTAAATTTAACCAAAAGATGAACAAATGGGCCCAGGTGAGTGCGTTAACACACAAACACATATACACACACACTTCCTTTCTAAAGCAATTTTTACTATATAACCGAGGTACGCTTTCTTTGTGTATTTGCTTAATATAAACGTTAAATTTGTATGTTTTCAACGATCGTTGTTGAAATCTATGTGAATTATGTTATAATTCTCTATTTACATATGCTTAAAAGAGACATCAAAAGGTGTTTCCTGCAAACCTTATCGGTAATATGTAACTTCGACACATTAAAGTTTATTAAAAATATTTGGCTGACATCATCCGTTGTGTATTTCGTGGTTTATTTTTACTATTCTACAGTTATCCACAGGAAACTATTTAATAGATGAATAGAGTTTAGACCTATTCAACAGCTAACCTTTGAATAGATGAATTGATTTCAGCTATTCAACTGCCGAGCTGTCCTCTGAACAAAAATAGTTAAAAATCATTTTAATCTTCAAAATTTGATTTTTTTCCCCGTAATATTTCCAACAAGAATTATATAATCGAATGTTAATTCTTAAATCCCCTTTCCTAATTTTTATAAATCCATGTTGAGTTTTAGGCACATATTCAAATTTATTATCATGTTTTCATTTAGATCTTTGAATCACATTACTTGCCTGAATTTCCTGGTTATTATTTGCATGTTTGTAATTCCGTACAGCATCTGATTTTTTTTCACATGTAACCTGCCCACCGATGCTTGCGGCAGACATATTTGTAATTGTGGCAGCACGTAAAGGATTATGTGGAAAGAATCCCCATTCCTGCTTTGACACTAAATCCCTTTTCATTTTTAAATCCTCTCATACTTGGCCTAATAGTATTTCCTTGCAAAACTTTTCTAACGTCTAATTAGCTATCCTATAAATTTACAGCCCATTTGGATTTTGCTCGTTTTCTGGATAAATTTGGATTTCGTAATCTAATCTTTTTTATTTTATCTGGAATTGGCTCAGAGAAATGTTCATTTGTTATCTGTCCAAAGTGGTACAATTGATGTGACTTTATTGTTTCTATTGTCACACCTCATACCATCATGCCAAATCACTTTAGATTCTATTCAGCAATTCAACATATTTAGATTAATGTCCTAATCATGCATAAATTTGCGAAATGTTGACATCAAACGCGATTTTTTATATCCTTGTATCAATAATGTTTCAGTGAGTAGTTTACCTCTTTATAGGAAATGTTCACATATCGAACATGCCTGGCATATCAGTCTCGGACCATTTGTGAAATATAAACGCCATACACAGCGCCTTTACAAAAAACGTTAGCGTGTCTGTGAGAGAGAGAGAGAGAGAGAGAGAGAGAGAGAGAGAGAGAGAGAGAGAGAGAGAGAGAGAGAGAGAGAGAGAGAGAGAGTATGTAGTAAGTAACTATGTAATAAAAGACAAGACAGTAAGAGAGAGGAATTGGATCGTCCTAGAGATGAAAGTTTTCATAGTTTATGAAAAAAAAAAGATTATAAAAGTCGTAAATACAAATTAAAGCTATTAAGCGCTAGGATATTCTGGAAATAGTATACAGATATGTCAAACGCGAAGAGGACGACGGAGTAAACATCAGCCACACACAGACAATGAGTTCTAAATACCAATAATTTAATTCTTTCAACCCAAAGTATCAAAATGATATGATATTCTATTTAATTTAAAAGACCAGTGTATTAAAGTATGTTGGGTTTGAAAGGGTTATGAAATCTAATAACTGAATCACATTCTCTACAGTAAATCCTCACACATAACATTTAAAGTCAAATGTTGTTGCTGGATCCAAATCTATACTTTTACAAACCCAGCCTAAAATATCAAAATACAAATGTATCATATCTTTCATTATACATTTCACAGATAAATACGATGCGGACGTACAGTTTTATCAATCTTTGCCATAATGCTTTTACCACAAATTGTATTAAACAATTAATTCGGAAATAACAAAACGACAAAGTATTCCATGCTTGTATACGTCTTGCATTTCAATTAAGTATTCTCTATTCGTATCTTTTATGTCACTCCGATTTCTAATTTACTGACAGAAATCTTCATTGTAAATAAAAGCGAAGTAAACTAACACGCGAAACGATACACAGAGCTTTACATCATCGCCCCCATTATGTATCATTTTACCAACCGAGTTAATGTTTCCCTCTTGCTCTCTATATTTTTTTACGCAGTTTGTACTGATTTAATGTATTAAGATAATAATACATAAAGTAATGTCTAGTCTTCTGGGACAAATTAAAATTCACTTGAACCAAATATCTGACTCCGGAATCGGCGGGGTCCTGTCAGAGTTATAATTATGATAACCGATATGTTGTTCATACGTCAATGAGATAGAAAGGGATATTCCCTGTGCTTAAGTCTCGGCTTCCAGGGATTTCTTAATACTTTTGAAATGCTTTTGATTACAATTCAGTCTATGCCCAAATCATGTTCAATGTTACTTTTTTTCACTTAAAATGACAAAAAATGGTTGGCTACCGAGAAAGCAGAATGAATACCAGATAAAGACCAACTATCGGTCTGGATCCTAAGTTGGCGTAATAATATGAAAAAATAGATACCTGATTTACATAAAATCCACAATTATCTTTGAAAAATGATTGAGAAAACCATTCATAATATGCACGACAAGTGGCGCCAAGTATGACAGTATATCTTTGTCTTATTCTTTTATACGACAGAGAATCTGACTATTGAGATTCTGTATAGGCCTCTTCCGCATCTGATGTGATTTATCATTTTGTAAATGTGATGCCAGAATATACAAATCGCAGATATTACTCGTCAGGACGTTCAGAATGTACAGTACTGCATCCCTTGAACATTGGGTAAACATGGACTTCTAAAAATCCAGAGGTGGGACCGGGTAACAAGGATGAATTGTATTACTCTAATGGACAAAAGGTTTGATAAATCATGATAAAACGAGTCATAAATCTGTATCAATGCTATTCTTAAACTATGACCTTACCATGATCTAAGTATTTGTCATTTTCTTATACTCTTCGCATGTTGTTTATTTTACTCTGAATTTGCATGGGAAAATATTGTTATAAATCCGATGTATGTTCTAAATCGATGACAATGTAAATATTGAATACGTGTATGGACGCTTTTTAAGTTTTGAAACAAAAGCTTCAGTTGAAAATCAATTTACCGGAACTGTTTAAAATTATGCGTTGAGCTTGGTACCATGTACGTTCGGTTCGAGTATAATCTAATTCCATCATTTTAGTATAAAAACTATTCATTGTTGACTTTAAAAAAAATTCAAAACTGCAGATTTGAATTCATAGATAAACAGACTTCTTTTATGTATATTTTCCATGTTTATGTATCGCAGCAGCTATTATATTGATATTTAAATGACAGAAGGGAATACTAAATGTGGTCACTTAGTTATATAAACTGTATGATTCAGTATGATAATTTGTTGGCCATTTATATCGCAAATGTTTGCACAGATATGCTACAGAATATAACACATCTCAGATACCAGAGTCTAAATCTTTAGAATGTCCAGGACACAGATACAAATCAGGCCAAAAAGTACAAACACGGGCCTCTGGAAACCAAGAAGTGGGATCAGGTGTCATGGAGGATCGATCATACCCGATGTGAGTCCACAGTCAATTCCAAATGAAATACGTGAGGAACGAATCCTCGTCACAATTGGTACACACGTTTCAACAACCGCCAACGAAAAGGCAACTCACCCAGTGTAATCGCAATCAAGACACGATCCTCAAATTTGTTAGATACTGATTGCTGATAACCCCCTGTGCCAATCAACCTCTCCTCAAAGCTTTAACAATTCAGAGTGGGTTTCTAATGATGCCAAAGGCTCTTGAAGGAATATTACTTTGTTATTCGTTCTGCCAATGGGTTCGATATCCCAAGATTGATATTACTGTATAATAGTATACTTTCTGTCCTTCTGGTTGTCCGTCTATCAATTAATTTTGCAATCGTTCTAACGTTTTCTTCCTTTCACCCATTTTTTGTAACTTTGTCCATAGATTTAATACCAATATACCTTGGGAGTTCGACAGTGATTTGTGTCATTCAAACTAAAAACAATATCATTAAAGTTCACGACGGGCGTATGTTGTAGAGCTTGTGGTACTCTTGTTTAACTTTGAGGTCAATGAAGACTATTGCTTTTGTAATACATCAGAGTGTGTTTTTTATGAAATTATAGATGAATAAATTTTAGTATTTGTAATGAAATCTCATATCAAAGTTTAAACATTTAGGATATCCAGGATATAGGTACAAATCTGGTAAAAAAAAGGACAAACACGGCCCTCTGGAAATCAAAGAGTGGGATCAAGTGCCATGGAGGAGTAAGCATCCCATGTCGACCCGGTCACATATGCCATGAGTCCACAGTCAAATCCAAATGAAATACGTGAGAACGAATCCTCGTCACAATTGGTACAGACGTCTCAACAAACGCTATCGAACAGGCAACCCAACATTTCACTTAGTGAAACAGAGTAATCTCATTCAAGACTTTTATACCGACCTTGAAATTTGTTGAACGTTGACATCAAACGCGGTTTTCGATATCCCTGTGTCAATAAATTGTCTGTGAGCAGTTTGTCTCTGTATATGAAATGTTCATATGGTGAACACGCACTGGCATTTCGGATCATTTGTGACATGTAGGACAAGTTCTTCGTCTCTTCAATTTGTTTATAGAATCACAAAACTGAACTATGTTTTGTTTTATTTCATTATCCTAGGTTGATTTTAATAGCCTAACAAATCCACTCACTCAGACAAACAATTTTGTGAACAAAAACACGTGAATTAGATAACCATTTAAAAAGCTTTCACACAAAATCATCATCTTTGCCCGTTATAATAATTTCTTACCTTGTTTTAATATATTCAGATTTTTCTTCTTCAAGTTTTCAAACTTTCAATTTTCAGATTTTCAAATTTGAGATACTTTTCTTTCAGAGTTGATAATTAATGATGTAATACTTTTACAAAATATATACCATTTGAAATGATTTTAGCAATTCACTTGACAATATGATAAAGCATGTATAGAGTGTGGATTATTGGACTCCAAATTAAATAAACTATATGCGTCTCTACAGCCGATGCCGTATGGCGTTTTATGATAACATTAAGAGCGTTCTCACTCACTCCAAAGGCATTCATAGTAATAGTCAAACTCGAAATGTTCATTAGGCACCACAATAAAAATAGATTAACCTACAACATACAATTAGAACGTATAAAGCAGGCAGAATAATGTAATGATAAGGCCTAATTATGAACACAAATGTTAATCCTGAAGCACATTAAGTCAGGTAAACTAAACCAATAAACCTTCTTATTGATTAAAATTGCGTTTTATTAAATGATTGATACATCCATCAGGCTGCTTACATATCAGGAAGCATTAAGTACCAATCTCTATGGTTGAAATGGTCTTTTGTTGCTTCATCGTCTTTATATGATCAGGAAACTCCATATCGTTTAATAATTTCTGTATTATTGATAATTGCTATAGAACGGATTGTTCTCACTAGAGACATCTGTTATGCTGCTGTTAACGACATAGTTTATCTATGAATATTACTTATATAAATATTCATTGATCAATATATTTTATCCTTATTATGTTATTTGTTAATTTCAATAGTTATTCTTACAGAGTAAAGAAATGTTTGTATAAAAAAAAACATTAACAAATTTAAAATTTGAATGCAGACTCCTTGACATACGTTTCAGCATGCTAATATGTAGAACAGATAAAGATAAAAATCGAGAAATAGTTCGTTTGTACAATACACTGTTATAATCATCTCTTCATTATCATCTGTATATTTCCGTGAGAGATTAAACGTATCGTGTAAATCTGACTATTTGGCCCAATCGACGTAATTTCTTTACAGACGAAGTAAAGTTGATGCCAAAACATTCTGCTATGCACAATTCTCTTATTCGAGCCGCGCCCTGGACAGCGAGTTTCGAGTCTTATCAATTTTTACCGGCGAGCTAGTGTTTGGGTTTCTTTTTTCTCTTTTCTTCCCCTTTCCCGTCCTTCTGGATTGAGACAGTAAAAACCAGAGGCACGATCTACACAGTAGTCGTGCGGCCAACGTTTTCTAAAGAACCCTCAGTACACAGAAGGCCAAAATTCTGAAGCTCATTCTTCAGCCATTTGTGGACGTCTCACCATTATTATCAGTGAATATTATTCTTTGAGCTGGGACGTTCTTAAACAACAATAAACAAAATATAACAACCATATAAGTTTCTATTATCAACTGTTGCCGTGGGTTGTTAATATATTTTATAAAGTTAGACCATTTCTTTGTTTTGTATTTGATGTCTAACGTCCCAACAAATTTTTAAGCTTAAGGGTAGTCAGTTTTTTTTGTACAGTGGTTACTCTTAGACGGACTTCCGCTATACTGTTTACGAGATATCATTTCGCGCCCGTTGCATTATATACAATTGTTATTCTTTAGAATATGTAACATAACTTCTTCAAATGGAGCTCTACGTGATGATGTAGCATAATTGCTACAGAATAGATAAATTAGATATCGTCATTTGAGCCCATTAGAAACTTTTGGCCTTATTATGTGTTATAAAGCTCATATAATAAAATGCATGTCCCTCACCAAATTTACCTGGTGACTAGCCGGTGCTTATAAGTTATGTGTCGTCTTGAATATGTTCAGGCACTTACGTGCCAGCTTATCAGTGAGGTTTTCCGGATTCTGTTAACATAGCCGACACCTACATTGTGACAACGCGGACCACGCGGTTTTTCACTCCTCTCATTCGTTGAAGATTACCGGCAGGAGACCAACTATGCCGCCGGACTGCGACACCGAGACCCAAGTCTGGCCTCTTTGACAAAGCAACAAATACATTCGCGAAAATATTAAAGATGATTATAGCTTTACTAATGGAGTTATTGTCCATGCTTTGTTTGTATTTGTATAACCTCTGCCGAATTCTATGCCCGACCATAAAGATCTTTTGCCCGTTTTAATTCCCGAATTCATATATCGCAAAAGTGTATGAAAAAGGATGAATAGGCTGAAATAAAGCTGTAGCAAAAATATAACAGTAGTAGTATCTAACTACTCTTAATTTGCCATTATAGATTTAGATTTGTCGCTATAGAAGTACTCTTCTAACCCCCCCCCCCCCCCCCCCCCCCCCCCCCCCCCCCCCCCCCCCCCCCCCCCCCCCCCCCCCCCCCCCATTGACCCCCCCCCCCCCCCCCCCCCCCCCCCCCCACCCTCCCCCCCCCCCCCCCCCCCCCCCCCCCCCCACACCCCCCCCCCACCCCCCTCCAAAATACAAGTGATCGTCCGTAGATTCTAAAACTGATGGAAAATGCACCAACATTGTTCCATATATTGCGTTTTAACCAATGCACCACGTGTCGAATTGCGTCTTCTTAGACCTGATATTCTGTCCAATAGCTATGATTTCCTATATTATCGTTTGGTCTAACAAACACTAGGCTCTTATACTTATTGCATGTGACGTGCATGATGCCTTAAGGTTCCGTGTTTAGCATATCGGTAAAATGACCTGCTCTATTATGAGTCCTCAAATCTGTTATGACTCTATTCGCCGACATTATACCTACGGACAGAATATATTACGACATCTGTTGGACAGCGCCCCCTGCAAGAGTATAAGGTGTCGCGTCAATACCGATCTTAAAAACTTAATAAGTCACTGATTTGGGTACGGGCTGTTCTTAGGCCAATAATTTGTTAAACATGCTTCAAAAACTCTGCGCCATCGAAAAAAACATCCTGCCCAGGGACTGCCAAGATAATGACAGAAGACCACCTAAGAATAATTAAGCTTACGGACACAGGTAGACAGCGATACGAATCATCCTGACTTCACGCCAAAAAATAAGATAGATGTCTCTGAGGTGGTCGTGTCTGTGTCCTTGCCACAGAAAGTTGTGATGGCTGAGACACGGCCTTTATCGGGGAATGACCGACGTCAACAGATGAGAAGCTTGGCTCAAGAACACCAAACCAAGACAAATGATGGAGTATATCACGCAGACTATTTAACAAAGGTCAGCGCGACACCTCCGGCAAACTCGCCATTATGTCCGGTGGTATCGTTGTCACGAGCCTTTAACGAAGAGCTATGCGATTTTCGATGCTTTACATATTTAGTCGTGAAATTGAATCAAGAATGAAGCAACCTAAGGACTTACTATGTAAATCGTGACTAAGCTTCTGAAGGATCTTGGTACCCGTCCCGGATGTTATTAGACACATTAACAATCTGGTGTATGTGCAGACATGTGCCACCTTTTACCATTCGATTACAATATGAAAAAATTACAGATACCAAAGTTTGTGCTGGTTTAACTTAGTTGATCGTTTTAGATGATGCGTTCAAAGAAAGAAACAATTACACAATCTTGGTTCTAACATATGGTGACCAAAACAAGAGCCTCAAAAGTCCTAAGGCGTCGTAGCGATCATGGTGATACATGGAGTAGTATAATTGATGCCTTACGCTACAAGATATGAACAATGTTTCAAAATTAGCATGAAGAAATTTCAGTATATGGCTTATTCAAAGTTATGAACTCTATATATTACTTGGTAAATCTAGAGCGATTAAATAGAAAGCAAACATTTCTATTATTGTTCGTATGCCGTGCCATGTATTTCATTATAAATCCGATTGCCGATATAAAACACAATACAATGTTTAATATTTTCCCTATTCAATATCTGATACAATATGTTCAGTGAAAGCTAAATTCATCTTTTCTCGTGTTTGTTTTGCTAAAGAATATTTCCATTCGATTCTTGTCTTTATAAGTTGCACGCGGGTTACGCTGATGAATTTTTCGACCCCAACTCCCACTACCCCCCCCCCCCCCCCCCCCCCCCCCCCCCCCCCCCCCCCCCCCCCCCCCCCCCGGCCCAGGCATACAAAGATTGATGTCTCTTTTAATCTGTATGTAGTAAAACTAGGGAATTGTGCCAACATAAACGACTTTACTTCCCTTACAATTTTTCAATCTTGCAAAACATATTTTTGAAAATGTGACTAACATAAGTACACATAGCGAAATATTATGAATCTTCATTTGAGTTTTATAGCTTTTCAAGTGTGCGACGATTTCGTGTTGTTTTTGTCATATGATTAGCATTTATAAGATGACTTTCACATCAGCTGTCCTCAATTGAGAAACGCTAAGTTTTACAGTTTCAGCATCGTGTCTTCTGTATTATATATGAATATATATTCACTTTCAAAAGTCTGTGACTAGCCATTTACTTGAGTCATTAATAAAAATTCCATTTCTTATATAATCATTATCGGGAATGTCACTGATTCATATTTCACTGAGTGTATGTCTATAAAAATTTCGTGGCGGGACTTTAATAGGTTAGTCTAAGATTGACATTTTGTTATTGCTCCGCTGTGTGCCCTTCTATTTACTTTAATTCCATCTACCGGTCCCCCAGATTGAGTTAGTTTTTTTGAATAGGTATTTATGAATAGCTGCAGTGGGTGTGTTGTGATCATGTAATGAAAACTTATTATAAGATTAGATCAAAATTTTTTCATCCTGTGCCTGTAAGGCGTGCTTTTCATGCAAAAACTTAAATGTGCCATTTTAATAATATTGCGATAAAAGTATAAAATAGTATTCTTGTCTAAACATAGCGACTTGTTCCCCATCGAAAGATAAGCATAAATCTTATTTTAATTTCGTTTTGCTGTCTGGGTTGAACTATTATAGCAAGATGCTACGTTTCCCCTGTTGAAATTGAAAATAGATGAGAGCATCCCAATTGTTATTTTATGGCTGACATGAGCATTAAAAATCATAAAGAAGATTTAATGTAATTACTTAATTCTATGTAGTTATTTCTCAGGAAACATCATTGGGTGATTTCACTGTTGATTCAGTAGTTTGCAATTTATTTCACCCAGCTTTCATTCATGCGTACAGATACTCTGAATTAACCTACATTCTAAACAATAGATGATGAAAGAATCAAAGGACTGCCATGCAAGTGATAAACATTTCTCTATAGCTATTCTTATTACTTGGTGCATTCGAAATTTAATTTCGTAGTAAATGGCTTGGCATATATGTAACTTACGAAATATTTTCGTTCCTCTTCATTTTTTATTTCGTCTAACTTACTAATATTATCATTTATGTCAATTTATAATTATATAAATAGTATATTATCGATTATAATTATAACTATATATACAATTATAAATATTAATTACTATTACTATTACATATATTTAGTATTACTTTTGTTACTACTATAATGATCTTTATATTAGAGTAGAAAAATTATTATTCAAGTAAAACACATTCTTCCTTGATCAATAGTTAATATAATTATTCCTTCTTTGTTAGCGCTGTTCAGCCATAGCGTGGCTCTTAATTCAGACAGAGTAAAGCGTTATGATCAAGTGACAACCAGATTATTAATTATGACGTTATCGTATAGTAACGTTCCAGTAGGTTAGCCCTTTATTGCCAGTTGAGAAATGTTAAAGTCTTTTCCTGTTTAGTTTCGGATTAAAACGTCGCTTGATAAAATAGTACCTTTCTATATGGCTTTTCTTAATATTTCGTCTCTCTCTCCTATATGACTGACCAAATTTTAAAGAAATGGAAAACATTTGAATTGTTCTTTCCATCAATCTCGTAAACATGCTTCACTACACAGGGGCTAGTTCCTCGTTGATAGGCGTTTCCTTATACTGATGCCTATGATACCCATTAGCTCGCGTCGTCGAAACATGCTTTGGTCATCAGCTGGTCTTGTGCCTAAATGAGTTTTCTTTTTACACTCAGGTAGGCATTGTAGCCACTGCCTATATTAAGTATATGATGCTTTGCCAGGTGTTATATTTGACATTAATTTGAGATGTTTTTGCCTCCGTTCTTTGTAAGTTATTTATTAATGTTTTCATTTTAGTATATAGTTAGTTCGCTATATTATTTCAGGTCAATTAAATAGTATTATAAAATAGCAATATCGTATATACTTTAGCATATTATACTATGATATAGCTAATATTTCTACATTTTTATCAGTATCATATAGTAGATATTATATCGTTATTCTAGTATATATATAAAGGAACTAAAACCAACTAACACTATATATCTAGTTTGAGTATTGTCGGGATGCTAAGCCAATTGATACAAAAGAGTCACGGTAAATAAAATAAAATAAAAGCATCTATATAATATATTATGCTCATAAAAACAAACTTTAGTTTAGTAGTTTTTTAGTTATACCGGTTGTCTTGATTCCAATTTTCACTTTAGTATATTGCTGTTATCTTCCACTGGTCGACCTTCTAACAATTTGTAGCATTTCTTTCACTCCCGCTGTGTTGTGTGAGTGGTCTAGTACGGCGGGAGTTTCGCCGTCTTGAGAGCTTGTGTGATGCGGGAACCTAATATATTGAGTTATTGTGCCTTAGTATTTTTCATGTCTATTTCAATAGTTTTTGACTGATTCGAAGGACAGGTGTTCGTCCTGCAAATTGAAGAATATTTGACACCTGTAACTTTGTCTCGTTGTCGGTGGTCATGTTATCGTGTTTAATATTGGTATAGTTAGATACTTATATTATTATTATATTATTATATATACCTTATATTTGTTGTTATTGACTATTAGTTATAATAATATTTACTATATTCATACTTAGTAGGTCATAAGTATTAGAGTTTATAATATATATAATATATATGCCAATATTCATAATTTGATATATCTGTCAGAGACGGAGTAGACAGGATAGAGAGAAGAAAGAGAGACAGATGGAGAAGACAAGAATTGGTGGAATTGTAGAGATGATGCAGAGAGGACGTGAGTTACCGAGGATCGAGAGAGAGACAGACAGACAGAGGTTGATTGAGAGAATGAAGACGAGACAGAGATAGACTCGAGACCATAGTGAGTTGTGTTGTGTGTTTGTGTTAATGCACAGGTATGCACGCTATTCAATCATTCAAACTGATACCACCACGTTAGACACCACCGTAGACACTATTGACTCGTAGAATGTCTGTTGGCTGATATCTGTAAGTACGTAGACCTGTTAAATATCAAGATCATTTTAGAGGATCATATGTACTTAGCTGATAAACTGTTGCTAACGCAACGTCGAGACACGTTTACGTCCCTTTAAATCGACCATTTTGTGGGGTAAAAGTGTTACTGGTTGTATGAAAGTCGTCTTTTGGTGTGATCTCATTTCATTGTTTGATCCTCCTATCTGGTTATTGTACAGGACTTATGATCACGATAGATGTGCGCGTTTATATCGATCGATTTGTATACAATGGCTGTGCTTCATCTTGGATATCTCTCGTCCTAGGAGATGATTTTGGCTCGTGAATTCCCATTCTACGTGTTCTTTATAAGATTCATCCCTTTACGTTCACTATTAAACATTTTGACTACGTGATATTTATATGCGACAGAATAGGATCACTAGGGGGCTATATTTAGTGTGAAACACACTAATCTTTTATTAACTATTTCATGATATAAGTATAGAATATTTATGTCTTTAGTATTTCGTTATTCACAATTCCCAGTATAAAATTATAATGCTTCTCCAATGATTTGTCTTATTATTCGCTAGTAGCAATCTCATGTGAACTTCGAATAGATATAGCCTATCTAAGATTAGCAAACTCTGCCGTTCTAAGTGTATTCACATTGTGACAACGCGGTCATGGCTTTTTTTTAAAATGGTCTTTGTATCGCTTATTCTCTCTTTATGAAAACTATTAACTTCTCGTATCGTAGGTGATTCATATGATTGTTTCGTGTTTGGATTATTATGCTAGCTCCAATATGTTATTGTTCATTGGACCTGCGAGTATTTGATCTTTTAAGACCCCCCACCCCCCCCCCCCCCACCACACCCCCCCCCCCCCACCCCCCCCCCAACCCCCCCCCCCCCCCACCCCCCCCCCCCCCCCCCCCCCCCCCCCCCCCCCCCCCCCCCCCCCCCCCCCCCCCCCCGAGCATGAGCATCTGTATATTGTTTGATTGTTTTCGTGAATGGATCAAACCATAAAATCTTGGTAAAAATTACCGTAAATAGCGTTTTCTATCTTATTACAGAACCATGAAATCACCAACTTACATTAATCTACTGTCTGTCTAAATGACGTTGTTCTCTAATCCTAGAGTCAATTCAAATACCTCTGTTCAGTATAAGTAAACTGAGACGAGGATCATTACAATAGGAACATAGGCCGACAGCCTATCTTATTGTTGAATAATATAATAAATAGTCGTTATGAATGTTACAAGTTGTTTCCTGCATGAAATAAAATGACGTTTAAATTTTTGCTAAGACTTTGAAGATATGACAGATGGTACGTGACAGATAGATAGATAAAAAACCGATTATTTCAGATTCTGACTCTAGTATTCTAGTACACAATAGAAAATGATTAATTAAACATTAGACAGTGAATAGTCCTTTTGGGTTAAGATAACAATCAAGATTCTATATAATACATGGATCGTCCAACTATTATATTGATCATTCTTTTTATATCATTCTATCTACGTTACTTGTTATATCTAATAACTATAAAACATAATTACCATGAGTTCATAGATGCTCAAGATCTGATATAGTTTCTTTCAATTAGACGTCCATCAGTTGAGACCATCAATTTCAAAACGTATGATGTCTATTTTCTACAGATAAATTTTTTTTGCGTATCATACAAGGCCAAATAATATCTCCTCAAGTAATAGCCGAAAATCCGTCTAGGCAGTGAAACACTGCTAACATATGACATCATCTTAGCTAGCTTACGCCCCACTTTTGAATTTAAATATTAGTCTAATCTTGCTGCCATACACCTGTGCCGAAGGAATATTAACTTTTAGTATAAGATGAAAGCTGATAAGCCATAAACGACAGATCACCATCAGGCTTACTAGGGTTGTATGTAACCGCTCGGTGGACTCTAAACAGTTCACCAAGCATTGTGGCTAACGACCTTATCGTGGTTATAAAATATTATCAACATAATACCAAAGTTGTCTAGCTGCCCTCATACTTTCTGATTCGTTTTGTCAATTAGACTTCATCAGTTGAGCTTTCCAATGAATGAAGGTACCTCATTTGTGTAATTATTCTAATATAAAAAGTGGTATCATATCAAGCCATAAAATCTAATAGTAGAATATTAAAATTTTTACTCCATTCAGAGAATTTCTTGAATGAGCAAATCGAATGAGATATTTTTATATACGTTACATTTCTCTAAAAAATAATATTATACATTCAGTCCCCACCAACTTAGCAATTTACGTAAGGAAAGTAAGTCAATCTGAATAACAATGTTAGTCTCCTAAGAAATTAGTCCTCTCTGTCGTTTATTTACTAAAGGTAAGTATAGTCTATTCATTATTCTAGTATATATATACTGATAACCAGCATGCTTAAATTCGTAAATTATTTCCAAAACTTTAAGTTAGTAAACTTTTATACCAGTGTGATTATCTTGCGACGGATTTCTGGCCTATATATTTTCATTATATCATCATATTCCCTATTTTTCTTATAACCCACTATTTCTACCTATATCAAATACCCACCTTATTGAAATCAAAAAACAACAAAAAAACAAAACATTGTCTAGACCCCTCAAAACAACACCAACACACCCCACCCCCCCCCCCCCCCCCCCCCCCCCCCCCCCCCCCCCCCCACAAAACAACAACCCCCCAACCAAAAAAACACCCCCCCCACAACCCCCCCCCCCCCCCCCCCCCACCCCCCCCCCCCCCCCCCCCCCCCCCACAACACACACACAACACCCAAACCAACAAAAAAAAAACACACCCCCCCCCCCCCCCCCCACCCCCCCCCCCCCCCCCCCCCCCCCCCCCCCCCCCCCCACACACAATAACTGATGAAGTCTAATTGAAAGAATACGATCTCCGTCTTTGGAGCGCAATATAGAATTTGGTACTTCTGTTTATAGTTCATTTAAGTATCAATAACTGGATAGATGTAGAATGAAGGTGAGAATGATAAATAGCTTGGTTCCTATTTTATAAATTTGATTGCTTTATCTTAACCAAAGTCAGAACTTTTGCCTTTAGTCAAATTGTATATTCATTATTCTATGTGCACTTACTGACCTCTCGAGTCTAAGGATCATGTAAATAATCATTTGTTTATCTTATCATATCATGCTCCTGGTCCATTCTGTTCTATCTTTCAAAGTTCTTACAAAATTTAAACTCCGATTTGTATATCATCAGTAAACACTTTTATCTTTCTATCAGTTCAGTATTTTTAATTATTCAGAATAATAGGGTGTCCCATATTATTGTCCTATTTAATATACTCAGTTTACTTACTGAAAACCGGAGTAATTGACCTGTAGGATACGGAGCTATAGAAAATGTCATTTAAGGTATATTATAATGTAATGAGTTCATAGTTCTGTAATTGATTAGGTACTGAAGCTATTTACCTTATTATTTTTACAGATTATTGATGGTTCTCCAATTCATCAAAATCCAAATTTTACAAACAAATGCACCCTACAATGCATTCCTATGGGCATTTGGCCTTTTCAAGATACAAATACTCGAGCCATGATCCAAACAATATCTGGACTACGTAATTATCCTAACAACACAAAATTCTAATTGACATCACCATTTACGATTAACGAGTATATAGGTTTTACGCAGAATACGATCTAACTCATTGTTTAATAAATCCTGACCGGTTTTTGCAAATGTGCATACTAGTAGAACGCAAGGCATTCATTCAGATTAGCCAACTCGAGTCACTATGCATGGACTTGCCCATACTACTGCGAATACAAATCAGGTTGAGAGCAATGTATATTTTGCGGGATTTTGCTACAATCGTAAAATAAATTATTTCTAAACTATAGATCTCCATAAATGTTAAAAAGATCGATAGATGTTCAACGCATTCTAGTGATTCTATTTCGTGTAGCATATAAATTACGATTATCCAAAATGCTTTATAGTTAGATATGTGAATACATAAGAAAACGTGTAGAACTAGGAATCACGCTATGCCTACGGGAGAGAAATCCAGAATGAACACAGCTCTTTTATTTTATCATAATCGATCGACGTCATAACCGCCTCTATCGAGTTCATGTATATTGCCTACAAACATGAGAGTCAACAGATTGAAATGACACACATAGACGAGCTCTCCATAACCAACCCGTAACATTTTACAAAAGTCGATTTTAATAGACTCAAGGTCTCTCGTTACGAACAGGTTTATCACTAGGAGATACTTATCTCTAATATGATCTTGCTTTCTCAATATTTAACAGGCTTAGTACGTTACAAGGATCTTACCACATGACCAGTCTTTAACCAGGTCAATGTGTCATACGTGCCCTGGTGTCTATCCCGTTCGCTGTGGTTTTTTCAGGTGATGATTTGAAATGCGTGCAGACCGTTCTGATCTCTGTCATTTTAACACTAAACACACACAACTCACTTCTCTCTCTCTGCCTCCTCTATCTCTCTCTTCTATGCTCGTCTGTCTAGTCTCTCCTCTCTCTCCTTTCTCTCTCATCCTCTCCTCCTCTTACTTGCATTTCGTCTCTACTGTCTCTCCTTGCTACTCTTCTACTCTCTTTTTTTTGTCTCTCTCTTGACAAGAACAACATATATTAGTTTTTATTTGCTTTCTATAGTTTAGTATAATATTATTTAGGTACTAGAATCAGTATAACTTAATTATCATATATCTTATACTATTATTATCAGTACTATTATACATCTGTAGTTAGGCTTATATTATATTATACTTATTATTCCAGTATGTATTATGCCATAAGGTATTCATATTCTTATAAATATAATAGCCCTACTACATTCTGACCAACCGTCACGGACAAAGTACGTTGTCAAATTGTTCGAGGAACCGACCACATCCCTGTCCCTTCATCAGGACAAAACTACTTGAATAATAACATGAAATAAACGCTGTTACATTTATACTCATACACAACTCTCATCGCAAACAACATCGCCACTCACACACACAGCCGAGGGATGTGAATAAGAAATGCCTCTACATTTTTAGAAGTGCCTAGTGAGATAACGCAATAATATAAATGAAAATGGAAATAAAACGAACGCGATTTTAACATAAAGAAATAAGAAAAATACTTAAACTAAGTTTTTTGTATTGACATTATATTTAAGATGTTTTTTTTTTTTAATTTTATTTTTCATTATTTCAAACTGACTTGTATCTTATTGCCTTAGCACTCGACACCACCTGAGCTCACGGATAGTATTTACGTGTTGTTGCCGTTTTTAGTGCTTTGTTATAATGAGTACTATTGTTTTAATTATAATTATATATTACTTAAGTGTATATAATTTTATAGTATTTATTATACGTATATAATATAGTATTAATATATATAGTATATATATGCGGGTGAAGTATATTAACTATATATTAAAAGAAACTTAATAAATAACTTTCAAGAACGAAACGGCAAACATTTCAAAATTAATGGCCAATATGAACTGCCCAAAACATTCTAACTTAATATACTGATGGCTACTATGCACCAGAGTGTAGAAGGAAAAACTCTTAGAAGGACAACCGGAACAACCTGTTCGTACCGCGTAAGGTTAACACACATACATAACAAACACAAACACTTAAATTAATCCCAATCTCCCCCCCCCCCCCCCCTTTGTGTTTTTGTTTGTTGGGTGACCTCCAGCATAAGTGATTCACTTCACACTGAGTACCTCCTTGTATGTGAACATTTCGAGAACATGATACTTCTGCCCGCAAAGGAAAATTCGCAAATGTGAAAACAAAAAACCATTTTCCTTTCTTTTAAAATCTCTGGTCATTGATGGACGAAAATTTAAGAAAAAGCCAAAAGAAGACCTATTTTATCAAACGTTTCTATCCGAAATCTTAACAGGAAGTATGACCTATAACATTTTCCAACTGCAATAGCTGGACACTCGAAATGTTACATCAATGACGATAACCGTCGTATCAATAATATCTGTTCGTCACTGACAACGACTTTGTACTCTGTTTGAAAGCAGCCGCCTTATTGGACTGAAAGCGCTAAACAGGAAAAGACATAATTGTCTATACTTCTACTATGATCAACATGGCAAATTGTCGTTGTTCTGAATAATAATTTTCTACGTTATATTTATATCTGTCTATATAATTATATAGATTATATCTACTTATAATTATTACTTATATAATATTCGTCCTATCAATATCCTTGGTTATATATATATATATAACCGTACTATAGATATATACTTATATAAAATGGATTATTTAGAATGTTTAGATAATGTAAAATGAAGAACGCATATTTCTATAAGTGTAATTATCGCCATAGCACATCGAATTTAATTTCGATACTAATCACCAGGGTTATTCAAATACTGGCATCAGTGAAATGATTTAAATCACTTGCCTAGCCAGTTATCCCGTTTGAATCCTTTTACATTACGACGTTATCTGTTTAGAATTATAGAGTATTGACGCAGATGCAAGCTGGAAAATTGCAACCGACATCAAACGGAATACACGCACTGCATGGTCTGGAATTAACCTAATAGAATTAGTAAGTCCTACTTAATGCTCTGTTCAGTGATTTAATTCAACTACATGTCCACACATATTTGGCGTCCTCTGAATGATAGTTTCAACAGAGAACGTAACATCTTGGCATATATTACCACAAAACAATATTAAAATAAATTTAATGCACCTTTATCTTTCGATGGGCGAGTGGAAATTCCCGGTTTTGACAGAATATATTTTTATCTTATTTGATCCATTTATTACTAAAATGCCAATTATAGATTTTTGCATACACAGCTCTAAATTGTGTGTAACAGAGAAAAATTTGCTTCTTATGCATATATTGTTCGTTATTATACCATATTACACTGAATAACTAATTAGCCCCGCACATTTTAGACCACTCGTGAAATATTATCTGTAATATAGCCGTTAATTGATAATAAGGACATGGATTTTTGTTATTGACAAAAATCTTTGCGAGTCACAACTTTGGCAAATGTGATACTATGTAGTATACACTACAGAAAGACACCATCTTTGAAACGTAAACGGCTTTTTCTCTTCGAGACGCAGTTGATAAGTCATTTTATAAATCCAACTTTGACAAAACTATATACACCATAAAACTCAAAATATCTAAATTATTTCCTATGTGCCGTAATTTGCTTTGTATATTTTATAAATATATGTTTTCAAGTATTCTGGAAAAATTGTATAGGAATAAGTAATTCTTTATGTACACATAATTCCCCTATTATTACACACATCAAAAAGCATGGACAATCAAAATGCTTTTGATATACCCGAAAAATTCATCAGTACCTTAATAAGAAACCGACTGAGAAATTTACTACAAAACACAACACACGAAAGTATATTGCTTACCAGTGAACATTGTATTCGATATTGAAGTAGAGATATTCACATTTGATAATCTTTGGTTTTAATTTCCCCCCACATACGAGATTTTATTATGAAATACACTGCGATCCCGAAAAAATTAAAAATGTTTAGCTTTCTTTTATCGCTCCCCACTCTAGATAATTACAGGCTTAAAGTAATATATAGTTCTCATCATTAGAGAAGAGCAAATATATTTAACTGACAAATTTCACTTCATCTAATTTAGAAACATTTTCTGCATACTTATATTGTACTCATCCTATTCGTATACTCTACTCCCATGATTCACACTGAATCCTTACTCTCTGACTTATTGCAAGCTCTTTTTTAATGTTAGTCCATTGTTAACCCAGATTTGATATGTTGCTCTCTTGACACCTTTTCACTAACCGATCAATAGTATACTAGTACAATACTTTGGCCTTCATTCTCTGTACATTTTTCATTCTATCTTGTAATAATGTAAAGGCCATATGCATCTCACAATACCCGATAGTATATGCTGGCGGGAAATCCACCGGGACAGGTGTGCAACGCATGACCTCTTCGGACAGTCGACGATTTCGTTTCACTTAGTCTTGGTGCTACTCTTTATTCAATTTTTTCACCGAACAAATAAGGTGCTAAAATCCCCCCCAATCGTCTTTGTAACAGGTCGGTGACAACGCATCCCCGACATATTGCGCGTTTGCCAGCGATTAGAGTGTCGTCTGTACTTTGTTAATGTCTCCGCTGAATTGTCTATACACCTATTATTGATCTTTGTTGTGCTCTTGACCTTCTGACTATCTAGTGACGTCGGCCCACATTTTATAACCAGAATAATGTGGCCAGTGTACTCATCTACAACTTCTTGTGCCAAGACACAGTCAAGACATCATACTATTTTTTTTACGGGCAGATCAGATGAATTGCGTTTATCGCTGCTCACTGTTTCATTGTCCTAGATTAATCTTAGTCGGTTGGCTTCTGTCATTATCGTTGGCCGGAGTCTCTGGCCAGTGTTTTGCTTACCTTTGAGGGCCCAGTTTTATCGACAACATGGTTTAAACATTTTGATTGCTCACAAAACAGCCTACAATCATTGACTTTAGTATTTTTTAGTCTGCATAATTCGATCACCACCTTGTACTAGCGCTTTGTTTCACAACAATGTTTCGGCTATTATTTTATTATGTCCGTATGTGGTACTATGTCAGGGAAAGTTCGATAAACAGATTCCCGAGGACCTCATTCATGAAGGTCATTTACGATTATGCAAGGACACGACGCTTATTACCATCTCATCATGCCAATAAGCATCTAACCTAATAGTGCTATTGTGAAGACACGAATATTTCAGATCTAGACTAATTGGCCCCCCGATATGCCAGTCAGTCTTAATTGAGAGCCATATTCACGTTCATGATTGGTCAAATTGCGTAAAACGCAATATATGAAACCTTGTGTTATCTTTTTGCAATTCAGCTTTTAGCCCGGTTTACTGGACATTCACCTGTATTTAGTTGTTGGTACATGAGACACTTCTACTTCTGTTCTTCTCATTAAACAAAACATAAAGTTCTATATGCAAATTAACGTTATGTTAACAAAGCTAGCTATCGTTATATTTTTGCTACTAGCTTTATTTCGAATCATATTTCATCTTATTTCATACAATTTTTGGCGAGAATTATATGATTCGGAAATTTAAATATACGCAAAAGAGATCTCTATGTCCATCATAGAAATGCATGCACGAATACAAACACCAAGGAACACTTCATCGTATCCAGTAAGCTAAATCCATTTTAACTATTTTGCGCAACTGCTATTTGTTTGCTTTTGCTCAGAGCCGATTGGACCTCGCACCGTGTCCAGCGGCCGGCAAATGTTTCGGTTATCCCTGCGGGTGAGTTTGAACGCCCTTACCGATATGCAAGAGAGTAAAAACACGTGGTCCCGTGCACAGTATGGTGTCGGCATGTTAATAGAACCCTCACTGGAAACCATGGGCCCTGATAAATTGTGACGAACATATGTAGGGCCCAAACTTAGATAGCCTCTGATCACCCTGGCTTTTCGTGGTACGTGCACACTATCCTTTTTGTTATTTATATTATTAAACATAATACCAAGTTTCTAATGCGCTTTAACAAACACATTAATACTCAAGATCGATTATAGTTTCTTGTCGGTATTAATGACTTCAATCAGTAATTGGAGACCTCCAAATTTGAAAAATGTGATGTGTATATTTCTAAAGATAAAGTCTGGATATACATTATTCTGGGAAGGCCAAATGATTATCTCTATAAAAGGTATAGCTGTGGGAAGTCGCTCTAAGATGCCTAACCCTCGTGTAAAAAAATGACGTATCTATAGCTTTAGAATTCATGTATTTCTGGCAGAGCGATTTAGGACATTATAAGATAAAAAAAGGAACTACATGGATCAACTATTAAAATATATTTAACAACACAAAGCTCTTTTTGAACTAAAGAACTTGTTTGCTTAATTTGTTTGTTTACTGATCGTGTGATTTTACGTCACCACTCAAGAATTATTTCACTCTGAATATGCAGAGACGTCACCAATTGCCCTGTTGACAGAAGCCTTCAAATTTGAGTCATCTATTTGTGTACTGAGAGGTTCTTTTATAACCTGTGCCCACACCTACTCGCTGAATCTGGGAATAGGGGCTCTTGGTTTCTTACTGTCTCTATCAGAGAGGCAGCGAGAACTCAAACTACCGCCGTGTATAGACTCTGAAACTCAGCTGACATAGCAGGCCGGCTCGATATAAAGAACTTGCATGCAAGCCCAAAGTGTTGTCTGCATTACTTTATTGTCTGTACAGAAATACGATGATTTGCCCAAATGAGTGATTAGGATTTACACGATAGTTAATACTCTCACGAATATAATAAATGATAATAGGTATGAGTCTTATAATCAGATTTTGATTTATTGCATAACCAATTATCTAACCTTCTAGATTTTTAATCTTCTATCTGTTCTTTTTTTTTTTTTATACATGTTACATGCACATTGAAGTCGTTACTGTCAATGGAGTCTCATCAAATTTTATTTAGTAAATAGTTTTATTTTGTTATACAACATTATCTTCGTTTACCTGTTACAATATTATTAAAATTAACATACTAACAATATAAGCGTTATAAAATATATGTACCTGAGTAAGATATCATTAAGTCTATGTCGTTCACACGCATAACCAGTATCTCTCTGTGAGACATCCGCTTCTAGTGCATTACAATTATACTAGTATTATGTAACTATGAGATGTTTTTGCCTCCATATAAACGATACGAATCGGCAACCAATATCATGTTCCAACCATTTTGTCAACTTAATTTTCTTCCTAAGTATGCAGCTGTATGGTAGTTATTATATATAAACCACACCCCTCTCAACCATAAACCGAACTACATCTAATAATACTATTAATCTACACCCTCACCTACAATATTCATCCCAATTACAAAACAAATTATACAAAACACAAATCCAAAACAACCCCAACCCACTCACCCCAACATCATCCCAACACCTAAACCAACTAAAAAACCACAACCCCCCCCCCCCCCCCCCCCCCCCCCCCCCCCCCCCCTCAACACCCCCCACTATTGCTTGTAAGTGTTAATCTTATTTTCTCTATGTCGCTAATGAACTTGTCATTTGCTTTGTTTATCTTAATACTAGTGAATGCCCTTTCTTGGAGGTGCACCGTGAACGCACTCTTAATTGATTAATCATAAACCCATCTTGGCATCCATAGATCCATTGTTTTAATTAATTGGATCCAATCAACACATCCACCTCTATAGCTTTATTCTATATTGTCAAGGAATTCTAAATTATATTTCAAATGGAATATTATATTTTGCTAAAAGCATAGGAAAACATATCCTTAATTTATACTTGAGAAATCCTCCTAAATGAATCATTCAATGATGAAATCTGAAAATTTGAAAGCTTTGAAAACTTGAAGACCTGAATAAATCTGAATTATTTTATTAACAGGTAAACAATTAGTTATAACGGCAAAGTGATGATTTTGTTGAAGCTTTTTTTAAAATGGACCCCCCCCCAATCTTACTATTTACGGTTTTCGTTCAACAAAATTAGTCGCAGTCAGTGCATGGATTTGTTAGTGCTATTTAAAATGCACATTGGATGGTGGTGCTAAATGAAATAAACAAAAACTAATCTATTTATGTGATCTTTTAAACAAATTGGAAAACTGAGCCATGAATCTTGATCTCATGTCTTGTGATGTTTCAAGCAATGAGAATATAGATGTATGGGGAAAATAAAAACATTGTATTAAAGGGTATCCAAATATCCATATATATCATGTTTTTATTTTATGATTGGGATGGTTAAAAGCCACGCTCCGCCCTGTCACAAGTAGCATTCGGTTGTCGCCCATAATGCGACAATTTTATTCGTGCGTTTCTTATTCCAGCCATGCGTATATCCTCATACCCTATTTCGCCTGCTTTAATTTGTAGATAATGTAAGATTTCGATGTCATAAATGTGAGAACGTCATAGCGACCCATGAAGTTAATAGCTGCAAAATGTTGTTTATGTTATAAATAGATTATTTTAGTTGTATAGGTTCAATGAATTGAAATAACTAAACATGAATGGTTTGAAATATTAAGCATTTTTTTGCTCAATAAGTGTCTTTATGGACTTGCATTTGATCTTAATTTATCGTTCATAGAGCTCTGCCTCGTTCTTTGCATCGATGACTATCATTATATTAACAATAGTCAGAGAGTAGATTTGTTACTAGTGCTGAACAGTTACTTAACTGTTTGGTACTCGTGAAAAATGTTTACTTTGTTTTGAATTCAAGTATACATCAATAGATTTTACTGGATATGAGGCTGTAAAAGTAAGTTTCTCTGTCCCCAGATGACATCTAACCTATTCCGACTGTCTGGAGCAGAGCGGTGTGTGTATCTAAGGTCCGATAGTTACAGGCTGCCCAAACTGGGGACATAGAAGCCTTGGTTTTAATCCTTATAAGCGATAGTGAAATAATGTGGGAGCTATATCTACAGAAGTAAATCGATTTTTGCGTACTTAAAGATGTTTTATAAATCGCACCCTGGATGAGGGTACCACCAAACCTTGCCTTCTGCATCAATTGTCATTTTTCGTTTTATATTTTTATATTTTCGTGCCCCCCGATGATAAAACCAATTATTCGGAAGTTTCTAGGTAAGTTTAGTCATAGCTATCGCCGATTATAACAATATGCATTCCGGAAATGAATTATTCACATAATTCTATTCCACGTGGGGACCAAGAATTAATTGTCCCAGATAATAGTGCTTGAAAGTATCATCCCGGCCTGTGAATATTTCTTTTAAACTTTTAACCGCGTAATGTCCATAGATTCATACAATAGATAACAGAATCAAGCACACACGCTTATACTTAGAATCTTAATACCCAAAACACTAACAGAAAATTAACAACTAATAGCTAATAATTAATAAACACTAAAGGATTCCCTGGACCTTTAGTACCTATCGAATACCACATTTGAAGTAATGAATATCCACAACTCACTTGCAGTATAGCTAGTTTATATTTCACAAATGTAATCGAAATGCTCATGCTGCGTCGTTTCACCATATGAACAATTATCCATATACAGACCGACAAAACTGTGCCCCCAACTCACAGGACAATTTATGTCGAACACCAGGATATCGAAACGCGTTTGATAGTCAACGTTTCTCAGTTGCTCAAACAAATTTCAAGGTCGGTTCTATAAAAAGTCTTGAATGAGATTTATCTCTGTTACCACCTTTCAATTATTTAACATTTATATTCCTCATCTTCTATATCTAATTAATAAATCTCCTTCATAATCCCCCCCCCCCCCCCCCCCCCCCCCCCCCCCCCCCCCCCCCCCCCCCCCCACTCTAACCACCCCCCCCCCCCCCCCCCCCCCCCCCCCCCCCACCATACCAATGTTGTGACGAGCGACTTCCGTTTCGCCCTCACGTAATTTCATTTGGCGGATTTTTTTGACTGTGAGACATTTTTAGTGCTCATGAGCATATGTTGACCGTTGGTCGACATGAGGATCGCACATTACTCCGCCATAGGGCAGTGATGCCCACTTCTTTGCATTTCCAGAAGGTGCCGTGTTTATGTACTTTTTTTTACAGACTTTCTGCTACCTATATCCTGGCCGATGTATCCTAAATGTTTTAACTTACGTGTTGATATGAAGATTCCATTACATAATACTAAATATTTATTCAGTCTATATTTTTAGTTATTAGAATAACAACACTACTGATGTGTTATTACAAAAGACAATAGTTCTTCACTTGACCCTCAAAGTCTAAACAAAGTAAGTACCACAAGTCTACAACATTTACGCACCGTCGGGTAGAAACTTTACATAGATATTTTCGTTTTTTAGTCTCTCTTGAATGACCACAAATCACGATTTCTGAACTCCCCAAGGTAATCATTGGTATTATAATCCTGTTGGACAAAGTACAATAATTGGGTGTTGTATGCACCAAGAAGAAAACGTTGGAGAACGATTGGCAAAAGTTAATTGATTAAGCACGGACAACCAAGTTGCAAGGACAGAAGATTATTGTTCATAAATATTTTTTTCTTATACAGTTAATAATCAATCTTGGGTATAATCTGGAACCCAATTGGCTCTAGATACGATAATAACCAATGTAATATTCCTTACAAGCGCCTTTAGGCACGATTAGAAACTCACACTGTTGCTGAATTGTATAAGGCCTTTTGGCATGGAAGGAGTGAATTGGCACAAAGCGCGGTCGTTGAATCAGCAAATTCAGTATACTAACATTAAATTTGAGGATCGTGCTGGCTCTTGATTGCGCATTTACACTAGCCCCGGTGAAGTTGCTCTTTTCGTCGTGCGCCGCTTGTGGAGACGTCGTCGTAAGCCAATTGTGCACGAGGATTAGTTTCCTCAGCGTATTTCCATTTGGAATTTGACACTGTAGCGACTCACATCGGCGCTTTTCATGATCTCGAATCCTCCATAGACACACTCTATGATCCCACTTTCTTGGTTCCAGGCGACAGACGAGGATGGCGAAGAGGGCTGACCCGTGCTGTGTTTGATGACTTTTATGGCCTAGATTCTGTATCTTGGTGTCCTGTGCTCATCTCTAAAAGATTTAAGACGTCCTGACGTATACTGAAGGATGTGTTATATTCTGTAGCCAATTAGCTTCTAGTGCCATAAACATTGCGATATAAATTGCGCCCAACACAATTTATTCATTAACTGAATCCATTACATGTTGTTATATACTATAAGTGGCACCACATTTTAAGTATTCCCTGTATGTCATTTAAATTATCAATCAGAATAGCTGCTGCGATATCATAAATGTGCTAAAATATACATAAATAGAAGTCATGTTTGTTATCACTACATGATTCAATATCTGCCAGGTTCGTTGAATTTTTTTTACAGGGTCAAACAATCGAACTAGTTTTTCGGTGTATACTAAATGATGGAATTAGATTATACTTCGCAACCGAATTGACATCCTTCATTGGCAGTACCAAGCCTCAACTCATCATATTTTTTAAACAGTTACGTAAATTGGAATTTTCAAGCATGAAGTCTTTGTTTCAAAACTTAAAAGCGTCCATTCGAGTATTCTTAATATTTTTACATTATCTCATTCGATTATAGAAATACATGCTCGATTAGTTTATAACAACTATTTTCCCATGCATAATTTCAGAGCTAAATGTAATACACATGCCGAAGATGTATAAGAAAATGACAAATACTTTAGATTTCATGTTTAAGGCGTCATAGTTTAAGCATTAGCATTTATGATTACAGATTTAATATCGACTCGTTTGTATCCATGATTTTATCCAACCCTTTTGTCTCATCTAGATAGTGATATACTCAAGTTTACATACCTTGTTTACCCGGCCAAGCGTCCCACTCTTGGCATTTTTTTTACGAGAGTCTCATGTTTACCATATGATTCAAGGGATGTGAGAGTTGCAGCTACTGTACATTCTTACGAACGTTCCTGACAGAGAACTCAATATCTGCCTGATATTGGTATTTTATGGCCATAATTTACAAAATGATAAATCCGCGATCAAGATGAGGTGAAGAGCGCCTATACAGAATACTCAAATGAGTCTAGATTCTCTGTCGGTATAAAAGAATTTAATGACATAAGACAATGATACTGTCTCATACTTCGGCTGCACTTGTCGTTTGACCATATTATGAATGTGTTTTCTCACATCATTTTCAAGTTAATTAGTGCGATATTTTATGTAAATGCACGGTATTTTATATAAAAAAACTATTTATTTCATATTATTACGCAACTTAATGGTTTCCTAGACCGATTCAGTTTGAGCCAGTCTTTTATCTGGGTACTTCATTCTCGCTTTCTCGCGTAGTCCAACCATTTTTTGTCATTTTAAGTACCCCCCCCCCCCCCCCCCCCCCCCCCCCCCCCCTGAAAAAAGCCTAAACATTGAACATCGTGATCTTGGGCATAGACTGAATTGTAATCAAAAGCATTTCAAAAGTTATTAAGAAATCCCTGGAAGAAACGAGACTTAAAGCCACTGGTGTTAATATCCCAGTTTTTATCTCATTGACCGATACCTGCATTATGAACAACATATCGGTAAGTATCGATATTTACTCTGACAGAGACCCGCCGTATTCGCGGAGTCAGATATTTTGCAGTTCAAGTGAATTTTAATTTCTAGTCACAGAGATTAGACTATTTCTTTGAGTGTATTTTATTATCTTAATACAATTCTAAATCAGCTACAAATGCTGCGTAAAAAAATATTAGAGAGCAGAGGGAAACTATTAACTCGGGGTGGCGTAAAAATGATACTAATGCGGTGGCGCAAGATGAATGTTCACCTAAAAGCTTCCTGTAGTATCGTTCCCCCATTTCGCCGCTGGATAGTTTACTTCGCTTTCTATTTACAATGAAGAGTTTCTAGCTCAGGTAAATTAGAAATCGGTGTAGTTTGTGACATAAAGATACGAAGCTAGAGAGATAACTTATATTGAAATGCAAGACAGTTACTGAGAGGTGAAGCATTGAGAATACTTGTCGTTTTGTTCATTCTTGAATTAATGCTTTAATACAATTTGTATGGGTAAAAGCATTATGGCGAACTAGAGTTGATGAATAACTGTACTGTCCGCCCCATAGTAAGTTTATCTCGTGAATATGCTATAATGAAGATAAATAGATACATTTGCTTTTTTCGATCATTTTTAGTGCTTGGTTTTACGTTAAAAGTATAGATTTGGCAGAGATCCAGCAACACATTTTGACTTTAAAGTGTTATGTGTGAGGATTTACTGTAGAGAATGTGAATTCAGTTATTTAGATTCAATAACCCTTTCAAAAACCAACCATACTATTTAATACATCTTGCGACTGGTCCTTTTAAAATTAATATAACGGAATATCATACAATTTTTGATTATACTATTGGGTAGTGACGCAAGAATTAAATTAATTAAGTTATTAGAATGCTCATAGTCTTAGCTCGTGTGCGACTGATGGTTTACCTCCGTTTCCTGCTTCCTTTTCGCTGTCTTGAATATCTGTTATACTATTTCCAGAATAATTCCTAGCGCTTATCATTAGCCTCGTTTTAAATTTGTTAAGTTTACGACATTGTTAATCTTTACTTTTTTTTTCTATTAAATCTATGATAAAACTGATTCACTAATCCTTAGCGAACTGTTCAGAATTCCTCCTCTCTTACTGTTGTTTTTTTCAATTTACATAGTTACTTAACATTACTCCTCTTACTCTCTCTCTCTCCTTAGGCTTCTATACTCTGTCTTCTACTTCTCTTTCTATTCTTATCTACCTCTCTTCTTCTCTTACTCATTTCTCTCACATGACACCGCTTAACGTTTTTTGTAAAGAGACGGCTCTTGTTGACTGTATTCATGCGCAGTTTATATTTTCACAAATGGTCCGAGACTCTTCTGATTTATACGCTATTGCTGAAGGCCTGTTCGCATATAATGAATGCTGAACATTTCTACTAAAAGATAGGCTAAACTAACTCACTGAAACTATTATTGATACAAGGATATAAAATAATCGGATCTTGCATTGTCAACATTCGAAATTTTATGCATGATTGTAAGGACATTAATCCTAAATATGTTCTGAATTGCTTGAATAGAATCTTAAAGTGATTTTGGCAAGCGGCCATCGACATGGTATTATGGCTTTTATGAGGTGATGCATAGACTAAAGTAAGTACAATCAATATGTACACTTAGCCGCACAGATAACAAGCTGGCTTATGCACATTTTCTCCTGATGCCACATTCCAGATAATAAAAAAGCGATTGTAGATTACTGAAATCCAAATTTTATCTTTTTTCATGAACAACGAGCAAAATCCATTCGATGCCGGCTGCTAAATTTTATAAGTCGCATAGCTACTATTAGACGTTTAGAAAGTTTTAGCAAAGCGGAAACTACTATTTATTTAGTTCAGGCAGCTGGGATCGATGAGGATTTAAAACTGAAACAGCCGGATTTTAGTGTCACAAAGTTCCAGGAATTGGTGTTCTTTTCGGGCTAGGGTATTTGGGACCATGATTACTTTTCACATAATCCTTTACGTGCGGGTTCACCCACAATTACAACGTATAGTCTGACCGCAAAGCCATCGCGGTGGGCCGAGGTGTACATGGCTGAAAAAAAATCAGTGCATGCCTGGCCCTACAGGTAAGTTACAAACATTGCAAATAATAATCCAGCGAATTTCTAGGCAGTGTACCTGTAAGAATTCAACGAGCATCTTAAATGAAAACATGATAATAAATTTGAATATGCAGCCAATAAACACCCCTCAACATTGCGATTTATAAAAATTAGGAAAGGGGATTTAAGAGATTACACATTCGATTATTATAATTTCTTGTTGGAAATATTACGGTGGAAGATATGCGGAAAAAAATCAAATTTATTGAAGCATTTAATGAATTCTTTAACATATTTTTGTTCATGGAGTAGACAGCTCGGGCAGCTTTTGCAATTAGCTGAATTCCAATTCATAAGTATTCACAGGTTAGTCTGTTGAACTAGGTCTATAACCTCATTATTCAATATTATAATAGTTTGTCTCTGTGCCGATTATAACTGTAGACATAGTAAAAGCATTAAACCCACGATAATACACACACGGGGTTATATGTATGTCATGCCAAATATTTTAATAAACTTGTAATGTGTTCTGAAGCCTTTTACAATATTATCCGATATGGTGTTGCAGGAAGAAACACCTTTATGAGTGTCTCTTCTTTAAGCATACTGTAAATAGAGAATTTTATAACCAATAATTCATGTCACAATAAAGATTTCAAACAAAACGATCGTTGTGCAAACATCAAAATATTAACGTTTTATATTAGCAAACTACACAAAGAAAGCGGTCTATACCTCGGCTTTACTGTATAAGCTAAAAATATGCCTTTAGAAAGCGATGTAGAGATTTGCTGTTGCTTGTTATATGTCGTTTGTGTGGGTCTAACCTGCACTCCCACTCTGGGCATATGATATACTTTGGTTAAAATTCTTATCCACAATGGTTAGAGAATATAACCCTTCGGTCTCAACGTAAGTAAAACATTGCTTTTAAAAAAAGGAATGATTTAATTTTTAATTCTGCTTGGTTTATGATATCTTTAACCCTAGCGAGGCGCTAAAATTATAACCAATAGAAGAACAAGCTTGCGTTGCATTGGTGCTAAACCACCTTACTAACAGAATCTATGATTATGCTCTGTTCATTAAGGCATAATCTATGGGTGTCAAGTGCCAATGAAAAACCTGATTAAATCATAATCCATCTATACTAATGCTCATATAGATAATTTTCAAATCATTGATTTAATTTAATGAAACTTGCATACAGTTTTGCTAACAAATTGTTCAATAATCTGTTCATGCTAGCGTCGGTTAAAAAACCTTTGAACACGAGACGGCTGATATGACGCTGTCAAGATAGGCGAATGATTTTTCAGTTGGCGTGTTTAAAGTTTTTGTGAACTATAATTTTTATTAACGGGACGTTAGGACAATGCTGCCGCCAGGTCATGCACTTTCTGATCTGTCTTCGGACTAAAAAGCATTTGACGTTTTGATGGATAGTGAGCGCGTTTAAGCCGTCGAAAGGCACGTGTAAGATGTATGTAATGTTACTTCCACTATCTACCGATCAACGAGTTCATTAGTTTTTTGTAACATGATTTCATGCGATACTGTAGTGATACAGTTAGTCAGAAAATGATCATCGAAGCAGTTTGCTGTCCCAGTTCTCATCGCATAACTATTGGCATGATCTTTTTTTTGATGGGGCCATCAAGTCATATTTAATCCAAACACAGGGCGCGTTCCCCCCCCCCAGGAAATCATTTTTATAGCAGTGAGTATTTTCTCCTAAGGCCTCCTAGCTTTTTCATTGCAGCATATAATACACTTTAAAAAGGATGTTCCGCCAGCCCCTGTTTCAAAAATCGTGGTTTTTAGTTTACATCCACAAATCGTTCAGCACTTGACATCACGCCCTAACGAAATCTTTAACTGAAATGTATCAGTAAATTAGTAATATTTGACAATTTTCGCTTCTTCTGATATAATCATGTTTATTAACTTCTCGTTGATGATAAGAGAAGAAATACTATATTTTAACATGCAGTTGGTATCTTTTGTTCTCCTGATTATCCACGAGATGTAATAAACATGTTATTCATAACAATTGTTACAGATTATCCTCTATATCGTAATGGCGTATCTTCGACCTGTGTTCTGTAAGATTCATAAGCTAGCCTTACGTATGGATGTCTAAAATGTCTAATCTATTAGAATACACTCTAAAAAAATACATCGTAATGCACCTTTTATATTATTCCAGATATAATATGTTTCCATTTAGAAACATCCTAACAAGGATGAACCTTAATACGAACTCATAGAATATTAATACTGTGGAATCACCAACTAACTGAAGATCAGTACATCTACGAAGTTATAAAACTATACTTAATATCATTAAACGTTCGGGAGCCCACATAATGTGATTCTATACGCCATAATGAGGAGAGAAGATTGTCATATAAGTGTGATGTGAAGTTCTGCTGTATACCTGAAATAGGTGCCCTGACACGGACTAGCTAGATAAATCACGCATAATTTCACACAGCAATATGTTTTAGGATTTATTCTTCCAGCAGGATACTCATTAAACCACCCCCCCACCCCCCCCCCCACCCACCCCCACCCCACACCCCCAAACCACCCCACACACCCACGTTGACTATTTGCCTCATATGATTATCAAATTTTCCTAGTAATGTAAGCTTCTACTTCCAATTGTCATTGACTACCAAATCTACTAACAATGTTTGACAAGTATTTAATACAAATAATTAATCAGAAATTATATTATTTTGGTACATTCCCCAATTGTTATGCTAGTCATTGCCGTCTTAACTATATTCTACGCTGAAATTAATTACACACGATCAAATACTTTAGACCTACCTTGGAATTCTTGCCCCCAAAATATCGCTCTTCATGCGGACTGACTTAGAATGTGAAGAAGAACCTTTACAGATACATCCGCTGATCCATCACAGCGTTATGCTTGTGATATGTGACTCTCTCTTTATCCATATGAAACAATCAGAACAATTTTCAATGCAATCGCTTGTGTCCGTCTACCTATGTATTACTCTACAGTACTCATGTAGCAAACGTTTCCCAACAATGGTTTTGTCCGGCATCTCCAGATGTGCGTACCGCCAATTGCTACACTCTTTTGCGAGTGACGTTCTTTTCTGTACTAGTCATTACTGGAATCACTATACATGTCTTCTGCTCTCCAAAGAGAAACTTAAGGAGTATGAGTACTCGGCCTTCGATATTTTTCTTTACAGGGAGTATCATCTAGAATGATCGTCTGTATCCATAAATAATTGAGCAATTTTCCACGGAGATTACTTCTTTTTATTTGCGTCAGGATATATCCTATAGGAAGTGCTTAGAGACTTCATTGAGACCGAGGCAGAGACAGCTAACACATACTGCCTTTCTTTTACACATAAGGTATTCTACTCCAGTTCGATTGATTATTGGCGACGGTTCATTTTCTACCACCTCCTTTATGATCAAACCAGCGACTGTATTTTCAGATTCCATATATCACGAAGTCAATTAACCCAATTTCTTTCCTAGATAGGTAATATTCTACATCTTCATCTCATCGCCATCTATGACATTTTTCATTTCATACAAACTTATATACGTTATTTGCAACGTGGCTAAGGCTCTTCTTATAGAACGATGTATTTATTTTTCATTGCAAAAGAGGAAACGACTCCCGCCCAATTAAGACTACTTCCACACACGAGTTACTGTTTGATTGACGCTTGCAAAATCCTCGTTTAAGAAGTTTTCACGGCTCAATTACGGTGTAGTCCAATCTATTATGCAGATTCCCGTCTTCCTCTATATTAATAATTAAGATTTACTATTCTGGTAGTTACGGCCACAGAACAGTGACTCTCACTTTCGCCAATCGTGCTTTTCACGCAACTTTACCTTCTTTTCCTTTCCACAGACTTGATCAATTTTCACGTATTATAGACCGGTCATCGAACTAGAAATTTTTCCATGGAACATTTGCGACGGAGATTTCTGTCATCGCCAGCAGACAACATGGTCCGATGATCACCAGTTTGGATAATTCTGCGATTCGCCCAATTGATTCTTTCTTGATTAAAGGACAATGCACATTAGATTGTGTGTTCATATTTGCGTCTTGAGATTCGTATTATTAAACATTTGGTCTAACCTGCCTTCTTTTATAATTCTTTGAAGACATCGGGATGGAAAAATTATATCATAACACTTGCGGCGATTTTTCAGAGTAGAATGGAAACCCAATCCACTCGTTTTTTGATTTTCCTGATTTTGATACTTTTTTGTATTTAACGCCCTATTACGCCATAGCCTCAACAATCTTTCAAGTCATTTATTGATGGCGTTTTCACTATTGTTTTACTGGTGATAGAGGAGTCAACGAAACCCACGGTATTACCCCGTTTAAAGACAACCGAAACCATTTCTCCAAAGAGGTAAACTCAGGCAAACTCTTCCCACATAAATTCGAAAACGACGCTAACTGGGATTTGTCCAACAGAAGGCTGACAGGCAATTGTAATTTAAAAGCGCAATGATCTAACCCACTCGAGCCACAGCAGGCCTCCACCCCAACCACTCTTCCGGTATGAAATCTTTAAAGTGAGTTATTACGGAGTATACCACCATAATGAAACAATATGCTGTACCTTTGAGAATGCAAATATACCCTCGAAGATGCCATGAGGATTATTTAGTAATGCACGTTTTTCAAGTATTTTAAAAAATATGTTGTTATAATAATTGCCTCACTTCGTTATAGTATGTTGTATTTTCGTATATTGAATTTGATCGCCGAATTGGACGATAGATACGTGCATAATACTCGCATGTTGCCAACAGAAAACAGCTAGACTATAATGCAATATGCCCAGTCGTTGCTGCTATTCGAGCCCTAGTTTAAATTTCAGTTGAAACTAGATCTGCGCATCCGTGTGTGCATATAATGCTGAACGTTTTTGTATTATATCAAAGTATATAGATAGGAGGGATTTGGAATATTATGTTTTTATTTAAAATAGCTATATAAAATAAAATGCCGGTTGACGTATACACACCAACACACAAAATTCTCGAATTTAAGTGTTATACAATCATTATATGAACTCTGAAATGTTAATAATGATTAATAACATTACTTATAATGAATGTTTCAATACGCCTAATGCCAATGCCTAATATATCCAACCGCATCTATACATTAAAAAATAACGTTAGACAGACATATGGAATACGTATACGCATCCTACAAGTGAAGGTTTACCTTACTGTCAGACACTAATCGGGAACAAAACAAACTTTAAGACAAACAGTGTAATATTTTTGTCTTTCTCTTATTTCGACACTGTGTATACGTGGGTATTTATATTCGCAGATGATCCCGTATCTATGCCTGGCAGGTGGTTACTTACAATTTTACTATACGGAGAGGCCAATTAATACTTAGCTGCATAAAAAATTGGTTGGTCACTAGAATATGCGGAATCAACGTTCTAATGTTTCGGTCGCTCAACAGTTATGCAAATTTTACGGATCGCATATTATTACCTCGTTTAAAAGTTACGAGTATTTTACAATGAATGCTTATAATACTGAGATTTTGGCTGTCTGTTGATATTAATGACTTAACGGCAGTTATTACGATGGCAATACATTCTCTATACATTTCATTCCTATGTTGGAATTCTATTTTATGAGAACAGTCGCCAAGAACGGGCTTATGATTACGCTTCTAGATCACACTGCATCGCACCTCTGAATTTTCAGAGCGTCCTCTGCTATGCAGCTTTAAATTTTTCACCCGGATTTGTAAATTGCTTCTTTTTGAACCGATCTTCTTTTGTATGATTAAAGCCTATTGTGATTTTCGTATACCTAACCTATGGCATATTTTAATTTCTAGATATTATATAGTATGCTTATGTCATGTCTTGCAATAGGCGATAAGAGTTCCGTAAAGATTACCTCTAGAATATAAACGAAAAATATTTGTCCTGCGATGAAAAGCAATTTATCCAATCGGAAACTTGACATCTTATAATATTCTGTTTTCTAGTTATGACGCTAGTATCAATGTAAGCTGCATCTATCAAACAGACTGATATCAGGAAAGTTAACCTAAATCCAGTCAAATATTGAATGACACAAGATAGAGATTTAAGAACACAGAGAATGACAGAAGCTTTATAGAGATACATATCTCTGCAGAATTGTATAAGCCCTTTCACTTTGTAATTTTGGTTCATGAGCATGAATGTATAAATATCTAATTTGGATTAATGAAATTACCGATAATTGGTAGAAGAGGTTCGAAACTTTACATATGGTACTTACATAATTGTATATACTATGCTGCTATGAGTGATTTATACTTGGAAGATAATCGGAAATTGATAAATTGCCTATTTGGACTGAATAAGCATTGTAAATTACTCAAAACAGATACGAGAAGTTTTGATATTGTCTAAAAGCGCGTTTGGATCTCGACATTTTTTAGTTAAAATTAATATACTAACAGTCCTAAGTCCTCAAAAACCTTACTCCTTTAAAATGTCATTAGGAGTCTTTGAGGTTGTCGCCCATAGCTGTGCATAACCATTTACTTTACGCTTTGGTGTAATGGCCACTTTAACTCATTTTCTTTATCATTGCTTCCTGCCCCCCCTATTAGCGACATATTATGTCATCGTTTATTGTTATGGTCTGACACACATCTATGTCATCTTATTGCTATAGCGTCCTTGACATATGATGTCATCTCTATTCTGTGTTCATGACACACCATTATGTCATCTGTATTGTTGTTTTCTGTAACACATTATGTCATCTGGTTTATTTATTTATTGGAATCCTTGAGCATATATGTGCACAATCTTCATCTAATAGTGCCGTTCTCTGAGCATCAATGTGGTCATCCTTATACTGTTGCTAACGTGTGGATACAATTATTAGTGTCATCTTATTTTTATATTTTTTTCGACATACAATTATAGTCAGATTTTTATTGTTGTTGTCTGAAGGATAATATGTACATTAATGTTGTTATGGTCTGCCACATTGTTTGCCTTTGTGATTGTTATGAGTCTAACACACATAATAAATCATCCTTAGTTTATGTGGCAATGAACATTTTGACCCCTCCATCGTATTTTATAAGTCTAACGCACGATTTATTCACCTACTGTAATGTTTGTTCGGCGGCTGGCTGACACTATTTATTTTGGACTCATCGTATTGTTATTATTATATGTTGTGGTCTGACCCATAAGTATGTCATCTATATTGTCGTGGTATTTCTTGCGACAGCATATTTATGTCATATCTTGTTGTATGTGCGTGCTTGATTTAATTATACACCGTCATCTTTGTTGTTGCTTGGCTCTTGACACTCATTAATTCATGTCATCTTTGTGTCTGTGATCAAGTTTTGTAGCCAAAGTGATCTCTTTCAGAGGTTGCCCAGTGTACTAGTGCTTTTGATCACGTTTTATTTGCTCATTAATTAATTTGGATTATACCGAATCTAGAATGGCGTTTATCCATGTGTGATGGGTGTTGGTGTATCTTGTTTTTCTTTATTCTTCTTTGTCAAAAGGGCCGGCTGTTTCAGTGAGGCATGCTGCGACAGCAGGCGAGCAATGGATGTGAGCGTGAGTGATTACTAAAAGCATATAATCCACACGACCTACCCAGAAACGTTCCCGCATAGATTCCATTAAAGTAAAGATCGGGATCTAAGGATACATTATATATCCCCGAACCACCTTAAAACCTCGCTTTGTCTAACAAAAACCCACACAAAGGCGATAAGTTTTTATCTAATCTTTGACTATCATGCTTTGACACACATACAAATTGTATTAATGCAATTATAAATTGCGGAAAGTAACAAAACGACAAAGCTATTTCGCGTCATGTTGTATATACCGTCATTGCATTTTGCAATGTAAGTATTATCTACTATTCGCTCTTCTACTTGTGATAGTAGGTCACGCGGCATTTCTTTATTTCTACTGACATGATATAATCATTCAATGGTAAATATAAAGCGAAGAGCTAAACTAACACAGTCCGAAGACGATCACACAGAAGCCTTATAGCATCATCGCCCCCCATTATGTCTTCATCTATTACCACCCGAGTGTAAGAATCCCCCCCCCCCCCCCTCCCCCCCCCCCACCTCCCCCCCCCCCCCCCCCCCCCCCCCACCCCCCATACCCCCCCCACTACAACCCCTAAATATCATAACACTCCCCCCCCGACCATCCCAAGCTAATGATTTAATAATGTGATTTATAAGTTGTAATTAATTCATAAGTAATGTCTAGTTTCTGGGACAAATTAACTGCACTTTGAACCTAATTTGCTGTCTCCGGGATTCGGCGGGGGTCCATGTCAGAGTTATAAATTATGTTAACCGATATGTTGTCTCATACGTCTAAGAGATAGAAAGGGATAATTCCGGTGCTTGTATGTCTCGGTTCCAGGGGATTCTTAATACTTTTTGAATGCTTTTGATTACAATTCAGGTCTATTGCCCAATTTCATGTTTCAATGTTACGATTTTTTCACTTAAATGTGACAAAAAATGGTTGGCTACCGAGAACAGCCAGCTTCATGAATACACTAGATAAATAGACCAACTCTCGGTATGGATCCTAAGTTTGCGTTATATATGATAAATAGATACCCCATTGATATACATAAAATCACAATTATCTTAGAAAATGATTGAGAAAACCATTCATAATATGCACGACAAGTGGCGCACCAAGTATGATCAGTTTTTCTTTGTCTTATTCTTTTGATCCGAACACGTAGTATTCTGATTCGATTGAGATTTCTTATTAGTAGGGCCGACGGCCGCATTAGATGTGTTTATCATTTTGTTAATGTGATGCCAGGAAAATTCACTTATCGCAGACTATGTACTCGTCGGTGACGTGCAGAATGTACTGTAGCTGCTTTCCAATTGAAGCATTGGGTTTAACATGGACTTTCTAAAAAGTAACTGATCGGGGGACCGGGTAAAAAAAAAATAGGTCAAGGATGAATTGTATTACTCTATATGGACAACAAGGTTTGATAAAGTCATAGATTTAAACGAGTCACTAAATCTGTATCAATGCTATTCATGTAAACTATGACACGTGAACCCATTTCATAAGTATATTTGTCATTTTTTTATGTACTGCTTGGTAAGCATGTGGGTGTATTTTTGACTCTGACATTGTCGCATGGGAATTTTTGTAGAATATAAATCGATGCGCTGTTCTAAAAGATAGATAAGCCGATGACAATGTAAAAAAAATATTGAATACGTGGTATGGGCCGTTGTGTTTATAGTTTGTGAAACAAAAGATTCACGTGGAAAATCCATATATTTCACCGGGGAGCTGTTTAAAAAAATTTATGCGCTTAGAGATGTGGTACCATGTTCGTGGCGGGTCGAGGTATAGTCTAATTCCAACCTTTTAGTATACAAAAATTTCATTGTTGTACTTTACACACAACACATTCCAAAATTGCAGATTTGAATTCATCAGAATAAACACATGACTTCTTTTATGTATAGATTGTTCACATGTGTTGTTGGTATCGCGAGCAGTTGTTGTAGTCTTGTTTATTTGAATGGACAGATAGGGAATTACTAAATGTTTGGTGCACTTGTTTTGATAAGTATACTGTATGATTCAGTATGATAATTTGTTGGCTCATTTATTAGCAGACAATGTTGTTGCACAGATAGGCGCTGACAGTAAAACTAACACATCCTCAGATACCAGAGTCTAAATCCTTTGTGTAGTTTGTCCAGGACACAGAGTACTAAGCAGGCCTAAAAAGTACAAACGTACGGGCCTCTGAGAAATCCATAAGAAGTCCGGGATCAGGTGTACATGAGAGGTTCGTTCTCGACTCGATGGGAGGCCACACGTCAATGTCCATAAATGTAATACGTGAGGTAACGAATCCTCGGCTCAATTGGTACTACACGTTCTCATATCAACCGTGCCAATACGTAAATGGCAATCATCACCCTGTGGATATTTCGCTTTCATATGATGAACGCATCCTCAAATATGTTAGATACTGCTGGGATGATAAGCGTCACTCTGTGGCCAATACAACCTTCCTCAAAGCTCGTAACATTTCAGAGTCACGGGTGATTAATGATGCCAAAGGCTCTGGATAGGAATATCTACTTTGTTTGCGCTTCTGCCATCAATGGGTTCGATTATCCCAATGAATGATATAACTGTATAAGAGGATACTTTATGTCTTACTGGTTGTCGGTCTATCAATATATAACTTTGCAATCGATCTATCGTTATACTACCTTTCACGTCATTTTTAGTAACTTTCGTCCATAGCAATTTAACTTACATTATACATTTGGTGTTGCTTACAGTGATGTGTGTCATTTCAACTAAATACATAATATCATTAAAGTTCGATACGACGGGCGTTATGGTGTAGGCTTGTGGTTACTGCTTGTTGAACTATTGAGGTCACATGATGACTATTTTGCTTTTGTAATACATCTGAGTGTTAGTGTTCTTTTAGGAAATATAGATGAATAATGTTGTAGTTATTTGGTAAGTGAAATCTCATAGCAAAGGTTTAAACATTTAGGATATCAGGATATAGGTACAATTATGGTAAAAAAAAGGACAAAAAAAACACGGCCCTCGGGACCAATCTAAGTGTGGGATCAAGTGCCTATGGAGGTGTAAGCTCAATCCCATGTCGACCCGGCCCATATGCATGAGTCCACATCAAATCAAATGAAATACGTGGGAACGAATCCTCGTCACAATGGTAAGAACGTCTCACAACAAACGCACTGAGCGCAACTGGCATATAAGCCCAACATTTCTACTTAGTTGAAACAGAGTTATCTCATTTCAAGACTTTTATACCGATCCATTGAAATTTGTTGAACGTTAGACAGGCAGACGTCGGTTTTTCGATTACTCCCTTGTGTGCAGTAATGTTCGTCTGTGAGCAGTTAGTCTCGGTACTATGAAAATAATTTTCTAGTATGTGTAGAACACGCACTGGCATTTCGGATCATTTGTGAAATATAAACTCTATATGCAGGTGATTGTGGGATATCATTACTTAAATGTGGAATACGATGGGAAAGCCGGAATCCTTGTGTTTATTATATAGCTTAGTTGTTAATTTCCTGTTAGTGTTTGTAGTTAAATGTCTAAGTATGAAGCGTGTGTGCTTGATTCTGTTATCTATTGTTGAACTAGGACTATTAACCGGTTAAAAGTTTTAAGAAATATCAACCGGATGATACTTTCAAGCACTATTATCTGGACATTAACTTGGTCCCGTGGAGAATTTGTGTAATATTATTTCCGGAATGCTATTTTATATCGCATGCATTGACTCGTACCAGAAACTTCCGAATAATTGTTTATCATACGAAAATATAAAAATATAAAACGAAAAATGACAATTGATGCAGAAGGCAGGTTTGTGTCCCTCTCCAGGGTCGATTTATAAAACAATCTTTAAGACCAAGAATCGATTTACTTCTGTATAATATACCCCTTATTTATTCGCTATAAGGATAAAACCAAGCTTCTTGTCCCCTTGGCACCAACTATCCCCTCTGCTCCACGTCGGGAATGGTTAGTGTCTCGGGGACAAGAAACTTACTTTTATCCTCATATCCAGTAAATATGTGTATATGAATAAAACAAAGTAAACATTTTTCACAGACAAACAGTTAGAACTGTTCACCTATAACAACTACTTCTGACGTATTGTTAATATATAAACATATGCAAGAACAGAGCTCTAATAACGTAAATTAGTTCAAATTCAAAGTCCTTAAAACACTTATTACAAAAAATGCTTAATTTTCAAACCTTCATGTTTTATTATTTCAATTATGATCTTCAATAAAATAATTATTTATACATAAACACATTTTCGCTATTAATTCAATGTTCGCTATGACTTCCTTTACATCGAAACTACATTATCTACAAATAAGCGAATAGATAGGATATACGCTGCTGAATAAAAACCACAATAATTGTCGCATTGCGACAGAATGCTACTTGTGACAGCGCTGTGGCTTTTAACCATCAATCATAAAATAAAAACATGATTTATGGAATTTGGATACCTTTATAATTTTTATTCCATACATCATATTCTCTTCTTGAAACATCAAAGACATGAGACAAGTTCTCCGTTTTCAATTTGTTTAAAGATCACAAAATAATTGTTTTTGTTTATTTCATTATCCTGTTGATTTTAATAGCCTAACAAATCCATCACGACAACAATTTTGTTGACAAAAACCGTAATAGTAACCATTTAAAAAGCTTTCCACAAAATCATCACCTTTGCCGTTATATAATTTTTACCTGTTATAATAATTCAGATTTTTCTCTTCAAGTTTTCAACTTTCAAATTTTCAGATTTCATTTGAGATATTTCTCAAGTATAATTAATGATGTATACTTTTACAAAATATATACCATTTGAAATGATTTTAGAATTCCTTGACAATATGATAAGCTTATAGAGTTGGATTATTGGATCCAAATTAATTAAACAATGGATCTATGGATGCCGATGGGTTTATGATAACATTAAAGCGTTCACTCACCTCCAAAAGGCATTCACTAGTAATAGCAAACAATGAAATTCATTAGGCAATAAAAATAGATTAACCTACAACAATACAATTAGACGTATAAAGCAGAGAATCTAGTAATGATAAAGGCAATTATGAACACAAATGTTAATCCTGCAGCAAATTACGTCGGTAAATAAACAATAAACTTCTTATTGAATTAAAATTGCGTTTTATTAAAATGATAATACCCATCAGGCTGCATATAGGAAGGAAATTAAGTACAAAATGGTTGACATGTATTGTTGCTTCATCGTTTATATGACAGAAACACCTATGTTTAATAATTCTGTATAATTGATAATGCATAGAACGGATTGTCTCACAGAGAATCTGTTATGCTGTGTAACGACATATCTATGATATCTATGACATATATTTTATACCTTATATGTTATTGTTAATTTAATAATATTTTACAGGTAAAAGAAATGTTGTATAAAAAAAAACATTAACAAATAAAATTTGATGAGACTCCTTGACAGTACGTTTCACATGTAAATGTAGAACAGATAAAGATAAAAACGAGAAATATTTGTTATGCAATACACTGTTATAATCATCTATTATCATTTATATTTCGTGAGAGATTAACTATCGTGTAAATCTACTATTTGGCAATCGACGTATTTCTTACAGACAATAAAGTATGCACAACTTTGCTTGCACAATTCTTTATTCGAGCCGGCCTGGCACAGCGAGTTCGAGTCTATCCGGCGGTAGTTTGGTTTCCTGTCCTTCTGATGAGACAGTAAAAACCGAGGCCCCGATTCACAGTAGGTGTGGGCACGTTAAAGAACCCTCAGTACACAAAGGCCAAAATTTGAAGCTCTTCATCAGCATTTGGTGACGTCTCCATATCAGTGAAATATTCTTGAGTGGGACGTTAAACAACAATAAACAAACAAATTAACAAACAATTCTTTATTCAACTTTGGTGTTGTTAATATATTTTTATAAGTTGACCATTTCTTTTTTTTTATTTATGTCTAACGTCCCAAAACAAATTTCTAAAGCTAAGATAGTCATTTTTTTACAGTGGTTACTCTTAGACGGACTTCCGCTATACTTTTAGAGATATCATTTGGCCTTCTATGATACCACTTTATCTTTAGAAATTACACATACTTTTCAAATTGGAGCTCAACTGATGAAGTCTAATTGACAGAAACGATATCGTCTTGAGCATTAGAACTTTGGTATTATGTTTATAATATATATAAAGATGTCACCAAATGCCGGTGACGGGCTTCTAAGTTTGGCCTAATATGTTCGGCACTTACGGCCAGTTCCAGTGAGGGTTCTTTAACATGCCGACACCTACTGTGACACGGGACCACGGTTTTTACTCTCTCATTCGAAGGGCAGGAAACCAACTTGCCGCCGGCTGGACACCGAGCCAAGTCGGCTCTTGACAAAAGCAACAAATACATTCGCAAAATATTAAAATGATTTAGCTTACTGGATACATGTATGCCTTTGTTTGTATTTGCTTGCATTCTATGGACATAAGATCTTTTGCCGTTTTAAATTCCCGAATTCATATATTCGCAAAAATGTATGAAAAGATGAATAGGCGAAATAAAGCTGTAGCAAAATATAACAGTAGCTAGTTATCAATACTTTAATTTGCATATAGATTTGTTTGTTTATAGAAAGTAAGTCTTACACACTAAATACAGTGATGTCCGTAGACCTAAACTGATTGAAAAGACACAAGTTCCATATATTGCGTTTACCAATGACCAAACGTGAATTGGTCTCTTAAGACCTGATATCTGCCAATTAGCTAGATTCTAATTTCGTGTCTTCACAAACACTATATACTTATTGCATGTGAGTGTTAAGGTCGTGTCTTGCATATCATAAATGACCTGTCATTATGATGTCCTCAATCTGTTATGTCTTTCCCGACATATACCACGACATAATATTTACGACATTGTTGGAACAGCGCTAAGGTAAAGGTGGGTCAATACGACTAAAATTAAGTCATGATTGTAGGGCTGTTTTTGGCCAAAATTTTTAAACATGTTCAAAAACCTGGCCAAGAAAAAAACACTGCCCAGGACTGCCAAGATATGACAGAAGACCACTAAGATAATGCTAGGACACAGGTGACAGCGATACGAATCATCCTGATTCCGAAAAAAAGATGATGTCTTGACTGTGTCTTGCACAGAAAAGTTGTATGTGAGACACGGCCTTTATCGGGGAAAATGCCGACGTCACAGATGAGAGTGTCCAAGACACAACCAAGACAAATATGGGTATATCACGAGACATTAACAAAGTCAGCGACACCTCCGGCAAACCGCAATATGTCGGGGACGTGTCACCGACCTTTACAAGACTATGGATTTATTTTACATATTTGTCGGTGAAAATTGAATAAGATAGCACCAAGACTAATAAATCGTGACTGTCCTAAGGATCTTGACCCGTCCGTGTATTGCACATAAATCGGGTATGTGAGACATGGCCTTTACATTATTACAATATGAAAAATTACAGATACCAAAGTTTGTCTGTATACTATTGATCGTTAGAAGGTTCAAGAGACAACATACAAATCTGGTTAACAATGGACAAAAAAGAGCTCAAAAGTCAGGAGTAGGATCAGGTGACATGGAGTAGTATAATTGATGAGTACATATATATGAAAATGTTTCAAATTAGATGAAGAAATTTCAGTATATGCTTATCAAATGAACTATATATTACTGGTAATTCTAGAGCGATAAAAGAAAGCAAACATTTTATTTTTTCTGTCCATGTATTTCATATAAATCCGTATTGGAATAAAACCAATACAATGTAATATCCTATTCAATATCGATACAATGTTCACTGTAAGCAATTACTTTCTGTGTTTGTTTTGTAAGAAATTTCCATCGTTTCTTTTTAAGGTACTGATGAATTTTTCGGGATACAAAGATTTGATGTCTCTTTTTAATGTGTGTAAATAGGGAATTGTGACATAAAGAAACTTTATTCCCTTACAATTTTTCAATCTTGAAAACATATTTTGAAAATTACAAACAAATACACATAGGAAATATTAGATATTTTGAGTTTTATGGTGTATGTTTTGTCAAAGTTGATTTATAAATGACTTTCAATGCGTCTCAAGAGAAAGCGTTTACGTTTCAGATGTGCTTCTGTATTTATACTATATTCACTTTCAAAGTTGTGACTGCAAATTTTGGTCAATAAAAAAATTCCATTTCTTATTAACATTACGTAATTACTGATATATTTCACGAGTGTGTCTAAAATTTCGGGGCTAATAGTTATGTGTGATATGTAATGAAAATATAGATAGAATCAAAATTTTTCTCTGTCCATTAGGGTGTTTTATGCAAAAATTAATTTGCATTTAATAAATGGATAAAAAGATAAAAATATATTCTGTCAAACGGACTTTTCCCCATCGAAAGATAAGCATAAATTTATTTTAATTTGTTTTGTGGTAACTATAGCAAGATGTCGTTTCTGTTGAAACATAAGATGACCCAAATTGTGTGACATGAGTTAAAAATCACTAAAGAGATTAATGTAACTTACTAATTCATCAGTTATTCTCAGAACACATCATGGTGATTCCTTTGATGTCGGTTGCAATTTTCCAGCTTTCAATCTGCGTCAATACTCTATATTCTAAACAATAACTAAATGAAAAGATCAAAGGAACTGCTGCAAGTGATAAACATTTCTCTAAGTATTTATACTGGTGATTCGAAATTAATTTCGATGGCTAGGATATATTAACTTAGAAATATTCGTTCTTCATTTTAATTTCTAAACTTCTAAATTATCATTTTATATATATATATATATATATATATATATATATATATATATATATATATATATATATATATATATATATATATATATATATATATATAGTAGAAAAATTATTATTCAGAACAACACATTCCTTTGATCATAGTAAATATAATTATTCTTCTGTTAGCGCTTTCAGCCATAGCGGCTCTTCAGACAGAGTAAAGCGTTGTCAAGTGACAACGATTATTAATTATGACGTTATCGTCATAGTAACGTTCAGTGGTAGCTATTGCAGTTGGAAAATGTTAAAGTCATTTCCTGTTTAGTTTCGGATTAAAACGTTTGATAAAATAGTCTTCTTTGGCTTTCTTAAATTTTCGTCCTCTGACCAAATTTTAAAGAAAGGAAACATTTCGAATTTTCCTTTTCCACATATCTCGAAATGTTCACTACACGGGGAGTTCCTCGTTGAAGGGTCCCTTATCTGCTGCCTATGAACCCTTACTCGGTCGAACAGTTTGGTTCCGGTTTGTCCTAAATAGTTTTCTTTACACTCGGGGCATGTAGCACAGTATATTAAGTTAGATGTTTTGCAGTTCATATTGGCATTAATTTTGAATGTTTGCCCGTTCTTGAAAGTTATTTATTAAGTTTCTTTTTTATATATATATATATATATATATATATATATATATATATATATATATATATATATATATATATATATATATATATATATATATATAAAGCACTAAAACCAACAACACTATATATCCTAGGGTGTCGGATCTAAGCAATAGATACAAGTCAGGAAAATAAAATAAAATAAAAGCACTTAAATATAATGTCAATAAAAACTTAGTTTAGTAGTTTTCTTTAGTTATCCGTTTGTTTGATTTCCATTTTCATTTATATATTGCGTTATCTCACTGCACTTCTAAAATGTAGCATTTCTTTCACTCCCCGGCTGTGTGTGTGAGTGGATGTTTGCGTGAGAGTGTGTATGAGTATGTGTAAGTTTTTTCATGTTATTTCAATAGTTTTGTCCTGATGAAGGGACAGGTCGTCCCGAAAATTTGACACTTACTTTGTCCGTGTCGTTGGTCATGTTAGTGCTTTATATATATATATATATATATATATATATATATATATATATATATATATATATATATATATATATATATATATATATGCATATATAAATATATATCTGTCAGAGAGAGAGACAGAGAGAGAGAAAGAGAGACAGAGAGAGAAAGAGAGAGAGAGAGAGAGAGAGAGAGAGAGAGAGAGAGAGACAGACAGACAGAGAGAGAGAGAGAGAGACAGAGAGAGAGAGTGAGTGTGTGTGTTTGTGTTAATGCACCGGTATGCACGCATTCAATCATCACTGAACCACCACGTAGACACCACGTAGACACATTGACTGTAGATGTCTGTGGTATATCTGTAAGTACTAGCCTGTTAAATATAAGATCATTTTAGAGGATAAGTACTTAGTGATAAACTGTTGTAACGAGAGACCGAGTCCTTTAAATCGACCTTTTGTAAATGTTACGGTTGTTATGAAGTCGTCTTTGTGTGTCATTTCATTGTTTGACTCTCTGGTTTGTAGGATTATGACTCGATAGAGGCGGTTATATCGATCGATATGATATAAAGGCTGTGTTCATCTGGATTCCTCCGTGGCACGTGATTCCATTCTACGTTTTCTATAGATTCACTATCTTACTATAAACATTTTGATATCGTGATTTTATATGCGACAGAAATAGGATCACTAGGCGTGAACACTACATCTTTTTTAACATTATGAATAAGTAGAATATTTATTTTAGATTTGTATCAAATCCCATAATATACATGCTCTCAATGATTTGTATTCGCAGTAGCAATCTCATGTGACTCGATTGCTATCTAAGAATGCCTGCGTTCTATGTATTCACATTTTGCACGGTCAGGTTTATTAAAAATGGTTAGATCGTATTCTGAAAACATTAACTCTTATCGTAAGGTGATTCATTGATTGTTTGTGTTTGGATAATTACTGTAGTCCAATATGTTTGTCATGGCTTCGAGTATTTGATCTTTAAAGCAGCCATAGCATTGTACATTGTTTGATTGTTTTGTGATTGGAAACCATCAAAATCTGGTAAAAATTAAGTAAATAGCGTTCTATCAATTACAGAACATGAACTCATTACATTAAATATGACTTTAAATGACATTTTCTCCTATCCTAGAGTCAATTACTCTTTCAGTAAGTAAACTGAGATATTAAATAGGAAATGGGACACCTATTATTTTGAATAATTAAAAATATGCTATGAATGTAAAAGTGTTTCTGATGATATAAAATGAGTTTAAATTTTGTAAGACTTTGAAAGATAGACAGATGGACGGACAGATAGATAGATAAAAAAGATTATTTCAGATCTGACTCAGTTCAGTACACATAGAAAATGAAATATACAATTGACAGGAAAGTCCTTTGGGTAAGATAACAATCAAGATTTATAAAATGGACCAACTAATTTATCATTCTATCATTCTATCTACCGTTATTGATACTAATACTATAAACATAATACCAAAGTTCTAATGCTCAAGACGATATCGTTTCTTTCAATTAGACTTCATCAGTTGAGCTCCAATTTCAAAAGTATGTGTATTTTCTAAAGATAAAGTGGTATCATACAAGGCCAAATAATATCTCTCAAAGTATAGCCGAAATCCGTCTAAGAGTAACCACTGTAAAAATGACTATCTTAGCTTTAGACAATTTTCGAATTTAAATATTGTTAACTGTGCCAAATATTACTTTTTATTACTTTGTTTTGTTGCCAACCGGAAGTACACCTATATGTATTTCCTCTATTAATTGCTAAATGTTAATGATGAATCTTTGAAATAAATATATAAATGATGATCAAAGCCTGACATCTGGAAAACTGATGTGCAGTGAAAAACGTGATCATCTCCAGCCTTGTTTTTAATTGAGTATTGTACATGTAATTATATAAAATTCCGATCTTTATCTTGAAATAAACGCAAATAAATCAGCATTCTGCAATGTTTCTGTGGCATTTACATTCTAGTTATTCGTGAAAGGTAGATTTTTTAGAATTAAGGATTGTTTTTCACTTTTTTGAAAAACATGGAGTATATATGCAATGGATAATGGAACATGTGCAGCATGAACATTGATTTTTTTAGCTGGTTAGCTGGTTACGAAATCCATTTATATAATTGACTTAGCGGTGGGAGTGTGGGACAAGAAGTAGTTCCCCTTCTCTGCCCAGAAATATTAAATGGAATTAAGAAGGTTTATTTTTTATTTCACATCATTTTGAAACTAGTGATATGAAAATTTTGAATACTTGTCAGATTTGTTTTGATATTTTTTTTTTTAAATATTCGACTGCTTGGTTTGATTTTGATTTGATATTTTGTTTTACGCCATACTCAACAATCTTTCAGTCATATGATGGCGTCCAGTTTTTATTGGTGGAGGAGAAACCCCGGTTACCCGGGTAAAGACCACCGACTTTCCGCAAGAAAACTGGCAAACTCGACTGCTTGGTGCAAGAAGGTTATATGTGTCAGAAGAAAATTGGAATTGCAAATTACCGCACCCATCGTTATGCTTTATAATGTATTTACAATAAATTTACGTTTTAATTCTGATATATAATTAATGTACCAAAGGAGGTTTGAGTGTGACTTACGATAAGGGAGACAGCTAGTATTCATTCATTACAAGTGAAAATAGCCATTTTATTTGACATTTTTTACCATGATTCGTACGTAACTTACGTAGGTAGTTCACACGGCCTGATTTCACACGATACGAGTGTCGAATTGTGTCTAACAATCCGTCGAGGGAAACAAATTGACCTGTTTATCAGAGATGCCTGACAAAGTGGCACTGGGCCTACCTCTCTTTTTACTGTTCAACAGACTAGTTACACTTGTAACTACGATGCGAACTTTCATTTCTGGTGTCTGTGATTCTGGTCATAACATAACCTAGATATATCGCGATATGGGCATCTAGTCTTGTGTTTCCGACTTCTTTCTGTGAGTTTTGTTTGTTTTGTGGTAATGTACATGTATGGCATTTACGATAAAATAATTGAGAAATAAATATGTGATATTCTATTCTTTATTGATTCGATCATGCATTCCTACGCCAAAAACTAAAGCGGTTAACACTCGGGTTCCGTGACTATAATTATTTGAGTATGCGTTACATCGCTCTATATACTTGCAATGAAGGGAATTGCAGTCGGTATGTAAATATTATAGCGTACAAGACGCAAAAAAGAAGAAGTACCAATTGATATTCGAAATTCAAATCTATTAGAACATGACAAATTAAATGATTGTGTAAACTGTCCCAACATGAAGAACAATTAGGAATTTCAAACGGGATAAAGTGTCCGGAAGGAGTCAGCGTCCCCTGCTGGCATGCCTCATCCGTCGCAAATGTTCCTTGAAAAACTTTCTAATTCGATGAAAAGGTCAAATTCGGCGAAAAGTCTTGTTTGGTGAAAAGATCAAGTTCGGTGAAATGCTCAAGTTCGGTGAAAAAATCAAGCTTGGTGATATATACAACATGAACAACTATTGCAAATCTCAAACAGAATAGGACCAGATGTCCTGGGGGAGTTATCGTCCCCTGTCGGCACGCCACACACCCTCTTAAATGCCCTATAGAAACCCACAGTTCCACGAAAAGGCCAAGTTTGGTGAAAATGTCAAGTTCAGTGATAGACAACGGTCTCAACATAAACAACTATTGCTAATCCCAAACGGGATAGGACCAGGTGTCAGGAGGAAGAGTCAGCGTACCCTGCAGGTATGCCACACCCGTCGCAAATGTTCCATGGAAACCTCTCTAATTTAATGAAAACGTCAAATTCGGTAAAAAAGTCAATCTCAATGAGAAGGTTAGTTCGGTGAAAAGCAAAAGGAAGTCACTGTTTGCGGTCGTGCTGCAGGATACTATCTAATATTCCTGAGAGGGGCACTTCATTTTGTTTAACAAGATCCCAAACGACGATTTCAAGCGTTCAACAACGCAACCTTGTGTAAGTAGTTTATTGGCGAGTCGTTTCGCTTCCAGATATTCTAAACATAATACCAAAGTTATAATGCTCAAGACGATCGTTTCTGTCAATTAGACTTCATCAGTTGATCTACAATTTTAAATAGAATTTCTAAAGAGAAAGACAAGGCCAAATAATATATCTAAACGTATAACCAAAATCCGTCTAAGAGTAACCACTGTAAAAAGATGGTGATCTCAGCTTTAGAAGAATTTATAATTTATAATGGTGCTATCCGTGCCAAATATTACTTTTGTATAAGATATTTCAGAATAAAACATTCATATCGTATATGTCGTGAAATGAAAACGCCCTAGGCAGGGCGGGAGAAGATGGAATATTACTTCTTAGATACGAGAAGTTCGTGGTATGGAAATTGAAATCGTCGCGTTTGTCATAAAGGGACTTGACCGTCCTTTCCAATCGACAGGAGTAGATCATATATGTTGCTTTCTGTCGTCTCATTGATCTCAGGCTCGACAGGATACATTTGGCCAAGGTAATTATGAAATTATTATTTTTAGATAAGCCGTCGTCGATGTACCCGTAAGTAAAAATTAACGAAAATGCGAATTGTTTATTTCCGGTGGAGAGCAGTAATTCTGTAAATTCCGCATACGAATACAAAAAGATGTCAGCCAGGAAAAGGGCACAATCTGGCCGCGGTAATTTTGAATTATTAATAGACAGGACGCCGTCGATATACCTGTAATAAATATTGAACCGAGATGCTAACTGTTTATTACCTTTGGCTTCATATAAATACAAATAAATGTCAGCTAAGAGAGGCGCACAACGGTACCCATTGGAATGCCGACAATTTGTTGGAAAACTTTTCCTGCAAAACCACGAAGATTTTGTCTACTAGAAATCCCAGCATCTTGATGATATCAGCTTCTTCATGACTACTTGCAACATAGTGTCTAGGTATTGTTTGTTAGATCTTTGATATGATAATAATATTATATAGTGTGACAAGGGTTTGTCCACGGAACTATAGAATTATAAAAGACATTTTAGCCTAATTCTCTTAAGGATTATGACCAATCACTGAATTATAGTAAAACAGAGTCTGACCTTTACGCACATGGTACTTTATGTTGTTAACATGTATGCTTTCATATACGAAGCGCAAACATATGTCCTACAATATAAAAATATAAAAGTTTGTCTAATTAATATATTGCATAGAAATAGAAATATTCTATTGAGAGAGAGAGAGAGAGAGAGAGAGAGAGAGAGAGAGAGAGAGAGAGAGAGAGAGAGAGAGAGAGAGAGAGAGAGAGAGAGAGTATTCAATAAATTTGTATGATTGGTATAGCTTTCACTAGACGTTAAATGCCACATGGTTCTAGAGCAAAGCTCACACCTAACTTTCACGAGAAGTTAGAGGTCACATGGTTCTAGAGCAAAGCTCAAACCCAGCTTTCACCAGAATTTAAGAGGTCAATTGGTTCTAAAACAAAGCTTAAATCTTGCTTTCACAGGAGGTTAGTGACCACGTGGTTCTAGAACAAAGCTCAAACCTTGTTTTCACTAGAGATTAGAGACCACGTGGTTCTAAGGCAAAACTCAAACCTTGCCTTCACTAGAGATTAGAGACCATCTAGTTAGAGACCATCGTTAGATACGATGTGGCTGTAAAGGAAAAAAAAAACAATGTAGAGGTAATACAGTACATATTAGTTTTCATAGGAATGATCTAAAGTATGAGGCGTCTTAATACATATTAGCTTTGCCTATTTGATTTGCATATGAACATATATTAACATATGATCCATCATTGTTTACATAGTTTTCTGAATTATTATTCTATTTTACAAAAATATTTTTATGTCTAGATCATTCCTATATAATGTAATAGAAAATATCAATTTTGCTAACGCATTGCAAAAAAATCGACAGAAGTTCAATCGGAATGATTTTATTGATAAATACATACCAAAAGAATTTAAATGTTTTATGGATTCATGAGAGCATAAAACAGGTCAAGTACTTTTGAAAGATGTATACGACTCTATTTAAAACGCCAAAATATAGTATGAAATGTCAAGATAGGAACTAAACAAAAAAAAAACAAATTTACAAGTTTTGATATGTATTTTCCAAACATTTATACAGGCCCTGTATTTTCTGAAAATGTGGTGCAAATAATGATCAAAGGGGAATAATCCAAATTTATTTATCACAATTATTCCGCTTTGTATGTTCGGATGTGCAACTAGAATTGTGACAAACGTTATAAAAGATATATTCATCAATGAATAATGAGCCAAAACTTATTGAATACTTCTTTTTTGCAATTAGATAAATGTGAAATGAAACAGATAATTAATACTTTGACAATTTACTAACTGTTCATTTTATGAACAGCAACTTTAATTTGATAAATTAATCATTTGTTATTCGGGAAATATAATTATGACATTGAAGTTTATTACATTTTGGTAGTAAAATACAAGGATTTATCTATTTAATAAATTTGTTACTTTTAATTGTTATTTTTCATAGCTTGAATATAATAAATAGAATACCAAAGTTATATTGCTCAAGACAATCGTTTCTGTCAATTAGACTTCATTAGTTGAGCTCCAATCTAAAAAGACGGGTTTTTTTTTCGAGGTAAAGCAAAAACATTGCAAGTGATCACATGATCTCATAAAGAACATTTTCCTAAATAAAACACCAGATAAGCTGGGATATAGATTTTAGGACTCTTTATTTTCCTTATATAATTTATATAAAACCTAGGTAAATATCAAATTATATGTGTTTGGTTATTTTTAAGTTTTTAAGTTCAATCTAAACACAACAAAGTTTTACCGTTATCAAAACATAATACTAAACCAAAATAAAGGCGATCTGGTGAAGTAATTTTAAAAGAATTAGCTGTCACATGGTTTTAAAAAGTCTACAGAATTCTATCTGCCATGAAATATTTAACCTCTTTTACTTCTCTGTAACATCCGTTTGTTAGATGTAAAACGATAATCAATAAACTATAGACAACAAAACTCAATTTGTATTGTTTGCCCCGAACCCATTGGTCAGTAAACGTAATACATCCCATATAAAGACCATAGCAACCTGTCGGTATTAACTATAATGGACGTTACGGAAACACAAGAATTTCTGTTGCACTACTATCCATCTTCCACGTCCTGTCTTCTAAAAATTTAACGTTTCAGCAATGTGATAATTACAAATATTTATCTATTATATTTTGCAATACAGTGTATCGATGTTTCTTCTATTTACATTCATTTTGTTTCTGTTGTTATGACCACACATAGTTCACTGATGCTTCATTTGCAAGCCGTACATTGATTTCCTCCCGTTTTGTCATTGTATATTTTATGTTTAACCTAATATTATATACCATTAAAATGTCAGCCTGTTGCTAATTGTGCAATGATTTGAAATCATTGATTGCGACTTATTCACCATCAGATCAGTTTATGTTATAAATAGTAAATTTTAGACGAACACGGACCTCTAAATAAGGTGGCGTTACTATGGGGACTTAAATTAACTTCCGACCCGCCTATCTGTTATGTGCCTGCAGTAAAGTTCAGATAAAATAGGTCTGTAACACTGGTTACATTTGGTACATATGATGCAAAAGAGACCATCGAATACGCAAAGCAACATTTCATAATAGTGATATATTACATTGTAGATAAAAACATTGCAAAAAGTGTAAAAAGGGTTAAAATTTATCAGAGTGAATCTTAAAATCCCTCAAGGCATCAAAATACAATTCATAATACATGTATATAGAATATAAACTATAAACTACTAAACAAATGTAATAGTATTTATTACTTCATTCGCTTTAGTTGATGTTGGTTTCATTATTGTTGTTTTTACATTTTCTAAAGCGTTACTTCCTACTATTTATGTACCCGGTTAACGTTTCTCTCATTTATTAATTGTTACAACAAGTTGTTTTTCATGTCTCTTTTACGTAATTTGTAATTCTTTTTTATGTTACAGGTATATTCATCGTATATATTCTAGGCATTATTGCGAATAAAAAAGGAAATAAGCACTTTACTGACTAGCAATTGTTATGGGAACCATGTACAGATCTATTCTAAATCAATAAACTCTGGGAACACATAATGTTTGTCTAGCAGCAAAGACTCAACAATATTACCTAGCTGTAAATTTCACATGCACATGCAATATACATACATTTACCTATCGTAATGTACCCGAGTTAAGGTATTGTCTTTGATGACGATGGCATTTATTATATTCGACGTGTGATCAAAGCTTAATTTTAATACTTTAGTATAACCCGATGATAAATATCTCAAAATATGAATTAAATAAAGATATATTCGTGAGTATTTTACGGTATGTGAGCAAGTCTTAGCACTTTCGACCACGTGGTTGTATCTATAGGTACATGTACACACATGAACAATGTCAGATGTACACAAGTAAATAATATGTATAGATAACAATATTAAACACCAGTATGATCTTTTCACGGGTACCAAGTGTGACTTAATCTTGGGCTTTAAAGCACACACTGACCGGGTACTTATAGCTGTTAAACTACGAATTATTCAACATATTACCTTCTATTAAACGGATAGACGACCAACCAGAGAACAACTTGTGATACCTTCAAAATGTGATTTTCTACTTTGGCAAGAGTGTTTTATTGACAATGTAATTCTTAAATACAAATTTTGTGTATTTATATTTTCTTATAAAACATGGAAGATACGCTGAGTGTGGGGGATATAGTGTGTCTTTATTCTGCAGAAAGTTATGGATTTGTATTCTCCACACAATCAAGGTAAGCCATTACATTTCTTTTTCGAGTCTATACTTTTAAATTTGCGAATGTTTCAATAATAACCTTATGCCTAAAAGCTTTGTGGTACTTTTGTAATCAAACATCTCTTCATATATTTACACCCCCTGCATCGAAATCCGGAGGAGACATGTCGGTTTTGGCCAGTTTGTCAGACAAATTAAATTTTGTCCAACATTCGGCAATATTTGCTAAAGTAATGGGACTTGCACGAATGATTTAAAAACATATTTCACTCGGATTTCACCATTTAAATTCTAGACTTCACAAAAGCTAAGATAGTCATCTTTTAGAGTGGGTTCTCTAACTCAGGTTTCACAATAATTTTGGATCAGTTGGCCCTGTATGGATTTTTTTTCTTTTTATATTATTTCGAGCTTAACTGATGAAGTCTTATTGTTAGAAGCTTTGGTCTTAAACAATTATCTTGGTCGTTTATGTAAAACTATAACTTTTGATATTGTTAGTAATATTCTAAATGGACATGAACTTCTATATACCAATATATGGGGCATTTGAAATACAGCAGAAAAATTAAAATTATTTCTAGCTCATCAGTAATTTTACAAACAATAAATTAACATCATGATTGTTACAACAAATGGGATTGTACGAGATGGCTAAGCACACAAAATTGGAAATTCTTGTAGGTCAATGTGATTCTTTATTTTGGACAAGCATTCAACCTAGTGGAAGTCTATGAATATATTTGACAAGACATTAACATAAAAGTTAACATTACAAATGGTAAAAATGTATGGAGTAGTTGAATTATATGGATAATACATTTATACCGAGCATCGTAATTTGGAATCGAAAATTATGAATACATACGATTAGTAAATTGATTAAATAATTTCGTTTTCCGTCTTAATTACAATCAGATTCCAAAGTTAAATCTCTTACAGTTCTACAGTTCCCTACTGTAGTGATGTTGTTATTAATCTTACCATACCGACAAGGGGACATTTAAAAGTGCTTGTTCACACACACTCGGGATGTCAGGTCAACAGTTTTTCTAACAATACTTTTTATGGAAATTCCTTGAAGAGCTGAAAAACTACATCGACTTAAACTCGTCTAGAATAATACGACATGTCCGTATGTGTGTTTGTATGTATGTGGTTAGTAAAATGTGCATTGTTTTATTTCATGTTTAATGTATGTTTGTGAAATGGAATGTTAAATAAGACTACTAACTAACATTTTCGCTGATGTGATGCAGCATAAAAAACACAAAAAGACATAATAAAGTTTAGTAGATTATTTCTGGATGTCCATTTATCAGTAGTTCTATACCAACTCTAGATTCCTAAATAATTGGTCATCTTTGTTCAAGACATTGTATATATTTATGAACTTTTCTTCTTAAAATAGTGGTCGAGCAATGTTTAGTTTCATGACTTTTCAATCAGTCCAGGGGGTTCTACAATGTAATTAATACAGATCGTATTCTATCGAGTTTTGCAGGGAGAAACATATATCGCAATTCCTACCATGACCTTTTAAAACATTAATTAATTGTGGGAGATATGGTTCTGAACTGAAACAATGACACACGTAAGACGGCGGTGATTTTCCATAAATAACCTGGAGGATCGTTAAACAAATTCGTATAGCCATGATGACCTCTAGTCACGATTTTCACGGGAGTCAATATCAGAGCTTATCGACTCGTTTCATTTAAGGTTAAAATGACTTAATACACATATCTAATCTTATTCCGAAAATCATTCATTTTTGTGTTACAAAAACCATTTTAGATTTAATAATTTGACTATATATATATATATATATATATATATATATATATATATATATATATATATATATATATATATATATATATATATATATATATATATATATATATAATTCAGTAACCACAGTATAGCTCTTTTGGATGTCCATGATATAGATACAAATCTGGTAAAAATTGGACAAACACCTCTGGAAATCAATAGGTAAGAGATCAGGTACCATGGAGGAGTAAGCATCTCCTGTTGATCGGTGACACCCGCCGTGAGTCCAGAGTTAAATCCAAATGAAATACGTAAGGAACGAATTATCGTCACATTTGGTATAGATGTCTCAACAACCGCTTTCGAACAGGCAACTCAACATTTCATTTAGTGAAACAGAGTAATCGCAAACAAGTTTATTATTACCGACCGTAAAGTTTGCGGAACGTTGACATCATATATTCTAAAACATCATCTGAATGAGAGGGAAATTTATTTGTAAATCCGAAAGTATACGAACCTTCTCTGATAAAATATATCCCAATATGTAATTGAATAAAGCAAATAAAAACTTTATCGACAGTAGAAACTTCCAACCTGATACAACCAATACTGCATCACTCTAATGTTAATATTTAGGCGAGTTGATTGTTTGTATTTAATTTGGGTCACACTTCAAAGTATTTTAAAACACATGCTGACTATGAGTTAGAAGTACCAACGGATAAGCGAAACTCTAAGTTTATTTGAATACGACACGTTGGATATAAAAATGGTCTCAATATGAAAATCAATTGCGAATCCCAGATGGGATAAGGTCAGGTGTCCGGAAGAAGTCGTTGTCCCTTGTTAGTATGCCACATCCGTCGCAAATGTTGCATTGAAACCTCTCGAATTTGGTGAATGGGTCAAACTATGTTACAATGTCATCAGTTACTTTTAGATCTGATTAGTCAGAGGCAGTCACTGTATATGATCGAGTTCCAGAATACTATCTAACATTCTTGAGATGGATCTTTATCAAGATCCCCATATCAACCATAAGACTTCCTTAGTGCATTTTCAATCGAGTAGCCTGGCTCAGAACAAAACATTCATTAGACGAGCATGTCTGCTACAACGTCTAGTACTGTGTCCCTTTATTGGCTGACTTGTTCCTATATTCATACGAAGCAGACTTCATTCAGAAACTGTTGAATCAAAAGAAAAAAGTTAGAGGTGTCCTTTAATTTGACATTAAGATATCGAAGACGTTTTGTCAATTGAAACTTCTGTACCAATTGTGACGAGGATTCGTTCCTCACGTATTTCATTTGGACTTGACTGTGGGCTCATGTCCGGTCGACAAGGGATCCTTACTTCTTCCATGGCACCTGATGGTTTCCAGAAGATCCTGTTTGTCAAAGCACACATGCTTCATACTTAAACATTTTACTTAAAATAGACACAGACGGGAAATTAACAACTAAGTTATAAGACAAACGCAACGATTTCGGCTTTCCCATCATAAAGTTTCCACATTTAAGTAGTAATATCTCACAATCACCCGCATATGGAGTTTATATTTCACAAAGGATCCGATATACCAGGCTTGTTCAACATATGAACATTTTATAAACAGAGGTAAGTTAATCACTGACAAATTATTGACACAGGGATATCAAATGTAAAGTTGACTGTCCTTTCCAATCGACAAAACCAAATCTGGGTAATAAGCAAATGGATTGCCCTCTGCCGTCTCATTAATCTCAAGCCCAACAGGATATATCTGGCCAAGGTTATTATGAAATTCTGGATTATTTATAGATATGACGTCGTTGATTTACGAGTACCGGTAAATAAAAATTAACCGAGATGCGAACTGTTTATTTCCTTTAGAGAGCAGTGACTGTAAATTCCGCATACCCATGCAAAAATGTGCAAGGAAAGGGGCACAGTTGGTACCCATTGGAATGTCTTATAGAAAAACTACTAAAGTGCTGTCCACCAGAAATTCCAACATCTCGATGATATCTTCTTCAGTGTACTTGATATAACTTTGGTATTATGTTTATAATATTTATTGGAATCAGAGTGTTCTGTCACAAAATAAGGTTCTTCATGACCTAACACTTAATATTTATATCTGCGATTTTCATTTTTTTTTCACTTTTGTTCCGAAATAACATTAAAATAACTCACTACATTGGCAAATATCCATGGAATATTTATTTTTTTGACATTTAATCTGAAGAAAAATTAATTTGATAAATAAATAAATAAATAAATAAATAAATAAATAACATGTCGGCAGAATATTACTATCAACATAACACCATGTATCGTACATCCGTTTCAAACATAAAAATCAGCCTACTTTTTATCGTTCTTTATCATACACACCATGGTTGCTCCTTAACTTAATCACTTGATATTAAATCAAATTAAATCCTTGCTGTTGAAATACACGTTATATCTCCTAAACTATGTTTACAAACCAACGTAATTTCCAGAGACTTTAAACTTAATGTTAAGCTTACAAACAGGTAAAGATGCAATTTTGAGAAAAAATCTCACTATTTTAATTACAGGTAAACGACAAATTTCCACAAGCCACGTTGCTACTTTTGACATACAAACTTGTTTGTATATCGTATTAACACTTTGTATTGTGATTGCATAAGATGTATTTACATAGAAGTATTATTTCCACTACTAATAATAAAGAATGTTATCTCAAAGTGAAGGAACGTAAACATACACAACAAAATTCTACCTTATTAATAGAATGAATTTTGTCTGTATTCTCAAATGTATGTTAATGTATTGGTGTTAATACATATGTACAGAGCTATGAAAAGTCACTGAATGTACATAGAGTAATTCATTTTGACAAAGTTCATGGTTCATTACTATAAAACGTAATACTTTACATGTAAGTCCTTGAATACTCTCAAATTGGTGTACAGAGCCAACTAAATCTTAGTTTGAATCTTAGTTTATTCTAAGAGTTAAAAAGATTTTTGATTTTAAAGCAATTGACAATTTTCCAGGGCCCAAAACCATCAATTCTAAACAAGTCATACAGAATTATAGCTTAAATCGGAAATTTATAATTATATATATATATATATATATATATATATATATATATATATATATATATATATATATATATATATATATATATATATATATATATATATATATATATATATATATATATATATATATTGCATACAGTTGTAAATTATAATGAAAAACATGGATCTTTAAAAGAAAACTTAAAAAAATAACCAAAAACAGAACAAGACTCAGGCTAAGTTTTATAGAAAAATAATTAATTTTCTCGTTATAATGTGAATTTGAGAAATAAAAATAACATGCTTCCTATTCAGTCGCATCCAGAAGTTTTATAATTAACTATATAAACAAATTAATAAAACAAAAGTTGAGCTTGAGTATTGAAAAAGTTTGACTATGGGTCTAGGTAATGATGTATGTGGCATGTTATATGTGTTTAACTAATTACTTCTGTTTTGTGTGGGACCACACCTCTTTAGTTCTTATGTAGGCCTCGAAAGAATTACACAGTCGAACTCTAGATCTGCGCTTTGTATGATTCTATGCGTAATCAAAATCTGCATTTCGAATTCATTCTCATGAAGTACAACAATTGTATCTGCATTGGGCTTTAAGAGTTCACTGAACTATTTAAATATCGTTAGAGCTTTATATAGCGCTGATTACACCATGTTCGTCTTCTATCAGGTTAAACGCATAACAGGAAGAAACTGAATTATAGTCTATACATCGAGCAAGATGTCAGCATGCCGTTAAATCAATTTCACTTGCAATAGATACATTACAGTTCATCAATCAATGGTTGTATTTTAAGAGAATACTTTGTTTGAATTCTTACAAAACGATTATAACCGTTTAACCAATACAGACTCGTTTTTTTGTAAATAGCTGTATGTTTAATCATTTTGAAATGAAACTTCTTTTTAATGAAGGTGAGTATATAATTCGTGTCATTGAACGACAACCCACACACTTATTTAAAGCTTCATGGTGCGTTTTCGTGCAGTTTTAATAATTACATTTAAAAAACTGACAATCTTTGTGTAGGAAAGTAAAAAATGTGACCAGGAAATACAACATATGAATAATTTATCAAACGCAAGAATTCTTTTCAAATGATTATTTATATGTCATTTAAATGTTTGTTCAGACAATATCTCTAGATTGACAAATGGTATATTTTCTCATATATGAGATACTAATATTAAGCTAGAATCTACCATATATGTATTGGTAGCCTAAAATTCATAAAAACCAATTAAAGAAATACACATTACAGGACCCAACAAAATCAGCCTTTATCAATAGTACTCATTACCAAGGTCCTAAGAGCGATTAAGGAGAAACTTCAGCAGTACGGAGCAATCACTTATACAAGGAGCAGTATCAATCATATGTGGATACTAAAATTTCGAAAACCTATTAGCAAACTTAAAGACACAATTTACCTCAAATCATAGTGACACCAAACGATAAATCGACTCTTTATACATCAATTCCGCATGCATCAAAAATTGAGAATGCTTTTAGCTTACTTGAATTGACATTTTGTTTTTATCGAAAACTTTATTGAAAATGTCAAAACCTAATCATTGGTCTTCCGCATACTTAGGCATTTTACTTCATATATGTATGGACGAAAATATTACGACAGAACTATACGACAAACGTAATGATTTCGGTTTTCCTATCTTTAACTTTCCACACTGGAATAGTAATACTCCTCTTTCACCGACATATGCTATTTATGTCTCCGAAATGATATAATATGACATTGCCTGATCTACGTATGGTCATTCAATATACAGAGGTAAATTACATGGTGGTTAACTGTTGTCACAATGATATTAGGATCGCGGTTGGCGTCCTAATGAAATGTTGAGTAACGTTTGACATTAGTTATTTTGTCTATACCGATTACGACCAGAATTGATCGCCCCTGTAGTAGTTGTTGTTTTGTCTATACCGTTTACGACCAGAATGTATTTCCCATGTAGCAGTTGTTGTTTTGTCTACACAGATTACGATCAAGATTGATCTCCCCGGTAGTAGTTGTTGTTTGGTCTGTATCGATTACAACCAGGATTGATCTCCCCCTGTAGCAGTTGTTGTTTTTGTCTATACCGATTACGACCAAGATTTATCTCCCCTGTAGTAGTTGATGTTTTGTCTATACTGATAACGACCAGATTTATCTCCCCTGTAGTACGTAGTTGTTATTTCGTTTGTATCGATTACGATTAAGATGTATTTCCCCTGTAATAGTTGTTGTTTTGTCTATACCGATTACGACCAGGATTTATCTCCCCTGAAGTAGTTTTGGTTTCATTTGTATCGATTACGACCAGGATTTATCTCCCCTGTAGTAGTTGTTTTGTCTATACCGATTGCGACCAGGATTTATCTCCCCTGTCGTAGTTATTGCTTTGTCTATACCGATTACGACCAGCATTTATCTCCCCTGTAGTAGTATATCTGGAATTTTCCTTTACAATATGACATGAAATAGTCTTTTGCTTCTCAGAGCACTGCGCATTTAAACAGGTAAATAATTATATATACTAGTATTTGGTTTGTTTGTTTTGTTTGTTCGAGAACTTTATATATTAACATAAGTATTTGGAACTTTCCTTTTTTATATTTTTCTATAACGTTAACCGTTAAATTCTGAAGTTACACACTTAAGTATAATTTAATTTCTCATTTTTAATACTACGCCTAGTATCATATTAATGCTCATTAGAATGATCAATTGTTGTAATAAAGTAGAACTAATTGTACATTTTTTCATGTATAACTCTGGAAACATATTCTGAAATTGTGAAATTTTATATCAAAGGGTCTAGGGTTCACTAAACAATTTTATTTATATCATGTATTGTTTCAGATTTTTTTTTCAAAGTGTTAAACATGAAATTTATACATCAAAAATAGGAAATGAAACTGGAAAAGCGATGTTGTAAGTCAGGTTTGTCTTATGATTCAGTCTCTACAAATGTAGAACAATATTTAGACTACAACCCACTTTTGGAGGGAATGTACTCCACATTGTTTCCTTTGAATTCAACTGTGGACTCACGGAGGGTATGACCGGCTGACAGGGGGTGCTTACTCCTTTACGGCACATGATCCCACCTCTGGATTTTCAGATTTTCGTGTGTATCCAATTGTCACCTGATTTTGTCTTGTGTACCTTCTTTTGGTTACCACTGTGGTATTTGTTATTTTATATTGTACTAATTATAGTAGTCAGTTGTACACCGAAGGTGTCATCAACTCGAGATCGAGATTCCCCAAAACATTAGCAGTCAACCGTATAGAAGAACAGGAACTAAACAAATCGAACAGAAAAATGCAGATAGATCTGGAATGCCTATGTTATACAATTTAAGCGAGATTAAAGAGTAGAAGTTATTTGCATAAATTATTTAAATCGTGGCGACTGCTTATTAATGGATTTATAATCAAGATTAACCATGTATCAAAAGACAACTGTACGTACGCAGTATGATGTGATAAATAGACCTCATTATGGCTCATATAGATTTTCTGATGGTAAATTACAACCACAGTGTCGTCTGCTTGAATATGAATATTGTTGTAATTGTTTTCCCCAGTTCTCTTTGAGACATTAAATTCGCGTTTTTCTCTGTGTTTCAGTCGGTTAAGCGAAATTAATGTGAGACTGGAAAACTGTTCGAACACTCCTCTTACAAAAACAAAAAATCAAAAAACAAAACAAAAAGTAAAACAAAGGAAGATAAGCTACTGATGTGTTACCTATTCTCGGATGAAAATCGAGGTTTTTACAGAATATCTTCAGTTCAACTGATAGAATTACTTTGAAATTCTGTATCTGTCCAAGAATAGGTACCGCACCAGTGGGTGTAACCTCGTGATGAATGAACATGGATGAACAAATTTTATATTTGGCTTATATAATTCTCCGATTTTACCCAGCCTTTCCACAGAAATTAATCTACTCCATACCCGACAAAGTAGAAATCTAATTTCTATTGAAATGTCTCTGATGGAAGTACGACTGCAACATTTCAATATCACATACAGGTGTCTGGGATTTTGTAACAAGCTAAAAATACAAATATCATAAAGGTCTGCTGTCATCTATTCATAGCCCTTTTCCATTAATAAGACTTCTTTTCAAGAACCACTTGACAGATTTCAAAGAAATCTGGCAGGAAGCTTCAGGGGTGGATCCAGGAAATTTCAAAGAGGGGGTGTAACTTTTTTTTGGGGGGGAGGGGGATGACAAGATGCAATACATGTGAAATTGCTGCATTCTTTATGCAGTGGCATAGGAAGTTAATCAAAAGTGGAGGGGGGCACTGTTTTCTGCAATGCAAACATCATCAATAGGAGATTGAGGATTTAAAGTTGGAGTGGTGCAAATTTGAAATAAATTTGCGGAGCAGAGTGAAGTGCAGAAATTTTTGTAAATTTGTCTTTATTTTTTTTATAGTTTTTATAGAAAATTTATTTAAAGGGCACTCTATTTCTTTACCGATATGTAGGGCAAACACTTTAGAGAGAAATTAAAACAAAACAAAGCATAGTCATAAGCCATAAAATCCAAACTGTACAGAAAAACCCTGGGTGGATGCAGGATTTCAAGCTAGAGGGAAGTAAGAGTATACAAATGGTTTTGCCAATTTTTATTAAAAATATATAGGTTGTAAACAATTTTGTTAACTTCTGGGCTTTTGAGTTGACTTTTACTGTACAAACATCAATCCTTTGGTGTTCAAAGGGGGTTGTACACCCCTTCCCCTGAATCCGCCACAGAGCTTGCCCCTTGGAAGGAGCAAAGGGGCTGCTATGCATAAGGGATCCTAAAGGGGCTATGATGATAAAAAAAACCTCATGAACCAGTGATCAGATTTCTTTCAAATATGATATACATTATTGTTAAGTCAATATCTACAAAGTTTGCGAAATAAGTTTAAAATGTGTATCCTAACTTTTTCATAATGAAAAATGAGGAATCTGCTCATACTAGCACAGGGGAGGCAGAGGATGGGCTATTCTCGGTCATCCTTGATGGTGTCTAGTTGCATTTGACTCGCATGTTCATGTATAATTTGTTTGCTTGTGAAATTGCTGTACTTAATATTATTCTTTAATAATTTGATTTTCAGCTCTGTTCATAATGAGTTAGCTGTTGGCTCAAAGCAAGACCGAGTGAGGCCAGACATTCAAGATCAACATGGTATGTATACATTATGCATTTTATTGATAAGAAAATGTAATAACTGCAATTGCATCTACAATTATGCTCCTTTAGCAAAGTTGTGGACAGATTTTATAGTTCTGTTAATAAGTAATTAAATCTTTAAGGTAATTTGTTTCTTTGTTTTCAGTGTTTGCTTTCCAAATTCAAGTTGCGAACAGATACAAACTTAATAAGCAATACACAAAGCTACAACAGAAATTGTACGAAGATCCAGAAAATTTATCAATAAGATCAAATGTCACCAAAGCTAAGGTATGTCAGTTGTTGTACCTTGAATACAATGTTTTCATATGTCCAAAATTTCTGGTGGATGCAACATTTTTAAAAATAAATGTCACTTAGATGACCTATTTTAATTTGTTGCCATTGATCTTTGAATGGGTGTGCAATATTTTTTGTGCATATAAGTTGAATATTTTAAACTTTTTCTCAAAAACCATGTGGTGAATTCTCTTCAAATTTTTCATGTAGCATTTAAGTAGGATTAGGGAAAAATATGTATAAACAAATTTGTAGAAAGAATAAAGAACAAATTTAAATAAGCTGGTCAATTATATATAGTCTATTTCTGTAATGTACTTATCTAGCTCATAAATGTCACAAATGTTATAGATTCACGTTTATCAGGATGTAAAATACAGTATTTATTTATTGTTTTTCTTCATTCAGTGATATAGATCTTCCCTGTTCTAGGATGATGTTGGACTTGGAAAAGGGGGGGGGTCATGGCAAAATTGGTGCAGATCTGGATACATTGTTTTATAAAGGTGTCATGTACACACATTTCTACATGTATAACCATGAAAACATTTGACCTCCTTGTTAAGTCTGTTTAATTCCTATTTACCTGCATTTCCAATGATTAGACCAACTGTACAAATGTACCATATGTATTTTGTGTTTATCATTTACATAAATATTTTTAGTACTCCCTTCATTTCAATGAGTGTCTGTGAATTAAATTTCAATACATTTGTTAATAGTCAAGAAAGAAATGCTAACAAACTGCTACACTTGAATTACCCCACAGTCAATAAATATTGAATGTTGATGTATGTTTTTAAACTGACATAGTTTTTGGCAGTCTGCATGTTTTTAGATTTTGATATGAACTAATTAATGGTCTTTGACTCTATAATATGTTTTTGTATGAATAAGAAATATTCAATAATGAAATTTATTTAGCTGATTTACAATTCTGCTAATACTTCGTAGATCTACTTACCAGAGAATTATGCATATATATTGTTAAAAGACAAGAATTGGGTAAACATTTGATAATAAAAAGGGTACTTTGTACATATCATTATACATGTATATGTGATAGAAAATGTTCACCTTTAATCCTATTGATTTGTAAAGTTACAATGCATGAAAACAGCTTTAAGTATTAAACTTAAATTCATTTTGAATCTTGTGGAGAATTTTAATTTTAACGATAAGATATATTTTACAATGCAGAAAACATATTTTTGTAAGAACTACATTTATACATATTCATATAGGGTAAACATTTTACAGTGCATAAAATGTGTACTAGTAAGATATAACTACGGTTATACACACTCATATAAACATGTAAGGGTGCAGAAAAGACTTCACCGCAGGCGCCACCTTCGTTGCCAAGTGGTTAGAGCATCAAACTTTAATCCATGGGCTTTCTAACTTCTAAGTCAGTACTGGTTGGAACCTGTGGTGATTTTGTAAGAAAATTTGCCAGAAGACTGGTGGTCTCTTCCCACGTACAGTGTAACAGGATTCTCTTTTCCACCATTGAAAACTGGCCACCTCAGTATAACTGAAATTTTGTCGAGCGTGACGTAGAACACCCTCCAAAAAAACAACCAAAACTTTAAAGAAAACAATTATGTACATACTTGTACCTTAAAAGTTAACTGCAATTATTAATTACTTCCTTATTGCTTGTCTAATAGTGGCAATTACCAGAGATTAATATGAACTTATATATAGTGAAACTTGTATATAACAACCTCCTTAGGTACACAAGAAAACCGGTCTTTATAGGGAGGTGATCTTTATATAGAGGTAGATTTATACACAAATGGTACTATTGGGGACTAAAATCCTCCATAGCAAATTAAATTAATATTGGTATTCATAATATGTACACAACTGAGTGTCAAGGAAGCATAGGCAAAAACAGAATTAATATATGGAAATTATGTATATGCAATGTAGCTTTGCACTATATTTTTACAATTTTGCTCCAGCTTCAAAGTCAATATTAGAACATGCCTGGTAAAGGTCCTGTTACCATTTACATCAGAGAAATACTGTATAATGCAGTGCAGAATATATTCCATGCCTGAAAACTATGTTTAAGGATTTAAACCTATGATGATAATTGTAGGTAACTTTGTATAAGTTTTATTGTATTCAAAAAATGCTTTAGAGTTGATTGAGAATTTTGAAAAAGAATTAATGCCATCAATGATGTCTCATATTGCTGTTCTATCTTGCCACTTGGTTATATATTTTTGACATATATAACTCATTATTTATACCTCACAGTAAATAATACATGTCTATACCTAATTTGTTTTGAACCTTTACACTTATGTTGTTTTGAGACTGTTTTGTTTACTGTTAAGTAAGAATTTTGGCACAAGATCAAATCGGATAAGTTGCTGTAATTACATTATTGAGCCTGAATGAATGCATGAAGATAGAGTAAACATGGGGAGTAAAGGAATAACTTTATTATAAGTAGTATAATCCTGTTGATCTGTACTATTGTGGTAAGACTTTAGTTAATGCTGAAACTTTAATAAATACATGTAAAGCAGAGTATCACAATTTGTACCAGTCACTTTTTACTCAGCTCACCCCACCCACCCTGAAAGTTGGCAAAAAGTGTGCAAAGCTTTTAATTTCTCTATAAAAAGGAAGAAAATCAATAACAAATTGTAAAAATTTCCACACCTCACTACACTTTACAAAGATGTATTCTATATAATGTTGTTTCTCCTCTAACTTGGAATCCTGGATCTCAGCTCCCAGTACATGTATACTGTACATAACAATTAGTGCAATGAATTATTTAAATTGTTCTGTGGTACTTGTGTACCAGTGGCTAAAAACATATATTTTAAATTCTACAGCTTTTTATTGGCCATGTTAATTCTCAATACAAGTGTATCTAAGTCAGATAAAACATCATTACAGATAACCTTGATTCATATTCACTGCACCAGTTAATTCTGGCAGTACAATGATGCTAAAGCTACGTTATTGTATGTTGTGCCAAATCTCTATGGTCGAATTTGACATCCATCACCCATTTCAATAGATCAAAGCATTTAAATTTTATAATTTAAATGTTTCAACATACATGTACTGTAATATATGGTTTAACTCTTTTTGTTCTGACAAACAACAATTAAAAATGCCTACAATACATGGATTGCTGTTTTAAACAATGTTTAACAAAAGTTGTCCATATATAGTTTTGTTAGAGTTTAGAAATTCAAATTACTTTGGGTAATGACCCGTACTTATGTGTTTAAGATTGATCATATAGCTTATCAAACATGATAGCTGGTGCAGAGAATGATCATCAACCAAACTTATATGACAGTGTAAAATATTATACCTATTTACAACTACAGTCCGAATGGCGCACAACTTTAATATGTATTGAATGAATAAGCAAAGAAAAGTTTATAGGAAAAGGACTACCTTTTCACAGTGTATGCATGAAGTTATTCAGAATTGGGTTTTTTTTTGGCATTCAGTATAAAGCTATTCAATGTTTTTTGTCCTGGACCTTAATAGAATATTTTCTTCAGAGGAATTTTCTGACTTCTTATATACAAACTTTATGAATACTTGTTGTTAAATGTTAAAAGAACACCATTTTTTACCACTTGATCTCAAAGACGAATGATGCAAATAAAATGATTTGTGAGGATATGTTCATATAATTAATATACATATACATTGTACTTGTAAAATGCCTTTAAAGAAACAAATCGTATAATAAAGTGCAATCTGTGGACTCGTTTTCAGATGTATACTTACATGTTTTCATGTCTATGAATCTCTCTCCATAATTAAAAGTATTATAATAAGTGTACTAGGAATTAAACATCCTGTTTATCCATTGATGCTACAACTATTTAATTCAAACTGTCTTTTATAAGTCAACATACATTATTGCACTTCTATTATAATATTTTGAAGTATTAGTTCCAAAATATTCCACTTGCTGGTAGCATGAATTAAAGATCAGTGTAAATTGTGTTTTTTATGTAAAAACTTTTTCAGATTTGCATGATTATAAAAACTGCATTTTGTATGAAATGTTTTTTATATACATGCAATATGAAATTTGAAAGAAAGAAATGTGATGTTTGTAATTTCTTATTCCTGATTTATTCATACATCTAAAAAGATTACCTGCCTGAGAGTTTTCAATTTGTTTTCCATTATAGTGTCATACCAGGGCTTTACTAATATAGTGGGACCACTCTTATAAAAAACCACCTGTCTTATAAGATCACCTGTCCTATAAGACCACCTGTCTTATAAGACCACCTGTCCTATAAGACCACCTGTCTTATAAGATCACCTGTCCTATAAGACCACCTGTCTTATAAGATCACCTGTCCTATAAGACCACCTGTCTTATAAGATCACCTGTCTTATAAGATCACCTGTCCTATAAGACCACCTGTCTTATAAGATCACCTGTCTTATAAGATCACCTGTCCTATAAGACCACCTGTCTTATAAGATCACCTGTCCTATAAGACCACCTGTCTTATAAGATCACCTGTCCTATAAGACCACCTGTCTTATAAGATCACCTGTCCTATAAGACCACCTGTCTTATAAGACCACCTGTCCTATAAGACCACCTGTCTTATAAGATCACCTGTCCTATAAGACCACCTGTCTTATAAGATCACCTGTCCTATAAGACCACCTGTCTTATAAGATCACCTGTCCTATAAGACCACCTGTCTTATAAGACCACCTGTCTTATAAGATCACCTGTCCTATAAGACCACCTGTCTTAAGATCACCTGTCCTATAAGACCACCTGTCTTATAAGATCACCTGTCCTATAAGACCACCTGTCTTATAAGATCACCTGTCCTATAAGACCACCTGTCTTATAAGATCACCTGTCTTATAAGATCACATTCATTCTGAGCACCACTTAATTAGATAATCATTTGAATAAAACCTCTTTTGAGTGACCACCTGTCTTAAAGAGACCACATTTCAGTGGAGTTATGCAATATCAGATGTAAATATTCTGATATTTTATAGAAGACAGTTGGAAAACTACACTGGAACTTGTCCAGTATTCAATCTTAGCATCTGATGTGCAGATTATCTCTTAAGATGATAATGATAATAATAGTAATAATAATAATAATAATAATAATAGTAATAATAATAATAATAATAATGGTAATAATACTAATAATAATAATAGTAATAATAATAATAATAATAATAGTAATAATAATAATAATAATAATAATAGTAATAATAATAATAATAATAATGGTAATAATAGTAATAATAATAATGGTAATAATACTAATAATAGTAATAATAATAATAATAATAATAGTAATAATAATAGTAATAATAATAATAATAATAATAATAATAATAATAATAATAGTAATAATAATAATAATAATAGTAATAATAATAATAATAGTAATAATAATAATAATAATAATGGTAATAATACTAATAATAATATAATAATAATAATAGTAATAATAATAGTAATAAATAATAGTAATAATAATAATAATAATAATGATAATAATAGTAATAATAATAATAATGATAATAATAATAGTAATAATAATAATGATAATAATAATAATAGTAATAATAATAATAATAATAATAATTATGATAATAATAATAATAATAATAGTAATAATAATAATAATAATAATAATTATGATAATAATAATAATAGTAATAATAATAATAATAAAAATAATTATGATAATAATAATAATAATAATGATAATAAAAAAAATAATAATAATGATAATAATAATAAAAATAATAATGATAATAATAATAAAAATGATAATAATAATAATAATAAAAATAATAATGATAATAATAATAATAATAATAATAATAGTAATAATAATAATAACTAGAGATGACACAAAATCTGGTTGGAGAAAAAAAAAGAAGAAGAAGAATAAACGCAATAACAATAGGGTCATCCGACCAAAATAATAATAATAATAATAATAATAATATTTTGATTTATACAAGTGGGTTTCTTGATGTCTTATTTCAAAGCAGATAGACTTCTTGGCAATGGTCTCTCAAGACAGGTTCTACTGTAGGTTTAATGCACCTATTAGATACACAGTAGGTGCCTTGAAATAACATTCACTGATTCAGTTATACAAGTCTTATTTCCAAATTTACATTTACATTGCAAATGGAGTGACATACATGTATATAGAAAGGTCCCTTACTACAGTGTTGATCTAAAGTTATATACAGAAAAATAAATAGCTCATTATTTTTACAGATATCTGCTGAATCAGAAAATGACGACAATGAATTGGAGCAGAAGAGACAGCAAGGGAAGAAAGTACTGTATGGACAAATCATACAGGTAGGTTATGATGACTGTCATTTGTAGCATTTGTTTTTCTTATACATACAGTCAAACTTGCATTAAAGGCAACCTCTGTATACAAGGCACCTGCCTATAAAGGTCATTCAAACATAACCTTTCTAGAACAGCTTCTTTTGCCTGTTTTCATGAGTGACCATTATAGAAAAAATTGACTCTTATGATGTTCTTAAATTCTAATTCATTATGAAAAGTGAAGAATAAGATAAACAAATTAAGATAAAAAATGATAAATTATGTAAGATGTACTTAAAGATAACTACTGTGTTGTTTACCTATTTGTTTACTTTCCAGTTGTGTACATGTACTTGAGATATACAGCTTTATTTAGTTACATGTGTGATGTATGTACACATAATCTTGTTGAATTATATGTACCCGAGATTAGTAGCTTTATTCATGGGTACATGTGTGATGTATGTACACATAATCTTGTTGAATTATATGTACCCGAGATTAGTAGCTTTATTCATGGGTACATGTGTGATGTATGTACACATAATCTTGTTGAATTATATGTACCCGAGATTAGTAGCTTTATTCATGGTTACATGTGTGATGTATGTACACATAATCTTGTTGAATTATATGTACCCGAGATTAGTAGCTTTATTCATGGGTACATGTGTTGCTGTATGTAGACAGAATCTTGTTGAATTATATGTACCCGAGATTAGTAGCTTTATTCATGGGTACATGTGTGATGTATGTACACATAATCTTGTTGAATTATATGTACCCGAGATTAGTAGCTTTATTCATGGGTACATGTGTTGCTGTATGTAGACAGAATCTTGGATTGTTGAATGACATGTACTTGAGATAGACTGTATGAGCTTTACTTATGACTACTTGAGATTAGTAGCTTTATTTATGGGTATAGATATGTTGTATCTAGATATAATTTTGGATTGTTGAATTATGTGTACTTAAGATGGGTAGCTTTATTTATGGGTATAGATATGTCTGTATCTAGATATAATTTTGGATTGTTGAATTTTATGACTACTTGAGATGGGTAGCTTTATTTATGGGTATAGATATGTTGTATCTAGATATAATTTTGGATTGTTGAATTATGACTACTTAAGATGGGTAGCTTTATTTATGGGTATAGATATGTTGTATCTAGATATAATTTTGGATTGTTGAATTATGACTACTTGAGATGGGTAGCTTTATTTATGGGTATAGATATGTTGTATCTAGATATAATTTTGGATTGTTGAATTATGACTACTTGAGATGGGTAGCTTTATATATGGGTTTAGATATGTTGTATCTAGATATAATTTTGGATTGTTGAATTATGACTACTTGAGATGGGTAGCTTTATTTATGGGTATAGATATGTTGTATCTAGATATAATTTTGGATTGTTGAATTATGACTACTTAAGATGGGTAGCTTTATATATGGGTTTAGATATGTTGTATCTAGATATAATTTTGGATTGTTGAATGATGTGTACTTGAGATGGGTAGCTTTATTTACAGACGTGTACAGATGTGTCATTGTAGACATAATCTTGGATTGTTGAGTTACATCTTTATTGAGATTGGCAGCTTTATTTATGGGTATATGTGTTGTTGTACATAGACATAATCTTGGATTGCTGAATTACTTGTAAATGTACTTGAGATTGCCAGCTTTATTTATGGGTACAGATGTGTTGTATGTAGACAATTCTTGGATTGTTGAGTTACATCTTTATTGAGATGAGCATAATATATAGACATAATCTTGGATTGTTGAATTACTTGTACCTGTACTTGAGATTGGCAGCTTTATTTATGGGTACATGTGTTGTTGTACGTAGACATAATCTTGGATTGTTGAATTAAAAACAAACTTTCTTGAAAGGTACTCTTTCACAGCTTTTGTGTATAAAGTCAACAATAAAACAAAAATGAACTTTTTATCTTTAATCTTTACTATAAAAGATCATCCTTTTTGCAAATATAAACTTTAATATATGCAGGGATGAGAATTTTTTTCCAATTGCATGAATTCCCTTTTTAAGAATTTTTGCTGCAAAGTTATATCTAATTTTCTCCATTAAACCCCTTCAAATGACTCCTTTTTCTCCTTTTTCACCATTTTGGAATCAAAATTGGATATTAGCCCTCCATAAATAAATAATCATTGTAGTTAAGATAGTCTAAAGAATGTGTAACTACGTAACTTAGTGATTGCCAGTCCATCCATAATTGCTGGTTCCACAATGTTGATTATTGAAGTACAACTTTGTAATTCAATGAATAACAGTTCCTAGTTAGCTGAATTTTGAAAGCCTTTAAATCTGTACATTGAAGGTATAAAGAGTAGCATTACCTGGGAACCTTGACCAACTTATTGAGTAAAGTTTTAGTAGAATATGTGGAGGGTGAACCATGACTATTGATTGTATGTAATTCATGAATTTTAAATCTTATGTGACTGGCAAGGAAGAAACAGTTATGTTCTGGTGTGTGAATTTGCATCAATCCTCAGATATTTGGCGTCATTCAAATTTAAGTAAAAATATATGTAAAATCAATTAATTTCACAAACAAAACAATCATTACTGTACATGTAATTCAGATAAATCATTCTATTTTTGATAACTATAAATGATAACGATCATAAATAAGTACATTTCAATTTCATATTCTTGATCGTCCTGTGTTTATTTCTATCCTTATTGCATGCGGAATTATAGCACCTGCTGGTATAAGTCTTTGGAGATCAAGATCATTTTAGGGGTATTATCTTAAAACTAACATTTTGTCGTTACAATATTCAGTAGAATATACATATAGGGAATCTATTCCAAAGTGGACTATTTAGGCATTGCACCCGTGCAGATATTAAGTTAGAATTTATAATGATACATTTAGGGACTAATATTGATTTAAATCACAATTGATTAGTTCAAAAGAAGGTCATTCTACAGGTATTTTCCACCCCATCATACTGCCCCGAAATAAGACACAATTCCCAATAAAAAATAAAATTTCCCAATCGAAGTCAAATGACAATTAATTTTAAGAGAATCTTGTATTTTCACATAGTTTTGTGTGTATTTTTAGATTTCCCAAGTTCAATAAAAAATGTGGCTAAAATTCCCAATTCAAAAGGCCCAGGTCCGATTCCCAAAAGTCAGTGTGGAAAATCCCTATTCAATAAATAATAATTTACAAAAAAAAAACATTCTGCCATCTGTACATGTAACCATATAAATGTGAAAGATGCATGTACAATATATAAATAGGATATAGTGAATCCTGTCATCAAAATATATATAATGTCTTCTGTGAATGTACATGTCTCTACAGTACTGCCCCAAAATATGTTTTACCCATTATGACAAGTGTTATTGGTGTAGTTTTTGTTGTCTTCATTGTTTAACATTTTGTAATGATATGTGCTGTAATACTTGCCACTTACTTTTATAAGTCAGACGTCTTTTTAAATGAAGAATTGAGTTAAATACTATTGGACAAAACACCTCAGCTCAAGTGATTTGTAATTGACATTGGAAATCCTTTCAGTTTAAGACTTTACCTTTATACCGAATCATTCATGTTTGCTGATACAAATAAGCACCTGTTTATTGGTAACTAGCCTCTATTGAAAATTTACTGACATATATGGTATGACAATTAGAAAATTCTAATAAGGGTCAGTCATAAGATATAATACACCAGGGAATCAATATAACTGATATATAACACACCAGGCATCGTACCTGAGATATGATATTCCAGGAGTCAACCTTGAGATACACGTATAACAAACTAGGGGTTAAACCTGAGGTACAGTAATTAGGTGTCATAGCTGAGAGATAATTCAGCAAGGGTCTTACCTGATATATAATGTACCAGGGGTATAATGTGCCAAGTGTCATACCAGAGATAACACACCAGGGGTCATACCTGATATATAACACAATAGGGATCATACTTGATATATAACACACTAGGGGTCATACCAGATATATAACATACTAGGTGTCATACCTGATATATAACACACTGGGGTCATACCTGCGATATAACACACAGGGGTCATACCTGATATAACACAATAGGGATCATACTTGATATATAACACACTGGAGTCATACCTGATATATAACACACAGGGGTCAAACCTGATATATAACATACTAGGGGTCATACCTGATATATAACACACTGGGGTCATACCTGATATATAACACACTGGGGTCATACCTGATATATAACACTAGGAATCATATCTGAGATACAGCCCAGTGACGAAGAATTATAGTAATACCTGAGATATAATGTACCATAGGATATACCTGAGATATAAATCACCACTGACATAGCAACCAGGGGTCATACTTACTTACTGGCGTTCGCTCTACACGACCACGCCAGCATCCGCGATGAACGTTGTGGTCCTCTGTAGGTCGTCAAAATCTCCGTACAGCTTCTGATGGAATGTTGCACCTCGTGGCCACGTTGCTTCTCGCTCCTGGTCGTGTCGCTTACATCGTTGGAGGATGTGCTCAGCAGTCTGGTCCTCTTCTCCGCAGGGACATATTGGGGACGACACCAGCTTGTACTTTCTGCACATGTGTGCATTCAGTCTGTTGTGTCCAGAGCGTAGCCTCACCATTACCACTTGTTCTGGTCATGACAGATGTGGTAAGGCATCTGCTTCCTGTCTAGTCTTTTGCCAGAGCCTTGATGATATAACTTTCTCCTTGTATGTACCGGTTATCTGGTTGCTCCAACTGGGGTCCTAGCCTAGCAAGCTTGAGCCTCCTCGTTTCCGGGCACTCCACAGTGTGATGGTATCCACTGGAGGGCAATATGTAGGTAGACCCAAGCTTGTTCACCTTGTGCTAGTTCAGGAACATTGTTGTTTTGTAGGGCTTCCAGAACTGATCTTGCGTCTGAGGAATACTACTGAGGTGCTCTTCAGTTGAGACTTCAATCAAAGAGACTGTCTTTCACAAAAGCTTCAGTCTCTGCTCTGTAGTTGCTGCAGTGCTTCCCTGTGGCGATGTAGTGCGCTGATTTCCGACCAGGGTGTGTGATATGAATACCAGCTCCTCCATCCTTTATGGCTCTAGTGGCCGACAGTGTGTAAACATGGGTCCATGTGTCCATAGGATAGTCTGCGTAGATAGTCGCAAGTGTCAGACTTCTACGGATGTTTATCTTCTTGTTTGCCCGAGTCAAGTCCAGGAATAGCAAGTGCCACTTTTACTGCAGACAGGTCATTGGCTGTAAGGTGATGTCTGTAGGGAATTGTCTGTGTGGCCAGTTCAGAGGCATGTTCTCTAGCCAGCTTCTTTGCTTCATGGACAAAGCTACAGCGCTTGAGGCGATTTTTGGTGAATCCCTCAAGCCTGTCCTTCATGGGGGTGGTCTGGGAGGGACTTGTACTTGTCTGCCTGGAGATTAACTTTGGTTTTTTCTTCTTTCGTGAAGAGGTTGTATACCTGTTAGCTTCTCCATGAAGGCTATTGGCGTAGACTTGGTGGCCCCTGTGATGATACGCAGCGGCTGATTTTGCACTTTGTCCAGGGCTTGCTGGTTTGTTGACCAGGGGTCATAATTAAGATATAATGTACCAGTGGTCATACCTGATATATAACACATATCTGAGATACAGCCAGTGACGAAGAGTTATAGTAATACCTGAGATATAATGCACCATAGGTTATACCTGAGATATAAATCACCACTGACATAGCAACCAGGGGTCATAATTAAGATATAATATACCAGTGGTCATACCTGATATATAATACACTAAGGGTCATATCTGAGATATGATACACTAGGGGTCATACCTGAGATATAACTCACTAAAGGTCATATGTAAATATAACACACTAGAGCTCATACCTGATATATAATACATTAAGGGTCATACCTTAGATATGATATACTAGGCGTCATACCTGAGATATAACTCACTAGGTGTCATACCTGATATATGATACACAAAAGGTAATACCTGATATATAACACACTAGGTGTCATACCTGATATATAACACACTAGGGGTCATAAGTGAGATATAATTCACTAGGGGATACCTGATATATAACACACTAAAGGTCATACCTGATATAACACTAGGGGTCATACCTGATGTATAACACACTAGGGGTCATATCTGAGATATAACACACTAGGTGTCATACCTGATATATAGCACACTAGGGGACATATCTGAGATATAACACACTAGAGTTTCATACATGATATGTAGCACACTAAGGGTCATACTTGATATACAACACACTAGTGATCATACCTGAGATATAACACACCAGGAGACATACCAGAGATATAACTCACCAAGTGTCTTATCTGATTTATAATGTACCAGGGTCATATGTGAGATATAGTGTACCAGTGGTTATACCTGACACCAGGGGTCATATAACACAGTTATACCTGAGATATAACTCACCAAGTGTCTTACCTGATATATAATGTACCAGGGTCATATGTGAGATATAGTGTACCAGTGGTTATACCTGACACCAGGGGTCATATAACACAGTTATACCTGAGATATAACTCACCAAGTGTCATACCTGATATATAATGTACAGGGTCATATGTGAGATATAGTGTACCAGTGGTTATAACTGACAACAGGGGTCATATAACACAGTTATACCTGAGATATAACTCACCAAGTGTCTTACCTGATATATAATGTACCAGGGTCATATGTGAGATATAGTGTACCAGTGGTTATACCTGACACCAGGAGATATAACACAGTTATACCTGAGATATAACTCACCAAGTGTCTTACCTGATATATAATGTACCAGGGTCATATGTGAGATATAGTGTACCAGTGGTTATACCTGACACCAGGGGTCATATAACTCAGTCATACCTGAGATATAACTCACCAAGTGTCTTACCTGATATATAATGTACCAGGGTCATATGTGAGATATAATGTACCAGTGGTTATACCTGACACCAGGGGTCATATAACACAGTTATACCTGAGATATAACTCACCAAGTGTCTTACCTGATATATAATGTACCAGGGTCATATGTGAGATATAATGTACCAGTGGTTATACCTGACACCAGGGGTCATATAACACAGTCATACCTGAGATATAACTCACCAAGTGTCTTATCTGATTTATAATGTACCAGGGTCATATGTGAGATATAATGTACCAGTGGTTATACCTGACACCAGGGGTCATATAACACAGTCATACCTGAGATATAACTCACCAAGTGTCTTACCTGATATATAATGTACCAGGGTCATATGTGAGATATAATGTACCAGTGGTTATACCTGACACCAGGGGTCATATAACACAGTAGAGATCAATGGATCATACCTGAGGTATCATAACAGGGTGTCATACTGGATATAAAAGTCACCAGTGGTCATATCTGAGATATAACACACCATAGGTATTACCTGAGATAGACAGCACAGAAATAGTCATTCCTGACATATAATGTACAACAAAATTATACAAATGCCTTAAAATAGTCACATTGTCACAGTAACTAACTGTTTCTTGACATCTTTTTCATGCAGTCTTTTAATGACCTGCCATTAGTTACAGAGGGCATTTGTTATGAAAAATTCAATAGATTACTCCATCATTACAAATGTATAAGTATTGTAGCTGGGGAAACTGAATCACTGTTGTTAATGCTTAGTTGATCTAATAAGATACATGTATACCATATACTTGAACATTTTCACTGGTGGTTGTTTTCACCCTTTTATAACAGATAACATATTCACTCGTCTTAAATTCGCCCAAAATCATTATTGTCCCGTGAATGGCAGGAATATCTTGCTTCAGTTATTTAGGTTAAAAATTTCACTTTCAGTTTAAATTTAAGCTCTCATCTTAAGGCAAAAATGGCAAAAATTAAACAGCAGCAAAAATATGCAGGTATACAGTACATTTATATAAAAATTAGAACTCTTTTCTGAAATATTAAAAGAAATGTCTTACTTAAAATGACTAAATTTAAGGAATACTCACACAAACCCAAGGCAATTTTTAATTACCATATTTAAAAATTGTTTTAAGTTACCCAAACCTTATTGCTACTCAGTGATACAATTATTTTCTTAATAGGCAAACAGTTAGAATTTAAACTGAATACCACTCTCAGTTAACTCCCATAGAAAAGAAATGAAAGAAAAGAAAAGGTGACTTTTACAGCTAACCCAGATTATTAAAAATATGGTAGTAATCGCAAAATATATTCCACAAGTGATTATGATATTAATTTGATTAAATCTTTTTTAAAAAATCTATTATTGATTGATCACATCTCGCATTTTACACTTGCTGTTTTAAAGTGAAAACTGCATTTCATTTAAATTCTTCCCTTGGTTATGATTTAGTGTATCGTGTAAATAGCAACAGAATATTTATGTATTGAATTGTGTCAATGCTGTTGAAAGTTAAAATACTTGAGCAAACAACATGTGGGGATTGAAGCATGACAGATAGTTTAAATGGTGTATGGATGGAAGTTTTTAATGTGATCACTTCATACCGAAAGTAGACATATTTCCTTTATAATGTCGGTATGTGTACACAACACAGCTATCAGTGGCCTAATATTGAGTTATTGGAAATCAATTTTCCATACCAAATAATGCAAACATATGAATGAGATTTCAGTCATGGGTTTTCCTGACCTTTTTTTGATAAAAATCTGTCAATTTGTTTGTGTAAATAAACTATACTTTTATGTACATAGACTCAGAATTGAAATGTATTTTAAACATAATCAAGTCAAACTACTTATTTAAAGTTAATGACTCAGATTTAAACACTTTGTTCTAAAATGTTTGGTATAGTTTTATATTCTAAATAATGTTTATAAGTTTAGAAACTTCAGAAAAAAAACTGTATTTGCCCGGCAGCGTACAAATGTTTGAATATGAGTGTAGATATGTGAGACGCAAAGAAGAATTATCAGTACATGTATATCATTAACAGTTTAATAGATTACAATAAACATGATAAATATATATAAAACATTGGAATAATAAAGTAAAAGAAAAAATGATGTAAACAAAAATTGTAGTGTAGTTGAAATATATTTATATACGATTAGATTTAATACATGTATTTTGTATGATTTATAAGGTGTTTGTCGGTAATTCTGATTGATGGATCGATTCAGATAGTATAAAGGTGAATAGGGTAAAACTATGCAAAATGTGAGATAATACCTGAGTACAGGTAATGAATCATAAGGCATTCAAAGTTTTGCTGCCTGCATTTGCAATAATTCTTATATTCAAAGTCTGTTGCACTGATTCAAGCAAATTACACAATGTATAATTGTGTATGTATGTATGTGTGTGTGTATATATATATATATATATATATATATATATATATATATATATATATATATATATATATATATATATATTACAGTCAACTCATGTTATAACAGACAAGTTTGGATCCAATACAATTGCTGTTATATCAAATATGCTGTTATATCAAATTTCTAGGCTTGGCTCCAAAATAATATTGCAGAAACCTCCTTTGTTGTCAAACCTGTATTAGAAGTTAAATTTCAACCCAGTATGATTGCGTGATGATATAAAATGATTACAACAAATAAACTTGTTTTATTGCTATTTTCATTCTATCATCTAAATAAATTATGGCAAAAATTTTTCATTTTTGATTGTTTTGTCATTATAACAAGTCAATTTACAGTTAAAATGCATGTTTGTTGCCAAAAATCACTACCGGTGCTGGAAAGCAAATATGACGTTATATCAATTAAATTAACATGGATGAAATTCTTTCCCATGAAATTTCTGCCACTAAAATGACTAATGACACAGACAAAAATGGAGTCAAAGAGTTGTCCAATTTTGTCTGTGTCATTAAGTCATTTTAGTGCTCTATATAATTCATTTTCATGACTTGTATTTTTTCACCTAGGTACAACACCTTGGTGTTGTTGGTTTTAATATATATGTGTGTGTATGTGTGTGTGTGTGTGTGAGTGTGTGTGCGTGCGTTCATGCCTTTATGTTTTGTTTTATGAATAATTTAGGTTTATTATTTCTTAGTTCATTGAACTAGTAAATAAGAAATACTTCCTTTATGTTACTTTTTTGTATCTACTTATGATTTTCAATAACTTTTGATTACAGGTTACATTTTGATTACACATACTAGTCACAATACTACAGTTTGATATACACATACTACTTTTGATTACACGTACTACTTTTGATTACACGTACTACTTTTAATTACACATACTACTTTTGATTACACATACTACTTTTGATTACTACGTTTGATTACACATACTACTTTTGATTACACATACTACTTTTGATTACACATACTACTTTTGATTACACATACTACTACTTTTGATTACACATACTACTTTTAATTACACATACTACTTTTAATTACACATACTACTTTTGATTACACGTACTACGTTTGATTACACATACTACTTTTGTGACACATTGCTTTTGATTACTGTTTGATTACACATACTATTTTTACACATACTAACTTTCAATTACACATACTACTTTTTTACACATATGCTTTTAATTAATTCATACTACTTTTAATTACACATTTACTTTTAATTAACACTACTGTTTGATTACACATACTACTTTTGATTACTTTTGATTACACATACTACTTTTGATTACACATACTACTTTTGATTACACATACTACTTTTAATTACACATACTACTTTTGATTACACGTACTATTTTTGATTACACATACTTCTTTTGATTACACATACTACTTTTGATTACACATATATAACTTTGGTTTGCTTGACTGGGAATATTTCTTTCCAACTCTTTCATGCTGAAAACTGTTGTTTTAGAATTTTGTGTATGTAGGGATCTGAATATATCAATTTTTGGCAAACTAACATTATTCAAAGTTTTTAAACCAGTATCTAACAGGACAGACACCACCAAATATTTTCCCATAGGCCTCAATGCTAATTTACAAAACTTCAGGTCCACTGTCACTCCCATGTTTATTATATCTGGGATCAAATAAGTACCCTGTGTTGAAAAAGATTTTTGATAACAAAATTTGCAATCAAAAGTATAGGTTGCCGTTGCATTTTTACTTCAAATTTTCACTTGTTTTACAACTCGTAGTATTCCGCACCAAAGGAAAATATCTATTCTCATATGACCCCTCCCTTTCAATTTTCAACAACCGTCAACCCTATAATTTCCAAAGTACTACCAATATTCATGTATCTTTTTTATCACCGTTTTATTTCACTTATTAATGGCAAAACTAATTTTTTCATTTAATGACCAATCAGATCACTGGACTCATATTACCCTCCGCACAACTTTGGGTGTCCAAAATGTCTGCGCCCATGTTGTAAACAAAGCTGGTGTTTTTCCTATAGATTTATCCAAAACATTGCCAAAAATGGTCAATTTGCATTTTTTGGAAATCTCACTAACTGTACCCCAAGCCCCCTTAATAATGAGGTGGGAACCCACCTGAAGAGAAACGCAGTCTATAATGTGTCATAACCCCTACCTCTCAATCCCATTCATTGATATTAACAAATAAAATGCATTATATGAAGAAGTTGTCTGTTTTTCTTTCATGATTTTCATTCAGAATTGTTTGTAACACGTATACTTCATTATTTTGAATGATTTCATATCATTATTAACCAATATTGACCATGATATCAAATAAGGGTAGAAGGTACCCCTTAATAATGGAAAAATTGACAAAATATACCATTTTCTTCACAAAAAACTTAAAATTTGGATCATTGCTTAATGAGAATGGAACCAATTAGGCACCAGAAGTAAAGAAGTGAATTTCTGAAGCTCACTTAAAAGTAAACCATGTCATTTTTTATATCATCAAATTGCTTTTATTGACAAGGAATGAAGTGCACCCTTAATAAAAGAGTGTAAAACTTCTGGGAGGGGATACCCTTACATACAACACATTTCAATAGACTTATTGTGTTCATTTATATAAAATATGTTATGTTATCATTTTCAGACATGTCCATGTTTTGTTTCATCCCTTAATTATAGTCTCATGATGTAAGTAATTAAATACAGAGGGCAGATAACTGAGTCTGACTTTAAAATGACTGACACTTAAATGGTGCAAAATGATAGTCAAATTGCTTTTAAAAGGATATGACATATGTATAGTTCTGTTTCAGATGAAAAACTAAGTCAAATTTTAATTATACTAAGTTTTGAAACCAGTAAAAGTCAATATCAGGTGTTAATTTTTTGTCTGGTATGACCTCAAGAGAGTGTTAAGTGACATTTGCTGGATGGGGGGGGGGGGGTGAGGTGTAAAAAAAAAAGTAATTCAAACAAAAAATGCATGACTGAAAATTTAGAAAACTTATGAAAAACATGCAAGGAATATTAGATTCAATTACAAGAAAAAATTGATTACTTTATAATTATCTTTACAGGTACTTGAGTATGATAATTAGATAAAAATCTCTTATTGGACAATATTTCCTGGATTTAAGAAATTGAAATATTCCTTCTACAGGTTAAAATGTTGATAGATTATGAAAAAAATGTTTTTAAAACGCCCTATTTCTAAAGAATTTTTTTTATTTACAAATTATCTATTACCCAAATTTAACACAATATGACCTAACCACAATATGGAAATTCTTGTGTACAGATCAGCATAAGGGGGGGGGGGGGGGTATTTAAATTAATTTTTATACTAGTTTACAGTGTATATGGCATGATGAAATATTTTACTGATGAGACTTAAATGCTGAAAATGCAGTTTAATACAATTTTCTTAAAAATGAGATGGTTTTTACTACCTTCAGATACAGTACATATATACAACTAAAGGTACAAAATACACTGCATGAGTAAAATGACATGGTCCAATATGTAGATTTTGCTCTCAAAAGAAGAAAATCAACCAGTCTTTACCTCAAAAAGATCTGATTTTAATTCAAATGAGTTAAAATTTACAATAGAAACATTATTTCCAAAATATTTTGCTAAAATTAGTCACTATGCATAACCATAACTATATGATTTTTTTATAAAAAAAACATGTGCATGTTTGTAGGAGAGGGTGGGGGTTATACTTGAATTTTCCAAGTACAGATGAAATTTTGACCAATAAATGGTAAAAATATTAGTTCTAGGTGTAATATAAAACATACAGATTAAAATTAAGAGATCTCAAATATGCAACAAATGCATAATAATGTGTGTAGAGGCAGCACACCTATTAAATTTGCACCTTGTGGACCCCCAACAGGTGCCCCATTTCATAGAGACCCTCAAATCTGTTTAAAAGTATGAGTAAAAGTGAATGAATTGCAATTTAGGTGATACAAATTAGAGAAATGACTTATTTTAAGGCTTCATCCAGCCTACATGTGTCAAATGTGAATTTCTCTATAGGACAGACACACCAAATATTTTCCCATAGGCCTCAATGCTAATTTACAAAACTTCAGGTCACTGTCACTCCCATGTTTATTATATCTGGGTCAAATAAGTACCCTGTGTATAAAGATCAAAATTTTTGATAACGAAATTTGCAATCAAAAGTATAGGTTGCCGTTGCATTTTTACTTCAAATTTTCACTTGTTTACAACTTGTAGTATTCCGCACCAAAGGAAAATATCTATTCTCATATGACCCCTCCCTTTCAATTTTCAAACCGTCAACCCTATAATTTCCAAAGTACTACCAATATTCATGTATCTTTTTTATCACCTTTATTTCACTTATTAATGGCAAAATTAATTTTTTCATTTAATGACCAATCAGATCACTGGACTCATATTACCCTCCGCACAACTTTGGGTGTCCAAAATGTCTGCGCCCATGTTGTAAACAAAGCTGGTGTTTTTCCTAACATACAAGATTTCCAAACTGTGAGTTGTCTCCCTTATGTCTTTTGGCAGTATGATACATTTTTTGGTTCAAAGGGTGTTTCAGTAGAAAATTGGTTAGCTGATGTGGCTATGATTTTACCATCTGATTGGGCAGGGAAGTATGTAAGATGCTATTACAGTCACCAGCTGAAGTATGTGGGTGGTCTTTGCATGGTTATTCTTGTTTACACCAACAGCAAGGACCTCTTCATGCTGATATCAGAACCAAAAAGAAACACTTACATCATTTGTAACATTTGTTTGTTTAGTTTTTTTGAATTTTTTATATTTGTATGAAATGTCATCTTTGCTTTTCTTTTTCTCAGAATATTTGATATTATGAATTCTACATTTCAGTTACGACATCTGTTTACCAACAAATATGTTCACGTCAGTACAACTAAAACCTCCGATACAGAAAGTAATAACATGGCAGTAAGTATTACATAAACGTATGTACAATGTCCATACAAATGTATTATGCATTTTTATATTGAAACAAAATCAATAAATTTTACTTATTACAAGTATATAATATGTTAAGACTACAAATGGAGTGGGTAATTTCATAGACAATTAATGATAGAAATTGATTGATGGTGGATGTACTTAGTGAGTTTATGTTTAAGTTTCCATTTCAAGTGTTGTGATTGACTGGTTTTATTGGTTAATGAAACTGCACTTGTTGAGAATATTATATCACTAAATTAGTTAAGTGAATTTTAATGGTATTCTGAGAAAACTATGCATACATATATTATTAGATATTGAAGTTTTGTAGAACGTTTTTTGATATTTTAAAAACCTGATTAAAATTCTGTAAGCATGAAGTAATTGACATGGTGTCAAGATATGCTATCGATTAACATACATGTTTGTAATGGTTTCAGAGTGGTTGTAAATTCTATTAGTTCTGTCACAAATGAAATGTTCACTTAGCAGCATATATACAAATTCTTTTTTCTTAATATTAATTTATTATTAATGTATAGAGAAAATTAATACTGTATATGTGTAAATTTTCGCCCTTAGTTATTACTGGCCCCTTTTACCATGGAAAAAAATATTCACGCTAAATTGGTCAATAGTATCACAGATGGCATGTTTGTCCATGCGTTAGATATTAAGGTAGAAAATTTCACTTTAATTTTAAATTCGCCCTATCAAATAAGGGCTAGTAATGAAATACGGCTATACAATTCGGTCCCTGGAGGAAAAACTTGCGAGCCAATCCCACCCCCTTTCAGTTTAAAGTTTCCCTGGGGAAAAACTGGCTAGCCAATTTTATCTCCAGAGAAAGAACTGGCTAGCCATTTTATCCCCAGGGAAACTTTTAGATGGACAAAGAATTGGCTTCTACAAAAGTGTTCAGTGCACTTGTATATAAATCAATAGATATAATGAATTTATTCAAATGTTAACTTGTATTTTCATAGGGTCACATGTAAGTTGATCTCTTTAATCAGTAAAATGATTAGAAATGGATCATTGTCTTTGCCCTAGATTTAAGCAGCCATTCTGGAGACATACAGGATTATTTACATGTACATTTCTCTAAAAGGATAAATCAAAGTTATATACAGTAAAACTTGCTATAGCAGCCACCTCCAGATAAGGATTACCTGTTTATAAAAGCCAGTTTTTTACAAGTCAATGACTCCATACTTCAACTAAATTGAACCTGTGTATAAGGGTCACCTGCACATAAAGGTCAATATAAAGGTCCCTTGGGTGGCCACTGTATACAGGTTTTACTGTATTTTCAATATAAAGTTGCCACAGATTTGGTACCATGTGTATTAAAGTCAATACCAGAAGATAAGGAGTTCTTGAGACCCCAAATTTAAAGTGTTTTTGCCAGTCAAGCTTCATGATCACAGTTTCTGTGTTATTTATGAAAAAGTAACAAATGTATAGAGTGCTCCCTGGCGAAGAGGTTATAGCATTGTGTTTTAATTAAGTATGAAGTCTTTCACTTCAACACATGTTCAAATCCCACTGGAACCTAAGCTTTTGTAGTGAGAAAATTTGCCAGTTTACTTGCAGAAGGCTGGTGGTGTCTTCCCAGGTACATTGTAACAAGATTTTCTCCTCCACCACTAAAACCTGTCCTCCACAACTAAATACTGAACCCCACAAGACCATCACTAAAACATGTCCCCACAACTAAATATTGAACCCCCCAAGACCGCCACTAAGTTACGATGTGAACATACCCATTATCATTGCAATATGTCAACATGATAAGTTACAATGTGAACATACCCATTACCACATGTCTCAAACGTCTGACATAAAATCTGGTAATTTTAAAGTTGAAGAGAAAGGAAATCCTAAGTTGAATCATATAAACATTTGGATTATATATATATGTATATGTAACTGTCATTATACAACTGAATTGTTTTTCAGGTGGAATTGCATAGTTCTAATGCGAAACATTGCCAATTTAAGATTATGCCAAGATACAAAGTCAAGGCTGAGGGTGATGTAGTAAGTATTTAGACCTACATTATCTACTGGTATATTTCTAGAATTAATAAAAAACAATTAAGTATCTGTTAATCTACCTTTTTCAAAGATATGCTGTAAATTTTAATTCTTTATGATTCTTAAATGAATTTAAATCCATCATTGGTATAATTTTCTTGACTTTTTAACTTTACAAAGTATTCATTTATAGCTCGCCGTGATGAAAGTCGGCAGAGCTAACATCATAATCCCCGGCATCATTGTCATCAGCATCCGCAGACAAGACTTTAATCTGGCCTATATCTTTTTAATTGATTTAGATTCCTTCTGACCTGAGCTTTTGCTTGAGACCCTGACTTTTGACCTAGTGACCTTGACCTTGGACTTTGACCTACTTTTCAGAAACTTTATCCTTGGCTACAGCTTTTCAACCATGAGGGATAAAGCATATATATTTCACATATACAATTCTTATGACCAAAACTTTCATTTGGTACCTTGACTTTTGACCTAGTTAGCTTGACCTTGGACTTTGACCTACTTTTCAAAAACTTTATCCTTGGCTATTGCTTTCAAGCCATAAGAGATAGGACATTTAAATTTCACATATACATTTCTTATGTCCATATCTTTCATTTAATACCTTGACTTTTGATCTGATGACCTTGAACTTTGACCTACTTTTCAAAAACTTTAACTTTGGCAATAGCTTTTAAACCATAAGGGATAGGGGTTTGATATTTCACATATACATTAAATATCACATAGCTTTCATTTAATACCTTGACTTTTGATCTGATGACCTTGAACTTTGGCCCACTTTTCAAAAACTTTAACTTTGGCAATAGCTTTTAAACCATAAGGGATAGGGGTTTGATATTTCACATATACCTTTAATATCACATAGCTTTCATTTAATACCTTGACTTTTGACCTAGTGAGCTTGACCTTGGACTTTGACCTTCTTTTCCAATTTTTTTAACTTGAGGTAAAGGAATAAATTATTAACCAGTCCATTGACCTTAAAATCTGATAGTTGTGTGTCAAATACCTATTTTGATAATTTTCAGCCATTTCAGCAAACTGTGTTGCCTTCTGACAACTCTTGTTGGTAAAGGAAACATTAAATGTTGACATTCTAGTAAATATTTTGTTTGTGGATAATTACAGGTATGTAAAGTGAAATGCTTCAATATCTGCATACTTAAGGTTGATGGCTGTATCCTGTATATGGTTCTACAAAATATTCTATTTTGTTCAAAACAAATCAAAGTCAGTAAGTCATATCTAAAGTAATTATTTCGTATATTTCAGGTACAAGTAGATGATCAGATCGTTTTAGAAAGTGTTAAGTCTGCAGGATCTTACTTACACGTCAGTAATGGTGTCTTTGGCGTCACATCCACCTACAGCAAATGGTAATATGTTCACACAATTTTATATATGTCTATAACACACATATCTTTTAAATTTGTTTGATACAGGTAGGCAGATATCTGCTACATTTGTTTGAATATAAGGATTGCTTGTCATAATATCTTACAATTAATTTCACTCTTAAATGATCAAAATTAAAGGTCACAGTCACTCAGATGTTGAAAATTGACATTTTGTTTGTTATTTGAAAAGTTGCATAATTTATTTCTTCTTAAATATTTTCTCTCTCTATTTCAGTCATGAATTGAATCTTTCTGTGCAGCAGTCTGGATTCACAATTTACAGGAAGTACAAACCAAGCCTTGATGATGAAACCAAGGTCAAGGTCGGAGACATGATTAGGTTTTACCACAAGGAAATGGAAGCATATTTAGTAGCGGAAGGTCTCTTTGATGATGAACTTGTGGAAGATGGTAAATCAGTTTCTTTAAGAATTTAAAATTGTATGAAACTGCATATAAAAATCACATATTAGTGTTTATATCTGAAAATGAATGCCATATTGTAGAATTTTCATTGCCAGCATTGCATTTCATACACTTACATATTCACTTAATTGTCCAATTTGACTGTTTACAATGTATCTGTTGCTTCTCCATCTGTCGTTTTCATCTGATTCTTCATTTTTACATTACATTGAATATTTTATTTCATTTAAAGTGAACTGTGAGTGATAGAACTTTTCTATTTACCAAACTGTCAAAACAAGGGAAAATAAAGTCTAGATGTTCAGAAAATTTGAAGACTCCTTTTATATGCTTTTGTTGTACATTTAATGATTTGGGTATCAAATTGCAGACAGTTTGTATTTTTTATCTTGCTGACTGATCATGTTATAATATTTGAACTTTTCCAGTCCACTTACGCATCAGACAGGTGGATCAAACTATACCAAAGACATTGTTTCCAAGTTCCTCCGCAATTACATATTGGCAGATAGAGTTATATGAAGGACCAACACGAGGTATATATTAGTTTTACAACTTTGTCATAATACAGGTATACATGTACAGTTACATAACATCTAAAAAGATTATAATAATAAAAATCCTAAAATTACACATATATCACAATTTTCTTTGTTTCATGTAAACTTTTTACATAAATGACTTCTACTCAAAGAGTACATGACTTATTTCCTCAGTTTTAGAGTATTATGAAATGACCATATTCCAAAAGAAGGGACTGGTCCCCATTGGAGCTCAAAACAATATGCAATGGATTTGGATGATTGTTTGAATCTTTGGGGGTTATTTTATAAGATAAGGTATTAATGTTCCATCGATTTTGCAATATCTAAATAAATGATGGTGCAAGACATAACAGTATCACCATTTTTCTAATCTTTTAGGTGGTATATTTACAATATCACTATTTTTCTCAACTTTCAGATGGTTTAATAACTGCATGAATATTATCATTTTCTCAACCTCCAGATGGTATAAAACAATATCACCATTTTTCTCACTTTCAGGTGGTATATTTAAGTGGGAACAACAGTGTAAAATAATTCACATGTGCACAAGGAAATATTTGACAGTGAATTCTGATGGAAATGTGACTCTGACTAGTAACCATGTAGACCCTCGCACAGTATTCCGTCTTCATCCAGTCATCAGGGTAAGAATTAATTACAATACTCGGTCTTTTGTGAAAGTCATTAGTGAATAATTAGTGAGCCATTTCATTTGCATAATTCACCATCTTTACAGGTCAATTAACATCTTTCATCATCTTCATTAATATGCAAATTTGAAATCATTCATTATATATTTTATTAAAAGTGAGTAATTTAAAAATATATATTTCAAACTTTATAACAGCATGGACAGATTAATGAGCTTTGAATCTTTAAAGGTCTGTTATTATAAGGTGGTCATTATATAGAGAATTATCTCCCCATTTTCAGAAAATTAATTTTGTAGTAAAAAGCTTGGAATATGTTTCTTCTAGTTTGTGGAAGCCAGTTAAATGCATTTTAACTGCAATGATTCATAGAATTTTTTTTGTCGGTGATGACGTTTGAGATTGATGCCAGGGTGACTTGATTGTGATGACATCTTGTTTTATTTACATACCAGTAAAGTCTTACCTACATTTCTTTTAACATTCTAATCCTGTATTCTGATGCACGATAACTAATGATGCCTAAAACCATAGATCTATATCAAATTTTGATTTTCAAATAAATTGGATTTTTAGTTTATCTATAGTCCATATAGTCCCTGTAATTTACTTGTGTCTATCTGTATAGTACAAAAATCAAATCAGGATATACTTGTACTGATATACAAGTAAAAAGTATAACTTTAGTATATTGTATGATTTAAATAAGTTCAAACTCTGTGAAGATAATTTTTCTTTCTTTAATTTTAACAATAACATCAGATCAATGTAAGTATAGTGATATAACTACATATTCCATGTATTTATATATGTTGTAAATCTCTATGGTTTGAACTTTCAAAGTGATATGCAGTTGTCCAGTCATCTGACAAGTATGTGGAAATTATTACCAAGCGCATTAACGTCATGTCTATTATGTTTTGACTGTCTATTTCTTCAATTTTTCAAATCTGTTTTCTGTACCTGTATTTTATTATGATAACAGAACCTGGTTTTGTTTTATTTTTTGTCTTATCATTTTGAATTGTTGTTCTATATCTTGTCAAGAATTTTTCACTTATATGGAGATAACACCAGCTATAGGTGAAGTGCTACCTGTTTGACCAGTGTGGAGGACTGACACGAATGCAGTGAGGGTTCTTTAACATGCCACGCCTACTGTGGCAGTGACCTTTTAAAGTCATGTCTGACTGTGACTGTTTCTTATTATGCCATGTGTGTGACAATGGAGGAGTCGCTACCAGTCTTTTAAAATCTTGGGTATATTTAAGTACTAATAATCGAAATACTGTACCTTCTGCTTAAAAATCAAAGTCTACCACTAGGCCAGTCTGCAAGCAGTAAACAGAACTTAGTGAGGGCAGGGATATGTACATGTATTTGTTATGAGAATGTATTTATTACATGTATCATACTGTAACTGGAAGGCTACATGGAAATGTTACCGTGATAATCAGTAATTATAATTTTGTAGGCATAAATATACATGAAAAGTACTAAGAAATCTGTTATAAGAGATAACTACATACATGTTTGTCATGGAAATTAATCTTTGAAAGCAGGTGTCTGTCAAAATATATATTACAATAGTTAACATATAAATAGCTGTTGCTGAATGCAGTTCTAGGAGCCATATCATATTTCCTGATATTGGTCCCTGAATCGTAACAGATTTCTCTGCAAACTGAAATACTATGGAATTGAATACAAAAGTACCTATGGGGCCTGAAATTTTCATGAAAATTTAGACTTCATTGCAAGTTATCTATTTGGTATTGAGTTTCAGATAGTAAAATTGTCTTTCTTGAATCTAACAACTTTGGGGGAAATATCAGTAATGAGTATAGATCACAAAGATGTCAATATGCCCCATTGATTAATTTATGTGAATAAATCGTATCTCAAAAAGAGCTACAAAATATCAAATTGATATAATATTCAGTTTATCGTTCTTAAAATCTCAGATTTCTTTACTTGTCAATAAAATGTTCACATATTCACAAACTATAATTCAGAATGTTTCACATTCAAGAACACAAGTCATAAAGGAGCGCATTACCTGTGTTATTTCAAAATTATTTTCTTTTTTTTTTTTTACTACTAAGATTGATATACAATAACAATTGAAGTACTGAAAGTATTTATACGAGTTGATGGCAATCATAAAATTTAATGTCAGGTATAAAACGCTCAGTATACTGAATACTTTTTAATTCGGTAAAATTAGGTTTTACAGAAAAAGGGGGGTTAGACATTTGGCCTAACCTGAATACTGATGGTTTATTTATTATGCAACAAACTACATAGATCAGCGATATGATTATGAAAAATCTTGTGCTTATAAACATCGTTTCATCGACATTAAATTCCTATGCGACAGGACAGTATTATAGCCTTACGCTTTACTTCCGATCAGTAGCCTTAATTCTCTAGGTCAATATGTGTGCATAAAAAACATTTTCCCAACTTCAAAGACTACCACGAGTTTCTCATCAGTTAAGATCACGTGAATGAGGAATGACGAGTTTCTCATAAGTTAAAATCATGTGAATGAGGAATGACGCAACTTCTATGTCCAACTTCACAGACAGATCTTGCCAATACACAGTAAGGAAAACTCATTTGCATATTAAATTGTATGAATTGTTAACATTCCAGTCTATCGCTTTTAATGTCAAATCTATCACAAGTATAATTTTGAAAAATAATAAAGAGCAAATTTATAATATCTTAAAATTCATTGAGGATGTTGAACTTACCATAATAGCATATATTTCAACAAGTCTTGTAGACCTATATTTTCATCATTTTAAAAAAGCAAAAATATACAAATAAAAGTGTGATTTGGAAATTTCAATCTTGAAGTTGAGTTTATGTTGCTAAAATGCACATACATGTGTAATTTTGCATCTATATAATGTATTATTAACCCCATACTGTCAAATGTGCTTTGACTTGTTCTCAATAAACAACTAAGCATAACATAACTGCGTTGATTGTTCCATCAACTTGTAAAAGTTAGATATACACATAACAATTCTTGAATTCCTATATATTTTGTAAAAATTGCTTGAGATACTGAATTTGGCAATTATTCATTTGCACATGATTAACTTGACCTCCCTATTTGTATATGCATATAACACTGGACCTGAGCTTATTTTCACAAAATACATATAGGAATATAAGAATTCTCATGTTATAGTATATCAGTCTATGTAGTAAAAAAACTTGCTTTAGCGACCACCTGTGTATATAGACCACCTGTTCATAAAGTTCATTCTTTGCTGTCCCCAATAGTACCATATGTGTAACCTCTTTATAAAGACCACCTCCATATAAAGAATGGTTTTCTTGTGTCCCTAAGGGAGATCTTTATTTTCAAGTTTCACTATAATTTTCTTTTTGGCTAATACCCCTTTAACTAGTAGTACAAATAAATGTATAACTTGATTGCTGATAATGTTCTGATAGATATATACAGTTTATTAGCATGCATATAGCACTATGAATTCATCTGAAGAGTGGTACAAAATTTGCATCCATAAACTGTATTAAATCTGTTGGCTGCACATTTGATTTTGACAGTGTACATACATTAAAAGACATTAAGGTTTTTTGGGCCTCAGAGATTGAAAGTTGGGACATATTCAGTCTTTTCAATAGAAGCTGAATGATTCTGTTGGTTCAATTTTCAAGAAGAGCAAAGTCAGTTTTGTTGGCTACTTTCTCCTGTATTCAGAGCAAATTTGTTGGTTTCTATCTAGGCACATATTTTTCTGCTGGCCAATTTACTTATCCTCAACTAAAAACTACTGAAAGAGTGCATATTGATTTTGGTCCATCTGTTTTCAACATTTTGGTTGCTGTTTCTTTCCATAAATGATCTAACAAAGTCTACGATGAGTTGACTTCATTCTGAAATATACAAGGGGAAAAGTGACATGGGTGCTTTTTGGGTGGAATGCAGTTTTATCTTTTCTGTGTACTCCATTCTAGTAATTCAACGTCAGTAATTATATTTTTCTTTTTTTATAATGCTTGTTGAGTTATGAAATATATTGAGATGTAAGAGTAAATATTTGATTAAATGAAGTTCATAGTGGGGCTCACAGATAGATAAAGTGATTATGTATATTACATGTATTCTGAAGTATAGTTGAAATGTCATATTTTGCTTGGAAACATTATAATTCTTTTTTATCTTGTTACATTCATTTGTATGGTCATGTAAGTGATTGTTATGTTACTTGTTGGGAAGCATTTCTTTGTTAGTTTGTATTTATTTCCTACTATTTGAATCTCAATCCGTCATTTTCATTTCTTCTTCATCATTATAATACTTTGATCAGTCATCGGTTTTGGAGCTTCAAACTACCTAGGGTACAGTCTCAAACAAATGACTCATGATTGACTTTTTGTTTACTGAGATATTTGTGAAAATTGTGAGGAATTGTCTAAGGATCATTGTGACAAAGTTTTAAAGTGATGGGGACATAGGTCAAGGTCACATATAACTAAACTGAAAGTATAAGTTGATCATAGCTGCATAATTGACAAAATTTGCTAGATGAGCACCTGAAAGCATGCACCTTGACCTCATGTTCAAATATTAGAATTATGAATTTTGCAGAAAAAGAAGAGGTTGATATGATGGAAAAATCTATAATTAGTAGGCAATGAATTTTTAAGGTCTTTGTGTAATAATTAACTCTGAATATAAATGTAATATCTATATCTAGCTGTTTGTCAAATGCTTCTCTTTCAAAAAAAAAATATATAGCTGTAGTTTATATAAAAATGTAAGTTAGATTAAAAAGGAATTCTGAAATACTTCATCTGTTCATTGAAGATGTTTATTGGGATATATAGAGTAGTAAAGCAATTTTAAATATTCTGGTTCCTGAACATCAGTTGACAATACTCTGTCTTACTGTAAAACTAAACATTTGACTTTTGTAAGTCTATTTTATTACATATTTATAGCAATATATTTGTTGACCTTGTAAGTAATATAATCATGTCTTTCAAGATTATTTAGCCGAAGTAAATCATTAATAGATCAAGTGAAAGCATATAGTGCTTTAAGTCCCAGACCTGTTGTTTTATGCAATATACATTATATACAATAGAATCTCATTATCTCAAAATACACTGGACTGCCCCATTTACTTCAAGATATCAGAATTTGAGATAATCAAACGTTTCGATTCACATATTCTTCTTTCTTGTTGGACAATAAATAGACCACGGTAGTGCTTAATTCAAATTTGTTTTAAGCAATTATCAATTACACTTTTGCTCATTAATGGGAGTTGATTGTCCAGTGTTTTGCAGGTAAACAAGTAATTTTATATAACAATTTTTTGTACAAAATGTTAACTTTTACTCACAGTTGATAATTTCGAGATAACAAGTGGCATTTCTATAATATTTTGATACTTAGGAACAGAAAAATACTTCAAGATAATTGAATTTCGAGATTAGAACTTTAAGATACCTGGAATAAACAAAGTATAAATTATAGTAAAACAATCGGCACCTGAAATAAATATATAGTAAAATAATCAGCTGGACTGGATGTTCCACTTTGACATAACCGGAATTTCATTACTCGTCCAATTTTGACATAAAAAGATTCCACCGTGTATGATTTCTAGCCACAAAGTCTTGATTTTGAACATCACGAAGAACAGTCGCATGAATCATTTAGATATGAACAAAAATCAGAAAGGCTTCAGATTAATTTTTGTCAATGAAGATTTTGTGGTGTAATTTTGTACATGTACCATAAATTCATGTATTCATCAGACATCAGTCAAAGAGACATACATTTTTATGTTCCATCAACTTAGTAATGTTGTAAATGGATTTCGTGGGATCAAAGCATTAAGAACATTTTGCAGTATGGGGTTAATAACACATTATATTGACTGGGAATTACACATATGTGTGCATTTCAACAAATTTAACTCAAGTTCAAGATTGGAATTTCCAAATCACTCTCTTATCAAAAAATATTTACTTTTGAAATTGACAAAAAAGGTATCAATTCGCTAAAAAATATAGGTCTTGAAGACTTGTGGAAATATGTGCCATAAAAAAATCAGTACGGTATGCTTTATGAGTTTTAAGATTAAGGTATTTTAAATTTGCTTTTAAATGTTACTTTTCAATTATAACTTACACTTGTGACAAAATTGATGTTAAAAGTGATTAACCACACTGTTTTAATTACATTATTCTTGTTCACGATTAATATGCAAATGAGTTTTTGGTCAAGTTGCCTGAATATTGGCTTCTTGCTGTGAAGAGGGACATAGAAGCTGTGTCATTTACCTCACAGATGAGAAACTAGTAACAGCCTTTGAAGTTCTGAAAATGTTTAACATGTACACCTATTGACATAGATATTTTAAAAGTGCTACTGTGGGGAAGTACAGTGTAAGGGTACAATACTATCTTGTCACATCAAAAATTGAATATTTATAAAGCAGCAATGTATATAAGCATCAGAGGCTTTATAATCATATCGATCACTGATCTATGTATTTTGTTATAACAGCATAATAAATACATCATCAATACTCACGTGTGATATAAATGGTGAAGAATGTGAAAAAAAATTGTGATGTTTTCATGGTAATGATTGTACTTATTTTGAAATAAAATTGTGTGATGCACGCAGGTTTTTCCTAATTCATTATATATAACTCTGGAAATAACATGTTGCATTTCCTCAGTAAAAAGGCTGACATCCTTTATTGAAATCAATTTGCATAATCTTTCAAACATATGTAACCTACACAATGTATATATTTCAGAATTGAGGGTATTATATCTGAGACACAGACATAAAGTTAATATATGTCTCTGATTATACCTCTTTTTAAAACTTATCAATTACCATCAACTCGTATCAGTACTTTCAGTACTTTGGTTATTCAGGTTATGCCAAATGCGAAAGTTAACCACATTTACGGTCCACTTCTGCAAAATGCCTGCATTACCATCAGTATCAATGAATAAAACAAATTACTGCATACAGCGCTGTAATGCATGTATATATTGTGTTTAAAATGTATTGATTTGTATACATATAATATAGAAAATTTTATTACCATAGTAATTGTTTTATTCCCTATAGTTTACACTATTGAATTATAGTTACTATAGTTATTTATAATATTTTTTGTTATGGTGGATGGAAAATGAAAATTACAATAGTAAGTTTGTGTAAAAATGTGGTACAAATATCATGATAATCTTTATATGCGTGTGTTTGGTGAAAATAATTACTGTTCATATGCAATATATTACTATGATGATCACAGGCCTTTTTCTGTCAATTTTGGAAAAATTCCATTGGCAACACAATTAGGAATTTTAATGTGAATTTGTGTCATATTGGGGAAAATTGTGTGCACACATGGAAATCTAAATGCATTTTTAAATGCATTTCCCCTTAATTTTTTTTCATTATGGTCATGAACTCAAAATCAATTTGGGGAAAAATACATACATTTTGCATTGGGAATGGGGCCGAATTTTGGTCCCGTGGACACATAAGATAAAGCCTTGGATCATCATCATCATTAATCCCCTACCAATGAAACTGGACACCTTAATAGTGTGTGACTTTGTCTGCCAGTCCTTCCGGTAAAAGATATTTTTAAAGTTCTGTAATTGCTCACATTTCATTTAATAAAGGTTTTACAGGTAGGGGAAATGTATTGAATCCTTAGTACTCTCAGAATTCTTGTTATTGTTATCATCATTGGTTATTATCCTTGTTACTTTGTATAGGAAATTGATGACATCACCGTTGAAAGCTACTGTAGAATTGAACATGTGGTTACAAGTCACTGGCTTCATGCATGTGCTGGTATGAGTTTTATTTTTACTCAATTGTTGATTATGATAATTCTGACTTTTTATAACAGCATTTAATACATATTAAATTGGTACAAAGTAGTGCTTTAAGTAAAGTGATTGTGTAATTGTTTTTTACATTCAATTATCTAGAAGTTCTATATTGATATACTAACAAAAAGTTTTGTTCCACTAAATTGACTTCAAATTATTTGGCCCAACGTATAGATTTGAGCATGTGTATGGTTTTCTGTAGTTTCTGTTACTGCCTCATTGTAAATAAAATATCTCATATATTTCAGATGAATACAAACGGAAAGTATTAGTTAATGCCGATGACACAAAATCAATGAACTCACTGAAATGGAGCACTGCTCAGCTGCGACAGGTATGTCGCCATTGTTCTTGTACAATATCTTCTGCTTTGTTATAGTATTGCAACTGAACAGTCTAATGACCTCCATATGACATTACGTAGAGAAATTGAACATACGATGTAAATATGATAGGTAAAACTAATGCCACTTAATTGTATTCTGAAGGTTCCAAGGGTAATCATGCACAATCTAAAACATTATATATTTAGACTGCAAAATTTATTTTCATTTTTCATGCAAATATATTAAAAATGCAGACCTCAAAGTGAAGTGTTTCTGAAAGGTACTTTTTTTCAGAATTTCATGAAATTTTATTCATCATACTTTTTATCATGAAGTATTTCTATTTTAAAACTAAAAAAAATATTTAGTGCACTGTTGTAAATTATATCTCCACTGAAGACAAACAATAGATCCTTTCACGATAACTGCGTTCCTACTAATCTCACCTGCGCACTTATCACTTCCGAGTGGTTAAAAGAAGTTTAATACTCAACGCAAATCATACCCAATGAAATTCAAATCGTACACAGGGAACAATTAGTCTTTAATTGGGTACTAATTGTCATGGGTAGAAATGTTTTGAGCACGAAACTTCTTGATACCACTCGGAAATGCTTGTGCGCAGGTGAAATTAGTAGGAACGCAGTTATCGTGAAAGGGTCTAGAATGAAAAAAGACCTGAAAAAGAAAAATAAGATGCCAAATTATAGACTTTTATTTATTGATATTGTTAAACTCATCAGGCCCTGAAAAACAATGGACTCTTCTATAAAGCAATGCCTTAGACCAGTCCAAATGTATCTGTAGGGGTGAATTAGTTAAAATCAATGTCAAAATGACCAACTGGTCAGGTTTGACCAAAAACATTAGTTTACACACACATATAAATAGACTGTTAACCCAGTTACAGCCAGGAAATTTGTCAAAGAACATCTTTTATGTCACATGTTAAGGTTCCATTACTGCAGGGTATTTATACGCTTATTGAAAATGTGTTTTGCATTTTAAATTTTATGTATTCCCAACTTATAATTAGCTAGCCTTGTCATTCATCAGAGAATCAATAATGTTGTACATCTACTTATATAATGAAAACAAGGCCATTCAATTCTTGTAACAGACACAGTACATGTAGCTAGACATTATTTGATAGGGAGCATAAAATACTTACTTAATACTTTCATCACTACTGACCATTAAAGACTTGTCTAAGGCAATAGAAAAGAACATATCTTTTCAATACTTAGTGATGAAAGCTTTAAGTGACTATTTATCTGATATTCATTATATATGTATATTATGAAATCGTTATTTTTCTGTTGTTCCCATTGTACAGCTGTTATAGAATCTGGATGTGTGTATGCTGTACATCAATTTTCCTTTTTATTTATGCATATCAGTCAAAACGAAACAAATATGAGTACAAACCTAATGTAAGTCTTTACAAAAAGTCTCCCAAACAAAGATAGGGAATGTTTTAACTTAAAAGTATGATGTAGGATGGCTGCAGGTTGAGTTTAACTACATTGGCATGGCATTGCTTTGATTGTTCCAGAGTTATCTCCCTTACTGTACAACTTTAGCCAAATGAGAACATAAGTCAGATTGTGCCAGTGATTTAAAATACAATGTACGTAAATGCTACCACAGCATTTAATGTACAAATCAAGATTTGTCCTAATTCAACACTAAAATTGTCATTTTCAATTAAATGAACAATACATTTTTTGTCTGGATGATATCTTGAATTGGCATGATATTGATTATATGAAATTTAGAAATGCTATCAGCAACAACTTAAAAACGCTACAAGGCACAACTTTAAAACACTACAGGCACAACTTTAAAACACTACAGGGCACAACTTTAAAACACTACAAGGCACAACTTTAAAACACTACAGGGCACAACTTTAAAACACTACAGGGCACAACTTTAAAACACTAACAACTTTAAAACACTACAGGGTACAACTTTAAAACACTACAGGGCACAACTTTAAAACACTACAGGGCACAACTTTAAAACACAACATAGCACAACTTTAAAATACTACAGGGCACAACTTTAAAACACTACAGGGCACAACTTTAAAACACTTACAACTTTAAAACACTACAAGGCACAACTTTAAAACACAACATGGCACAACTTTAAAACACTACAGGGCACAACTTTAAAACACTACAAGGCACAACTTTAAAACACTACAGGGCACAACTTTAAAACACTACAGGGCACAACTTTAAAACACTACAGGGCACAACTTTAAAACACTACAAGGCACAACTTTAAAACACTACAGGGCACAACTTTAAAACGCTACAAGGCACAACTTTAAAACACAACATGGCACAACTTTAAAACACTACAGGGCACAACTTTAAAACACTACAAGGCACAACTTTAAAACACTACAGGGCACAACTTTAAAACACTACAAGGCACAACTTTAAAACACTACAGGGCACAACTTTAAAACACTACAGGGCACAACTTTAAAACACTACAAGGCACAACTTTAAAACACTACAGGGCACAACTTTAAAACACTACAGGGCACAACTTTAAAACACAACATGGCACAACTTTAAAACACTACAGGGCACAACTTTAAAACACTACAGGGCACAACTTTAAAACACTATAGGGCACAACTTTAAAACACAACATGGCACAACTTTAAAACACTACAGGGCACAACTTTAAAACACTACAGGGCACAACTTTAAAACACTACAGGGCACAACTTTAAAACACTACAGGGCACAACTTTAAAACACTACAGGGCACAACTTTAAAACACTACAGGGCATAACTTTGAAACACTACAGGGCACAACTTTGAAACACTAACAACTTTAAAACTACATGGCACAACTTTAAAACAACACAGGGCAAAGCTTGGCCTATGGTTTCTTACTGGAACTGCTCTCCACTGTTTGCGATTGGTATTTTAAATTTCTAGATTAGGAATAACAAAGTTCATGACCTGTGGGGTCAGAAATTCTTTTTATTCATTTGGCTGTTTTAGAGTATAACTAAAGTTGTAAATGTTTTGGAGACTTTTACATGTACATTGTAACACTGGCTATTCCATATTGTCTAAATTTCAATTTCTATGTTATTTTAGACATTTATATACTAGTACAGTACATAAAAAACCATTTGCGCAAATCATTTAAATCCTTGTATCCTGAGCTAGCTTAGAACTTCCTCATATACGTAACATGCATGACATGGTGGAATATATATTATGTGTAGCATTGTATTATTAATACTTTTTTATGTCACAAGATAAATGTTTGTGTTCATATTTTTATATCTTACAGATGTAAGTCTGTATACATGTAGAAATCACCATCTGTCTGTGTGTTAGTCTGCATGTTAAGTCTGAAATGTCTTCGTAAAAACGTTTTACTGTAATAAACATCACACTATTCCTGAATAAAGGATAAAGTGGCATCTACATTCACTTTATTCAGGGATATACCTTTGGTCCATAGATCTGTCAGCAGAATCAGAATATAGGCTATGATATCCCAACAGTGAATCTCATCTAGCTAAACCCTTCACATTTGCTGTGCATGCTCCATTTGGGATGTCCATGTTATTATGTTTACTTAGCTTGGAACTGGAAATGGATGCATGTTGTAGAATGAGACAGAAGGCAGCCAGGCAAATAACCAGGATTCCTGCTTTCTTTGTGTGGGACTATTGTCTGTAATGCCAATATAACATAGAAATCCATCAAATGTCTGGAAAACAAACAAAATTATGCTAGATTTTCCAAGTACTGGTATCACATTCCTATGTCATCATGAGTTTTAACTTTTTCCATGTATATGTCACACAATTATTGACTCCTTTATTCAGTTTTGGATCAATGTTGATGTTTTTGCACCAAACTGTAACAGAGTCTGAAATAGAAGATAAAACCAAAATGAATGTTTGTGTATAATGATGAAATAAAAAATATCATTGGTGTTCAAAACATTTTATGTCTCATATGATATATGGATTTAAATGCAAACAGTCTTTTTATTATTTTAGACTACTTTATTTTGCATTTAATTCATAAACTGTGACTTAGTGTAGTCATACCAAAGTGCATGATGGTGTTTGTAATATTTTAAATTCTGATAGCTGCATGAGCATGTTTTATTACATTATTAGTCTGTGATATGTAAATTAGCCAACATCCAGAACATTGAAAATGGAAATCAATACATTGCCATATATAGTCATACAATCATCCTTTATCAGACATGTTATAAACTTTAAACAGTTTATATAAACTTTAACGTCTTGTTAAAACATGGATGATATGAAAATGAATTTTAAACCTGCCGTATTTGACCTATTAAGTGCCCAGGTGCTAAAAAAATCAGAGAAAAGAGGTGGGCGCTTAATGGGACCAATTAATAGTCAAATTGATATAAAACATTACAGTTTTTTAAGGTACATTGGTAAAATTGGTGTTGTTATTACCAAGGACACTTGATTCTAGTGCGTTGGGGCTACAGATGAACTGTTACTTTTGGGGTTTTTTTTGGTCAATATCTCCTTGTCAGCCAGGTAGAAAATATTCTCAATCGTTTGTAAAAAAAATAGGAAGGACTCCAAGGGAGGGGTGCTTATCAGGGAGATAGGCACTTAATGGGTCCAATACTGTATTTGTCTCTTTCAAACAGCATACCACAGAGTTGATCACATTTTTCAAGGGGAATTTTATGCACATATATGTATTTACTTTATCCATGGATTTACAGATAATCTTGCCATGCTGGTTTCGGGGAAAGATACTTTTTTAGCAAAAAAGTAGTTTGAATGCAGATTCTACATATTTTCATTTTTTCTATACTCTACACTATTGATCATCATGGTATATGTCTGACCTTTGACTTTAGCAAATCAAAAGAGGTTTGTGTTTCGTTTTCCTACATCATTTACATGTGGAAGATCATAATTATTAAATTGTCCAATCAATGTGTTACTGCATACTCATCCCAGTACATATGTAAGACTTTAGTCAAAGAGCTAGCATAGATGGTATTGCTGATGTTTCAAGTTTTGGTATTATATATGTGATTAAGTTCTTTTACAATCATTTGGCTTAATACTAAGACAATGATATAGAACTGAGAAAAAATGGTAGTACCAAAATAAAATGGTAATAACAATTATCCAATGCTTCTTTTAATGCTTTCAAACCACAGAGGAAGAGAAAAAAACCCAGTTTGACACGGGTTGATGTAAGTGAAATCACATTGCTGCTGAAAAAAATACTTCTATTTTTATGATTTTGTGTTATATTTGTTTAACATGTTGTTGTACGATATACAAAGATGTCATCATATGATGTCCAAAAATGTTGTCTGTCTTAGATTTATAAGTTTACACACCACATTCATTTTCTTTTTCTTGTTTGAATTTAGACCACTCAGTTTAGAATGTTTTATGATTCAATACACATTATATAAATTTGAGATTCAAAGTGAAGTTTATGTTAATTTTTGGAAGTACAGCCACTTCAAGAGTTGTCAGCATACATTGGCGACGTATATTTTGTTTACGTTTGTTGTTTTTGTCATTGCTTTTGTGCATTATGTAAGAATACCAAACTCTCTTCCTCCACTGTTTTAAACTTCTTATTATGTTCCAGCAGCTGAGAAAAGGTTCCTTACAACATAACTAATGAAATATGAGAAATCAAGGAAGCCTGTCTGACATACTTTGTAAATGTTTTGCATAGGAAACAAAGAGTTGCTCATTCCCATTTCATATTTTTTTTAATACAAACATGTTCAAGTTTCTGAAAACATAAAAAATCACATTTTTCTAAAACTTGTCCTAAGGACCCTTGTTGCAGCTGCTTGGTCACTTATATAAAATATCAAATATTAGTTCATGTTTTTTTTCTAAAACTTTGTCTATGTACTTTGTACATACATTACACGCAGTCAAAGTAGTGATTTTGAATTTCTTTTCACTATCAGATATACAATGACTGATTGAAAAGTTTTGAGCCTGACATGGAAAGATTTGACTTTGAGGAGACTAATTGTATTATTTTTGTAACATTATGCCCCTTGGTGTCTATACACTTTTACCAGTAATGTTGAATGACCTCCATGCCACTTATAAAAAAGTCCTTTTCTTGATTGGCCAAAATTTCACCACATTTTCACTGCATTTTTTGCATCATCATCTGATGAAAATGGGTACTTGAATTACCTTCTCCAACTTGAAAATAAAAGGAAGTCTGATGGAGAGAGATCATACAGGGGTAGGGGGGTCTGTTACCTAGAGATTTGTCAAATTATATAGCATAATAGCATACCTTTATTCAGTTTTTCATGTCACATAATCTTTATATTTCCCTTACCTACCCCAACAAGTAAGAAATAATATTTTCAATTGATTATCTGCCCCTTTTGGAAATAATCTTCCATGAGAATAACCACAAACATCATCAGTATGTTGGATCTGTTTCATGGTTCAGATTATCATGCAGACATGTCCAGTCTTGTATGTTTCCGATCATCTTTCAGATGTCTGGGCACCCAACAAGCTAACTGTTCTTATCTATGAGATCTTCTATAAGAATGGATTGAACCCGGTCTTGACAAATCTCCACAGACCTACATGTAGCTATATATCTCTCTGTAACTTGTTTGTCATCAATAACCATATGATGGACTTTAGTGACTATACCCAGAGTTACCACAGTGGCCCATCTTCCAGGATGGTAGTCATCCTCGGAGCTCTCCGTGTCTTGCTTAACTTCTGCCACCAACCTTTTGATACCACTTTATGCAGTTATTTAATCACTGCTTGTTCAGCAATTTGTTCATTTTGCAAATGTGACTTGCTATGTAACTTTAGAGTGTGACATGCAGTCACCACTTTAACATAATCTGTTACCAAATGACATAGGCTGTTGATTACACCAGAAATAGTCAATGAATAATATTTCTGAAAATAGACATCCTTGCTTAAGTCCTTCAACACCAGGCTTTAAACAGCCCACTTCCAGTTTTACAGATAAAATTTTTTCTCCATTCATTGTTGTGTCTACAGATTTCTCAATTTTCCTACAGTATTTGAACTAGTGTACACAACTGTCAAATGATGAAATATACATGTCTTATTGAATAATACAAACTACATCATTTATTTATTGAATGCAATGAGTTGATTCAAATTGTGTATACCTGGTAATATGTATTTATATATGTCTGTTATATTGATACCTGTGTAGAAATAAATGTATACCATGTATGTGACATTTACTGTATGTTGTATTAAATGATGTGAGCCAAATTGCATAATATGAAATACAACAAGGAACAAATCATACTTCATGATTTATACACGTGTATCAATGTGTAACATGATAAAATGAATCAGATTTCATGATGAATTTTATATCATCATAGGTCGGATTACTTCATAATGTGCTGTTTAGCAATGCAGTTCACATGACATCTGTGGTGTATCTATATATAGCCTCTACATCATCTATATAAAGATACAGTGAACCAGAGGACATAATGTGTGTTTAGATGTTGTCATTGCAATCAACATGATCAAAAGGAATTTCATCAATTTGTCATCATGGGGCAATCCATGGGGTGGAAGTGTGGCAGTGTTAGTTGTATGTTGTTCAGGACTACTAGCTTGAGCTAGTGGGGTTTCCCCCTTTATCTCAAATGGTAGAGCACCAGACTTAAAAACCAGGGATTCCATTTCAAGTCCAATCAGAGGAAGTAATTATCTCTGTTATATTTGGCATCCACATTAGGACCTGGGTTCTTCCTGGTTAACAGAACGTGATTATCCATGGATATCTTACCACAGGTGATAGCTCTCTCTAAAATAGTCAGGGTTCCAGGTTCAAGTCCCATCAGAGGCAGTAATTGTCCCTGTTACAGAGACTCTAACTAGCACATTATATCGGTTAAAAATACAATGTGATACGTTTTCTCTTATATTTAATAAGTTCAAGTTGTTACATGCCTTTGCCAAAGTCAGTACTTTAGGTTATTGTTAGAAAATTACATAATGAAGTAAACATTAGACTAATAGGTTTTTTTATTGACTTCTTACTGATTTGTGATTTTGGTTTTGTTTCACAGGTTGGCACTATAGAGGAGAAGCAGTATGATGATGCTTTTACAATACAGGGGGTGGACTTAGATTTACTCCATGTCTTCAACTACATGGCTGGAATGGTTCCTTTCATACAGAAACTTGTTGTTGTCGTAAGAAATCAAATTAATTCAAATCAAAATGATAAAAACTGCATATGCATACTTCTAAAGTAATGCCAATAACAATAGAACCTGTTATAGACCACACCATCTGTTGTGAAATTTTGGTCTTTGATGGCAGGTGGTGTCTCAAAAGACTCTCTGTTTTTAGAATTTTATATCGATATTTACATGAATTTCTGTAGCACTTCAGGGTTAAGCATGGTAAGAGTCTTACCTAATGGTTAATGACAGCATAAATCTGTTTAGACCTCATAGGGAATGTGTATATGATCTGTGTTGAAAGACTAATTCCATCTGGCACTGAAATGTGGTATCAGTGGCCTTGCAAGACAGGTTTAACTGTATTATTTTTAACTATGTATATGTCCATTATAAACTTTCAATATGCCATTTTGTCATAGTGATTCGATTTCAGTGATAGGACATTGATGTTTTTTGTCACATTGGTTAGCGATATACACGATAAGCACACGATATACATTATAAAATCTTTTATTTTCTGTTTAGTACCTCTCTTTTTGTAATATTGGCTATTAAGTGTCTTGCTTGCTTTGAACTAATGCTGTACAGTTGTGTTCATAATTTCTTAATGAATCCAGACGTACAGTATCATGTTTAGTGAGACAATAAAGTTTGTCATGCAATATACATTAAAAAGTCAAGCTACATAGAGAGAACTAATGTTGCAGAACAACATTTTCAAAAGACATTCTGTGTAATATGAAATATTGATGTTTTGCTTAGCGACATGTTAAAAACAAATTTTATAGGTATAGTACAGTAAATGATTATGTTTCCTTTTGCATTGTCATTTTGCACTTTTTGACATAACTGTAATATCTCATTTACAAATTCCAGATAACAGCTAAAAGTAGTGTCTCTTGAGATATGAAGAGAGTTATACATTAAAAAATCTATATTGATTTGAATTTTTTTCATGCATCAGAATAATTTGTTTGGCAAAATTTCAGATCAAGCTGAAGAATTTTTATAAAGCCAATTCTAATGAATTTGAATAAAATAGAAACCTCCAATAAATCCGTAAATAAGTATTAATTTAATTGTTGTTGTAGCATTTTCTTTCGCAGAATTTCATGAAATTTTATGTATTTTATTTTCTATCATAAATGTTTTTGTTTATTGAAAAATATCATTTATTGAAAATATCCCACTTACTAAACTGATCAATTACCAGAAACACGACTTTACACTAAAATAGAATTTTTATCTAATATATTATGACAGAGCATTTTTTATTTTCAAAGAAAATTGAACTGTGTACTTAGACATCCATACTTATGTTCATGCATATGATCTTTATTCCAGAAAAAAGATGGTATTAATGTCAATGCAAAACTGGCACACAACACCATGACAGTAAGTTGCTAAATATATACTGTATTCCTTTAGATTCTTGATTTTGAAATTTTTGTTTATGTTTCATTGTCTTTATTTATACCTACCTCCCCCACCCTACAACAAAGATTGGGGGTTACTATAGTCAGGCTGTCTGTCTGTCTGTATGTCTTTTTACCTGCCTCCTTGGGCATTTATATTATGATAAGGCATGGCCCAAACCATAGAAAAGCAATATAATGCCTATTTTCTCAAAACTGTCGACTTTTTGTATAGGCATATGCATTTGAAGGTTGTACAGCTTAAACTAATCATTAATTTTTGGACTTGAAAGTTTGTTGGTCCCCAGTCCTAAGGTACTATGGATGGGTCAAAACCATTAAAAAGCAATATACCGTAATGTCTAGTTCTTTAAAAAAATTTCAACTATTTTTATTGACATATGCATTAGGGACTGAACTAGAGATTATTTTGGACTTAGAAGTTTTTTGTTCCCAATACCCCAGGCACTATGGGTGGGACCAAACCATAGAAAGGCAACATAGTCCTCATGAAAAACCGTTGATTTTTTTGTATATGCATATGTATCCAAAAGTTTTCGGTATTGAAGCAAAGATTGGTTATTTGTTGGTCCCTATCCCTGGGGAAGTATGGGTGAGGTCAAAATCGTAGAAAAGCAACTATTTCTTCAAAACAAAATTAAGTTTTTGTATAGATATATGAATTTGAAAATGGTCTGAATCAAAGATTATTTCAGACTTGTAAATTTGGTGGTCCCCACCTATCAGGGCACTATGGGCAAGGCCAAACCATAGAAATGCAATATAAAGCCCTCTAAAACCATCAACATTTTATAGGCATAACCCCTACAGTGGCATCTAGCAGCCGGAATGTGGAATTAGTTAGCCCATAGGTGGCAATTCTGGTTAATGATAATTATTGTTGTTATTTTTGGGGAGTGGGATTGTTTGATTTCTGTTTTTGGCCAATTTAGTTTTGTTTTGCTTTTTGGTTTGTTTGTAAAACAATTGACCTTTCGTGAGAGCCTTACACAGTAGCCTTTGACAGACTTTGTCACAAATAAATGGTCCATCAAACATTTGTGTGATTATGACATCACAATTGAATGGTGTCAAAAATGCACATTGAGAGCCATGTGTCAGGCATTGAGGATAGGTCAATTTCCTGAGTACATTCAGTCATAGGCATTTATTTTAGCATGATTAGTGCCAATTTAAATTTGCATATATTCTTAATAGAATAAAGTCCAGTTTGATTTCAATATAAATATAATTCTGTTAAAATCATATTTCACATACAACATGTACAATGTATAAATATGGTGACACTGAATGTCCTTTGTTTAATTACAGTTGAATCTATAACCCAATGGTTCCATTTTATCTTAACTATTTTGTTTTATTGTTGGCTCACATCCTAATTAAGAGCCAGTTTGAGGGGAAGTGTCACAATCTTTGATCTGTGTTGTGGACTGATGCCCATACAGTGAGGATTCATGCCTCATTTGCTGTGACATGGGTCGTCAGTGTCAGGTCTCATCATTAAGACCTGTGATTTTCACTTCCTGTGCCTAACACATGGTAAGTCTAGTAGCTATAATCCCACACTGGGATTCCGACTGAAGACCATCTTCTTCCTTGTTCAAGGTCCTAACTCTAGCTCACTGAGATCCCCCTGTTCTCTCCATATAAATATTTCATATCAAAATAGGTATAAGTAAAGAATGTGCCTACTATATAATGCATGTATGTAAGGATGGAATTTGCTCTCTGTGCTGTTTATATATTTTTTGCTTATTGTGGAAATGCTATAACTAATATTTGATTACACTTTGCTAGGTGTTCTACAGAATGTATTGTCTTTCTTACACAGGCACTTCAGGAGATGAAGAGTTTCATGATTTACAATAGTGAACCCTGCAAAGAAAGGCAGAAACTCATGAGGAATCTTAGGGTAAAATTTTCCTTTTGCTCAGCACCAATCTGTTACCAATCTTGTCTTTTGTTCACTTTCTGTCCGTTTCCCATTCCTACAGTGCAAGTTAATTTATGTTACTTTTTCATCAAGATGAAGAAATGTTATTTTCTTTCTCTTTGTGGAGTATTGTCTCCTCTTTACTTTCTGTCTTTTTCCTTTTCCATCAGTATAAGTAATTGTTAATATTACTATTTATTTAAATCCTTTCTTTTCATCATTTTTTAACAGATTGTGGATATTTTGGTGAAACTACTACAGATACCCTTCAGGGGTAGTCCAGATCAATAGTAAGTTTTAACATATTCAAGATTGTTATTCCTCTCTCTAAACTTCACAGATTTATTAGGTATTATGTAATATTGTTTTTGGAAATATTAGCTAAGATCTCAATTTGATCAATTCTGCACTTCAGATAGACAGATTGGCTTTTTATTTTAAATGAAACTAATGCATGAACCACATGATAACCTAATTGTTTGTGCAGTACTAGTAACTTTAATGGTGATGGAATGTAACTCTACGTAATCTTCTGGCTGAAATGATGTTACTGTGGGTTATAGTCTGCTAGTGTCATTCCATCACTAATAAAAGCAATAGTCTCGCACAAACGCTATCAGGCTTCACGTGGTACATGAATTAGTCCCATTGTCATAAATTGAAATCTACTAAATCTAATCAAACATTACCTTAACATTGTGGATAACATTTTGCAGAATTTACTAGAATATTGAAACTTTAAAACATTCTTAATTGACTTATTCAGTCTTTTTCGTTAGTCAGAGTTATCTCCCATGTTAGCAAGTATCGATTGTGACGTCATGTCTTTACATGAGAAAACAACTTAATTTCACACAAATATATGATGTCACAATTGATAACTTTTCTCATTTTATGCACAAACAAATGACATCACAATCGATGCCTACTACAAGGGGCGGTAACTCTGAATAACGAAAATACCTATTTACGATGCATCTCAGAAGCACATACATGTAGTCTCTCAAACATAAATTGTATTGTATTGAATTTCACTTCCCATTGTTTTTATTTCAGCCACTTAACAAGAATATTTGTAGAAGCATATGACGTACTGTACACATACCTAATGGGCGACAGTAGAAAGAATGAGTTGTACATTGCCAAGTATATTGACTTCTTCCTGTCTCAGTTTGAATACAAAGAGGTACGACATTAGGAAGCTGGATATTGACCTTTTATTTACAAAATTTAGATCAAAAAGTAAATGTCACACTTGACATGACCATATTGTACTTCTTTTATTCTTAAATTTACTTACCAAATCATGGTTGCTAAGTCATATATACAAATAGTGACCAATGGTCGCTATTTGTATACTCCTGTTTCTATTTTGGATTTACCTGTGGACAATTGTCCGGTGTTACCTTTTAGTATTAGATGCTTACAACTCTTTGACACCTGGACACCTGATACCACCTCTGGATTTTCCAAACACTGGTATTTATCCAGTTTTTACTGTGTATGTCATCATATAAACTATTTAGAGTGGACACTACTGATTTATTTATTAAACACTAATTCCACCCCAAGATGAAATTCGGCAATCCAAATACTATAAAATTGCAACATCTCATGGGGTTCAAATTTTGTAGTTTTGAAAATAAAACAAGTTTGCTGACATCAAATTTTGTTGTTTTGAAAATAAAACAAGCTTGTTGACATAAAATTCTCTTGTTTTGAAAATAAAACAAGTTTGTTGACATCAAATTTTGTTGATATAAAAGACATGTTTGTAAAGGAAACGATAATATTACTGGGTGTAATTTATGTAAAATTTCATCATGTTTTAATTTTGCTGATTAATGAAAACAGCAAAATCAATGAAATCAAGAAAATTTTCTGATTCTACAGTATTATCAGAGTTGACATTAATTTGTCTGTACATGATTCCCAATGGCCTCTGTATACAGTTAAAGAAAAGTGTAAACTACATATTTTGTCTCTGAAGTAGACTTTACAATCAGTAAATTGAAAATTACACAGCATCATATCCCAAACAGATTTCATTTACAACCAACAAATGGTTACATGTTACAAAAATGAATAAAGGTGTATGATAGGAGTCTAAATTTTGTTTTTAATTTCTAAATCTAAGATAATTGAGATATGGTATTAAATGCATTTCAAACCCACGTGCAAGGGGAAGGAATTAAACTGAAAAAGTGAATATTTTGATTACCTTTTAAAATTAGAAACTGATCTAAATATAGATTCCTCTACAGTAAAACATCATGCCCAGAGAATAGAGATAATTTTCCTGATAATCTTTATTAAATACAATGTATTAGCATGTGAACATGATTTTTATAAGGTTGACTATGTACTGCCCCTTACTGTATTTCATCATAAAGAAATGCAAGTGCTGATTCTGATGGACATGTACATTTTTTTTTTCACTTTGTAGGGAATGATTGGGCTAAATGCAGCCCACATGGTGATGGAGCTTATACGAGATAACAGAAAAATTGTGGACAGAATATCTCATGATCATATAGACAAATTTGTAGAATTGCTGAGAAAAGAGAAGGTAAATATAAACAATACATCAGGGTTTGTTAGACCCTTAGTAGTATCAGAACCGAACTTTTAATTGCAAGTTTTCATGATAGCATGCCAGACTTAGATAAATATGCATTTCACTTGTAAATAAAACTCTAAATAAAACTAAAAATATCTTATGTGTATAAAATGCTTTGATATATATTAACAGGCTTTCTGTTTAATCTCTCTGAAAATTGAAATAAAGCACTAAATATACTTCCTCTTTATTTTTAGAACCACAGATACCTTGATCTGCTGAAAGTATTGTGTGTATGTGATGGAGTATCTATAGCTGACAATCAGAAATACATCACAGAAGTCTGGCTGATGAAGGGAAACAGGGTAATGAATATTTAATGTGTTTCAGTGTTGTTCTACATTCTGCTAGGAAATTTCTAATTCAGATCCCTCAGCTTAAAGTGAAGTGCCACATATTTTGATCTGTAAACTGATGCCAATATATTGAGAGTTCTATGTGCTACAGGTTGTCAGCTTTATGAAGTTCCAAAAAAAATTTGTGTGTGAATGAAAAATGATAATATTTTTATCAAATGCTATTCCTCTAGATCATAACAAGTGGTTGGAACCTAACCTCTCACTTGTGAGTCAAATGCTATTCCTCTAGATCATAACAAGTGGTTGGAACCTAACCTCTCACTTGTGAGTCAAATGTCATCCCTCTAGATCATAACAAGTGATTGGAAACTAACCTCTCACTTGTGAGTCAAATGCTATTCCACTAGATCATAAAGTGGTTGGAACCTAACCTCTCACTTGTGAGTCAAATGCTATCCCTCTAGATCATAACAAGTGGTTGGAACCTAACCTCTCACTTGTGAGTCAAATGTCATCCCTCTAGATCATAACAAGCGATTGGAACCTAATCTCTCACTTGTGAGTCAAATGCTATTCCACTAGATCATAAAAAGTGGTTGGAACCTAACCTCTCACTTGTGAGTCAAATGCTATTCCTCTAGATCATAACAAGTGGTTGGAACCTAACCTCTCATTTGTGAGTCAAATGCTATTCCACTAGATCATAACAAGTGATTGAAACCTAACATCTCACTTGTGAGTCAAATGCTTAACAATAAGTTCATAACAAGTGGATGGAATATGTTGGGTGTGATCTGTTACTAAAAATAAATGAAACCTGGGATCTGGAACTTGCAAAGCAAATACTTCAGCCAACTGACCCTAATTATTAATACAGTGGAATCTGTCTTGAGAGACCATTGATATAAGACCCTCTGTTTTGAGTGATCACATTTCAGATAGGGGGTGGTCTCTCAAGACAGTTTACACTTTATTCTTACGGTTGGTTTCTTGTTGGTAATGCTATAGAAATTGTGGGATACTGTATCTTGTATTTGAGACAAGGAAAATCTCTCTAAACTAAGGAACTATTTTTCCTCTTTAGAATTGTGTGTTCTATACAGACCTTGGACAGAAGATTGGCAAGGAACATGGAGTGGTATACGTGTCTACAAATCAGGGAAGATCTTGGACAGAGTTAGCTGAATTTGCTCAGGATGACAAAAGTGAAGCTTACCTGTTCTTAGAACACCAACTGGAATTATTTGGTGAAGTTTGTCATGTAAGATTGTGTGTTGTATATAGTTTCACCCCAAATTCTTTTAACATTTTTAACAGATTCAATGACATATCATTCACATTCTTTAATTTTACTGCACATGCTTTTTGTTTTGTAAAGTGATATTAGTTTTTAAATATTGTTTACTGATTTTGTTTTTCATTTTGTTTATAATATTGATTTTGTCCCTTCCATATAACTTTACTATTGCATCCTCTACATATAGTGTAAAATATAATAACATTAACCTCGGACCTATCATTTCTTAAAAATATGATATATGATCATTATGGATTTTGGATGAGTCTCTCAGTTTTATGTAGTAACTTAAGACTCTGAATAAGTGCAAGGTAGTTTTATCAACATTTGTATATGCAGAATTGGTGTACGATACAATCGGTGTCTTATGACAAGTAAGTATAACAAAGGAGGCAATCAAGTCTGAATAGGAGTTTTAAGTGAAATGTTTATACACCTTTCTGTCTTCAATCAAGTTAATTCCGTGTAAGTTTATTTTAAAGTAGCTTTCTGCTAATATTGCATGCAAGTTTACATGATTCTTTTACACATCTAAGTTTTAAAATAATCTTTCATTCCATTGTCTTTTAATTACTATGTAATGGCATTTAAACCCAAAACACATTAAGACTACATGTATCTAGAATGTACTTCTAAGGATATTTTTTTTTCAGATTCACACCACATCAAGGTCATTCATTAATTTCATGTATCTAGACTACTTCTGAAGGGTCATTATTTTCAGATTCACATTGGTCATTTATTAATTTCGTGTATCTATACTACATCTGCAGGGTGATTTTTTTTTCATATTCACCTCATACATTAATAATTTGTTAATTTCATGTATCTATACTACATCTGAGGGTCCATTTTTTCAGATTCACCTTGTACATACATTTAGGTCATTCATTAATTTCTTGTATCTATACTACATCTGAGGGTCCATTTTTTCAGATTCACCCTGTACATAGGTCATTCATTAATTTCATGTATCTATACTACATCTGAGGGTCCATTTTTTTCAGATTCACTCCAGACCATATTGTTTTTCATTCTGTTTTTTTCAGTTAATACACATTGTCAGTACAGATTTCCTTCCAGCAGTAGCAAACATTTTAAGATATTTTGAAAATTATTCATCCCAGTTCGTCTGAACAATCTAAGGAATCCAATAATTACCAAGGAAAGATTTCTAACAGAAATTTTTTCTGAAAACTTTGACTTATCATTTCGAAACTGTTCTTTGGCACATTAAAATTTTTGGTTACATTTCAAAAATAAAAGTTCAGAAAGTTTTAAAAACACTTTATGACAATTTGATTTACCCATTGTTGAACAATTTGTATTTCCAATACTTTGCCAGGGGCAAAACATTAATAGCTTCTGTATCATTTATACTTATAAAACTTCGTGACAAAAAATGCCCTCATCATTGATTACAACAAATGGGAGACTTATATTGCCTTACTGTTACAAGTTTTATGAATTATAGAACGAATGCTTATAAGAATCTTACTTAAGATGAAAATCATAACCCAAAGGCGTTTACAAAGTAAAATATAAAAAGTCAGTATTTTTATGAACTTGGATAATTGGATATTTTTTTTTTAACCCTCATGCCTTCATCGTTTGGTGTATGTTTTAACGTTTCAGGCTGGCCGTAATCATGTGAGTAATATGGAAAAGTGTCAGACAAAATCGGTGTGACTGGCGTGAATAAATCTTAACACTTGGATGTTGTTTTTACATTTATTTGTCATCATGTTTTTGGTTTGTTTAACTGTCCAACGAAATGAAAAGAATGTCAGGAATCTTAGATCTAATGTTTTATTTGTTTTAATGGTGTTTAACACCACAATCAACCATTTTTTATTTATACAATGGCATTCAGTTTTTATGGTTGAGGAGAGCCCGGTAACAATGTACCCAGAGAAAGACCACCACTTTCCGAATGTAAACTACTAACCTTCCTCACAAAATCAGCTTAGGTTCAAGTAGGGCTCTAATCTACACTGACTAGAAGTAAGACACTTTCTGACTAAAAGTGCTGTGCTCTGATTACTTGGCCAGGGAGGCCCCTAATGATATATAAAAAAGGCAATATAGATATGTATCATAGATAAACATTTAGATACAGTTGCTTTTTCTTTTTGGATCTAAAAGTTTGAAGATGCGATTTTACTGAGTTTAAAATAATAGATGCTGTGTAATGTATTTGTATTACATTCATTTATTTTTCTTGTTACTTGGTCCAAAATTGGAGAAATTGTATAAAAGGGGCATTAAATGTGTTTATTTTAGAATTTCTTTTTTTTTCCTGTTTTACTATTTAGATTGATATACAACAACAAAAAGAGATAAACACAGGCATAACAATTCTTAAATTCTTATATAATTTGTGAAAATTGCTTGAGAAGCCAAGGTGTGGCACCGTTTCATTTGCCATTGATTAACTCAACCTTACTATTTGTAAATCAATACTACACTAGACCTGACCTGATTTGCACAAAAAATATAGGAATATAAGATTGTGTATGCCTTAGTATAGCTTTTATTTGTTAGTGTACATCAAGTATAAGTAGTAAAAGTCAAGAAAATCACAATAATTTCTTTTGGTAAACACAGCTAATGCCCCCTTAATATCAAGAGTTGCTGTTTATCTTTGCTTTAAATATGAAATAACAAAAAATAATTACATGCAGAGCAGAGTGTTTTAATAATTTGTAGATTTAAGTTATAAAAATTACTGGTTCAAAATATATATAGCATTTTTTATATCCTAGTAGGTAAGTGTAGCAATTTTAGTTGAAATAGAATATTGTTTCTATGGCAACACAAAAATAAATCAAATATCTACCCAATTTATATTTCAGTGTATCCCATGATACATAGGCAGACATTTTTCTATTTCTGATTTTCATATCGTAGATGATTAAACAAAGAAACTTATATCTATATATCTATATATGTATATATTTTTGCGATATGTGGACACTCCGGTTGTATTGCAGTATGCTATTTAGACCTAGATACAAATACACACACTCCTGTATCCTACGTTATCAATGGGGCTGGGTCTGTAATCAAGCGGTGATTGATGGCTAAACGGCATTTATTGCATATGTTGGTTACTAACATCAAGTGGGAGGATCTAATAAAATTAGGGTGATACACGCATATCTATATATAACAGGGTATATCGGGTATCTGAATTTGCAAATATATAAATCAAAGAAAAGATAGAATTAATTCAGACTATTTGGTAAGCAATATGAACTAACTGTAAAATAATTCGTATTTTGAATTGTGACAATATATATAACCAACCAGAAGCTAGGTTACAAAAAGTACTACCCATATGATGAAGCTGGTCAAACTTTGAAACAGTTTGTTTAGTTGACTTCAATCTAAATATACATTATATATATGATGCTGTTTTTTTTTCTACACACATAGACATAAATACCTAATTTGCAATTGTTTTTTCTGTATTTTTTCATATTGGTATCATTTTCAGTGGATAGTTGAAACATTGAAATAAAATAAGTTTTCATTTTCCGTATGCAACCTTTGGATTGCATTTATTGTTCCTGTGCTTCGTGTCATTTCTAGGCTCAGTTCTTGTCAGATTAATTAACAGGTGCTTCTTTTCTTTTTCAATTTTTCCACTTTATAACAAATTATGATCCTTGTATTTTGTATTTCTCACCATACCTGTATTTTTACAATTAATCACTTGAGCCAGTGTTGACAGTGTCATCATTTTCATGAGACCTGACAGTATCTTACAGTATACACATGCACAAGTTTTACATTATTTGACAAGGAAAATGTGTAATATTTTATGAACATGTGTATAAACACGTGTGAATTATTTTGATGTTGTTGTCTCTGGATTCCTAGTTATTTACCATTTATTTATATTTATTGCTGAGTGTATATTTGTAGGGTCAAAATGAGTTTTCAATCAAAGTTATCACACAAGAACTAAACTACTTGACCTGGGAGGAAGCTTTTACCTGTTTAAGCGATGAAAGGCTGCCTGACAAGTTACGATCCCAGTATTGTGACCTCATTACAAGTAAGCATTATAACAGTATTTTCTAATATCAGTAATCAATTGATTACAAGCTAGCCTTTTATTCTGAGGAAAGAAAGATAACTCACATTAAGCACAGTGATGATTCTCAAACTTTTACATTTGTATGTTGGTGGATAATCATTTAGATTTGGATGAATGTTAGATCTGTCCAGGATGTCAATGGCACTCCAATATCAAATATTTTACTTTCCGAAATGGGTGTTTAAATGCAAAATTTAAATTTCAAAAATTGGCAAATAAGCATTTTATTATTGAAGTTTGGAATTTTGACATTTATGTACAATGTAAGTTTGTTTTTGTGATCCTTCACTTAATAATGACTATTACTCAAACAATTTATCTCCCCATATGTTTATATTTAAATGACATCTACTGAACTACAGAGACATGCCAAAAGTATCCAGTTACTATTGCTTTTTACTCTTTAATTCATATAAAACCACGTTTAAAAAAAATATATTGTGAAGCCATCTCTTATCACATTTCAATAGAATTTTTTCATAGTTAAAATTTTACAATTTTAATTTAGCATGGAATATGGTTTCAATATTTTTTATCTCTACGTTGATTCTGAGATATAGTTTTTTAATACAGAATTATTCAAAGAGTGACACCCCCCTGCTTTTTTAACATGTTTAAACCTTTCATGATAACTCTGCTTGGTCCTTTAACTTTGGTTAGCAAAAATTCAGATTCCCTGTGAAAATTATTTCAAGAGACAAATGGGTGCATTTTTTTTGCTTGTATCTGAAAGAGTGAGATGTAATTCGGGGAATCTATATGGTAAGAATTAATGATATAGAAAAATATTGGTCTTAATTACCCCTCTTCCATGGTAAAGTGGCACATCCTGGTTCTGTTAGATACTAAAACAATACAATCTTTTTTTTTACCTCAAAAATAGGTGTGTACTTTCAGGTAAATGATTTTGCCTTGTTGTGTTTCCATGCATTTTTGTAATTCAAACATTTGTGACAAAAACCAGTCTGTCACCATTAATTTAGATTTGTTGTGTTTGTGAACATGTGCCAAAATCATCATAGTAGACCTATACTTAATAATCTGATTAATTTTTATTTTTCAGCATTGTTTGTTGACATCAGTGATAACCACTCCGTTATTGACAGGGTCAAGTTATCATATGTATATGATGAAATAGATGAATTTGAGGTAAGACTTCAAAGGAAATTTGTAAAACTATTCTGGATTAGGCCAAAAATATTTATGATTTACAATATATCAGATTTTTAAATAAAGAGTATGTAGGTTAGAAATAAACACGACAAAGGGTTGTTATCTTTTTTATTAGTCAAGGTTTATCAATGCACTATTATAGATGTATTTCATCTAAGTTCTTTTTTTTATTAGTCAAGGTTCATCAAAGCACTATAATAGGTGCATTTCATTTAAGTTCTTTTTTTTAAGCTACCACTTTTGCACCACAACTAAATGGTACAAAATACATTTTCATCATCATCATGAATTAAGTGATTTGTTATGGGGAAAAATTATTCAAATAAAACTTGATTTTTCCCATACACTTTTTGATAAATTAGAGAGCCACCAGAAGAACAAATAGCATATTTAATTTTTCCAAATTTTTCCAAATTTGTTGTAAAAAGCTAAGGTATCATTATGACTAAAAATTTGACGAGTCTCTGTATCACTGAAAATGAAAAGTTTTATATTTAGCTGTAAGCTTTTACTTAAAACATTTGAGTCTCTTTTTATCAGCTTTTTGTAGTTAAATGTGTAAAAAAAATCAAATGTTGTCAGTCTATCTAAAGATTTTAGAATATTCTGATACAGCGATCTAACCATATATTTGTATTATTATACTATCAAGTAATTATCAACATTTATACATGTAACAGCTTATTAGGGTTACGGTAAGTTTGTTGTGTAAATCAAAGTTATTTACATTTGTTATTTCTTTTTAAAATTTAAGGGAAATTGAAGGATATTAAGTACACAGAATATTTATGTTATTTATACAGTGGAACCTGCCTTAAGAGGCCATCCTTTCTGTCACTAAAATGTGGTCTCCCAAGGCAGGTGGTCTCTCAAAAGAGGTTTCATTTACAGAAATATTTAACTGAATGGTTTTCAAAAAGCTACTGGTCTTTAAAGACAGGTGGTCTTTCAGGACAGTGGTCTCTAAAGACAGGTTCCACTGTATTGTAAATATTTAAAAATTGTGTACATAAGTTAATATGCTTCTAGGCAATTTCTAGGCAATGGAGACCCTCAAGAACATCATGTTTTCTATTCCAAAATCTGTAATATTTAAGTGCTTTGGGCTGTAGAAGAGTATTGCACAATTAAGACGGCTTGAAAAAGGAATTAATATTGTAGGTTTTAGATAAGGATGCAATGTTAATGTATATTGTTATTCAGTTTAACATAACTTCTAAATCAGGCCAGTGTAACAGAAAATCTCATCAGTCAGAGAGAATCAAAACTTTACAAAAGTGACCAGCTCCAAACATGGGTTTGTGTAATATATTATGTAATATATTATCCACCATATTATGTAGATTGGTAAAACACACTTTACGTAGTTCTGTAGTACGTTGTTTGATTATTCTGCTAAATATTTTAATATGTAGAAATTAAGTCTGTTACATTAACTTCTGTTTAGTTATAGAATTATCTTTTTACACTCTGTAATTTTACCAAGTCAGACACAGACAAACTACGAGAGAGAGAGAGAGTGAGTGGTGAGTGAGTTTGTGTTAGGGATTTTAACTTCATTTTAAAGAAATAGTAATAAAGTCAAATTGTTTAATATCTGTTGTAAATAATTACATCTTTAAATTTATTGATGCATTTCAAATCTTTTTGAATTTTTGAATAAAAATGAATACCTTACAGAAACAAAATCCAGATAAAAGTATAAATGATCTAGAAGCAGATAAAAAAACTGCAGAAATTTTGAATGATCTGAAGAAAAGCAGAGAGACCAGATATAGGCCATTGACAGCAAAATCCAGTACCAATAAGAGAACAATGAGCCTTGGATCGGTCACTATGAAACTGCCCATACTTGACCTTGATATGGTAAAACACAAACTTGATTGACCTTCAGCAGTCTTTGTGACTTTCACAGTTGTTTTAATTAAATATAGTGTTCTAACACTGCACACTAATGTGAGCCATATCTAGAGCACAGCTAGGTTTGTGTGCAGTCAACCTGAGTGATTAACATACTTCAAAGGTTAGCATAGGTCAGAGTGTTTAAGAAATACCTGAAGATTACAATATATAATAAATAGAACAAATACTTATGAAATATTTCTATGTTGTCATGTCTATGATGCACTTTAATTATTTACATGCATGTGTAATCATACAGTTACAAAACAGAGTTCAATACACCATGCAATACATAATGTAGTATTGCACATAGTTGGATACGGAAATTTCGTCGGAGCTACTATTCTAAATAGCATTCATGTTATCCAAAATATTTGATGGCGTCCTTAAAAGCAGAATAAATTTTAAATTTGTGTACACATATAAATAAATAAATGACTAGTAATAAACACAAAACTACACAAATGTTTCTATCGGTATCGTCAGACTGCACTTGATTGTTGTAATGGATGGATTCAACGAGAGCTACCCTCTAGTTGAATCCATCCGCTACAAGGATTGCGTGCAGTTTGATGATATGGATAGAAAAATATGTGTAGTTTTGTTTATAGACTGGTAGTTATAATGATTCTACAGTGCAATTTTGTAGTATAGCATGCATTATGTGATAATAATTTTAGTCATGTTTATGATTTGAACAAGCACCTTAGTATGTCCCCCAGGTGCCTGTGATTTCATCCTTGTCATTAGTTGACATCTGGTTTACCTGCTTCTTTGACTCATAAATCAACTAAACTTGCATGGTAAACACATCTTAGACATGACTCTATTTTATCTGTCCAAACAGGTACTCTAATATTTTTTATTTAGGTTCCTGTGACTTTTATATTTTGAATTAAAAAAAGACTTTGTATTGCTAGTACCACAAGTTTGTTAACTGGGTGTTGATCTGTTTAAATGTAATATTCTTTAGACAATCAGAACTCAGGTATGTATCCAGACAATACCCTCCATATTGTTTCACCTGCCTTTTACTCTTTTGTCACTATTTTAAACATTCTACAAGAAAGTAGAGACTAGGGCCAAAATTAAAAATAGATTTGTTCGATGTGCTCTGGCAGGCAGGCCCTCCAATATAGACCTCTGAGTCCAAATTGCATTAAGCAGTTTTGCAGATTTCCTTTTTCTTTCATTCAGTGCATGTCTATTTATTTAGTTGTATGATTTATATTTGGTTCTACATCTACATAAAAATGGAAAAAAACTTGGCAACCTCATAAGTCAATTCTGGAAACCTGAGTCATAACGCATCAAACAAATGCTATTTTAATTATGGCCGAAATAAACTGATCTTCGTTCTCTCTTTGTTGATGTTATTTCTCCCATGATACCTCATTTTACCCAATTTCCTTTGTGACATTGTTTGCTTGCTGTCTACATTTAGACCCTTGTCATTTAACTGCAGTCCTAACTTTGCACAGCAAAATGATACATTCAATAATTTACAGAAATCTGTATCATTTTGCCGTCCAATTTGACAGGACCAGAGTTAAGTGGAAAGGCTCTGTTACATAGTATAAGAATTAGCTTCAGCTTACATTACTTATAGCCTATAATTGTTGTAAATTGTTATTGACAAATACTTTGTTCTGCAGGTATGATACATCTTTCTCAAGATTGCTTTAGTTTTTTATCTTTTTATCAATATTACCTTCAAATAGTTATCAATGTTTTTCTATATATAGAATTATCATCTATTAATTTTTGTTTTATCTGGCACTGAAGTTTTAACAGAAATTGAAATAAATGCATTAATAGTGATTGCATGTACTGCTGTTCCAGCAGAAATACCTGATAATGTCTTGAAAATGACATGCAATTTTTTCCCAAGGATTTTGAGTAAGTCCATAATATTCAAGATTGGTAAATAATGCGTAATAATAGCTTAAAGTGGTTATGAATCAAGCCACGTGGTGGTCATTTGTGTCTTTGAAGGATGACAAGATAAAGGTCAATGAAGAGAAGGAAAAATGCTGAGTTGTTCCATAATTTTTGAAAAAAATAAATTATAGACCCTTGTCCAGTAAATGCAGTATTTGGTGACATCCTTTTTGGGAAACTGTCATTTTATTATCCACTGTTTTAGGACAACAGTCACTGGAAAAGGGCCTATTGAAAACATTTGAGATCTGATGACATTTAGACAAGTCTCCTTTTTTTTATTGATGGGAGAGCGGGAGGGGGGCGTGTTTTGTTTTTCAACATTTTAAGACATAGTGTGATATGTATGTGACTTTTATACTCTTTAAATGATTTGCACATACATATTTTAGTTGTGTTTGATTGCTTTAGTATTATCATATTTTTGTTGTGTTTTATTGCTTTAGTATTATTGATAGTTATTTCTTAGTATTGTGATTTTTTTACTATATGTGTAGTTTACCATTTATTTGCTTACAATATTTTGCAGCTAGAAAACAATATTTAGTCATGCATTGACCTACAAGGAAATTTAATTATGAAGAAACTATTATAAACATATTAATTTTTTATATATATACTTACACATTTGTACAATATTGTATACAATTTTTTTTCGAGTGCACATGTACAGTGATATAGCTTGACTTTTAAAAAGTACAAGACAATTCATTTTGGCAGTGATTTCTAGTAAACCATCAGAAACCAATTTGGTGAGGAATGGTAATTTATCAGAGATCAGTGAGTCTGCTGCACTTGTACAGTAATTCATTAAATGTCAATATAAAAGGGGGAAATGTCATTCCTGCATTTGTGTCTTTAGTTACCTGAACCAAAGATTTAATCCCTCTTTGTCTGTTAGTGTTTGTCTTGTATGATTAAACTTAAAACATTTTGAACTTAAATTGAAAAACTACTACTGAGGGAATTTGAATAAGAATTAAAAGGAATACATAGTGCCTTTCTGGGATCAAGTATTGTTACTTTTAGAGCAGTCCAGAATCTAATATGATTACAATGGCAGCCATATTGAAAAAAAATAACTACTCATTGTTTCTCTGAAAGAAAGTCAATGAAACTAAACAGAATTAGTAAGTCCATTAAAGAAAAAATAATTATTCAATGTTCACTCAATTCAATGAAATACTGTATATTGATACTTGAGAAAGTTGTTAAAAATCATTTATTTTAGGAGAAAACTGTGGTCCAAGTTCTTATGTAATGATGTCAAAGGTCATGACCTACACATCAAATAACTGGTAACTTCTATCTGCCAATATTGTGTTGCCTGTATTGGTTAATATCCATTGGTGACCATCACCATGGATAATACAGTCAAAAACTGTACTGATGCTGTTCTACATTGTACACAGGACACAAGATACAGGCTTTTCTACTTTCAATAAACATAATGCTTTACAATAATTATATAAAAAAGAACATAACAATGTACCCCTGTAAAACAGTTTTATAAAGATATGACATTGACTTTGCCCATGTACCCCTGTAAAACAGTTTTATAAAGATATGACATTGACTTTACCCATGTACCCCTCTATGTAGCCTGGGGTTCATCATTCAAGAATTTTACCCTCAGATTGAGATTCCTTTGTCATACCCTGAAGGTACGGGTAGATTCTATTAGTCACTGTCATACATGTTGTGCACCTGTAAAAATTTATATCATAGCTCTGTACTGGTTTTAATCTAATTAGGACAGCAAGCAAGCCATGTTGATCTTATCTCTGGTCAGACTTTCAGCAGTTCTTCCAACTCAGTTTATCATTTGTATTGAAAATTATTATTATGATAACAAGGTTTCATAATTTTGTTCATTTATTTTTTGAAAGCATTTTGGAACTTTTTCTCTCGGTTGTTCCAATTGATACAAACAGAGGTTATTTTGGCAAATGAAAATCATGCATTTCTTGAATATAAAACATAAAAAAGTAACATAAGAATTAACATGAAATGATAATATATGCAAACAGGACTTTTGATTAAAAAAGTCATCATTTAGACTGAGTTCACCATAGTTCATTTTAAAGCTCTTAAGTAAAAGTTATTTGAACGAATGTTCTTTTTTCTATTTTTATATGACTTTCCCAGAGGAATTTTCCATACTCTTGCTATTATTTTATTTTTTCTGACAATCCTGTTCTTTGTTGTTGTTAAGAGGTGTTGATCAAGCTTTCCTATATATAGGACTACCAAGAAAAAATTGCACCTCTGAGCTGTATCAAAAACCAAAACAATGCTGTCAATTTTGCAAATGTAGGGGTGTACAGGTAGAAGCATGACTACATGCCATTCTGTAGCTCCAATACTTTTGTTTTGGATACTAGCCTGTCACCCTTGCTATTATATGATTTCAACTTTTAAACATGTGCCAATTTCTCTTGGTAGAGCTATATTTATACGAGTGTTGGTAAAATTACCTGGATCCTGTTCCCTAAGTGTTCTTGCACTTTTGAAAATTTTTGAAAAAGTTGTAGCTAACCTCCAAAGTCTTGAAAGGTTATGTAATTTATCTCCATTTACATGTCATCGAATTTACAATTGATATATGCAGTTTTGTACTTTTTAATGATGAGGACCTTTTTATTATGCAGTGTTTGCAGGCATTCATAATTAGGCATTGTTAACCATTTTACGAAATGTGCAAGAACACTGTCTTACTCTCTCTTGCTGACCTCATATAAATAGTCATCTCCAATTGATGTAGATTTCACATGTAACTTAATATTGGATTCCTATTTACTTCAAGTAAAATTATTTCCATGTAAAATACATATGCAAAATAAAATATTTTCAAATGGCTGTCATGTAAAATATAAATGCCAGTTTCATGTCATAAAATATCAATGTTTGTAGTATTTTTCATATGAAAAATTTAATGTGAATTGAAAATTTAATGTCAATTTTAGGTCAGAACATAAATTCTTACAGCATGATCTATATGAAGAAAAATATTAGTTAAATAAGAAAATTCTGTAAAATTTTGGCTCAGTTCATGTGTAATGAACATCAATACTGAAAATGGCATGTGTGCATATGTTTTTGGAAGAGTGTGTTATGGTGCTCATTTAATGACATTGTCTTGCAGGCTAATGTACGATTACAATTAAAGGAGTCCCATACAGGAAATATTGTAACACTTTAACTAAAGCTTGAAGAAAAAGAATTGGAGCTCTAAAGTATTATATGATATATCTCTTATTGATATTTAGTCTATTTTTAACCAGTTAATGGCGGAACATCCTTAAAGTTTTATATCAGAGCAATCAACAAAGGTATTTATATGTCTATGAAACATTAAAAGAATAAATTTTGATGTTTCATTTTGCACAGGACACCAAAGACATGTCTCATTCCAAGACCTATCAGTACTTTCCTGTTCTACGTGACTGGATATCCAAGTTCCTGGGCAGTAATGGTGACATGATAGCATCACAGATAGGCAACAACATGTTAGTCAAGCAGGTAACTAAGAAATAGCATTTTATATTGTAGTGAAACCTGTCTTTTAAGACCAAAATGTGGTCTCTCAAGAGAAATTGGTCTCTCATAAGAGGTTTTAAAAGGATTGTTTAACTGCATTGCTTTTGAAATGTGGTCTTCTGAAGACAAGTGGTCTTTCATGAGAGCAGTATTTCAAGACAGGTTCCACTGTATATGGATATAGACAATTTAGGTTTAGACAATAAAGGTTTAGACAATAAAGGTTTAGACAATAAAGGTTTAGACAAAGGTTTAGACAATAAAGGTTTAGACAATTTAGGTTTAGACAATAAAGGTTTAGACAATTTAGGTTTAGACAATTTAGATTTATAAATTAATAATAATAGAACATACTGACAAATGAAGATGTTGAACCATTCATGTTAAATGGAATTATGGAAGTGTTGATTTGTTATATTTTGCAAAGTGTTGATTTTTATTTTCTAAAGTTGGAAAATATTTCAGTTTGATTTATAAAACTTAACGCATCTAAAATACAGTTAATCTTGTCTATAAAGGTTAATCATTGGGACAAGCAAAAGGGGCAGCTATAGGCAGGTAACCTCTATCAAGAGGTTTATCTATTATATAAATGTTAACAAAGGTTATGTCTTAATGGCCTTTATATGCAGATGTCCTCGATAAAGAGGTGGCCTTTAAAGCAAATTTGACTGTCTACAAATGTTTGTAACAAAATCTATGGAGATTTTAATGCAGAGATTTATATATTTAATTTGAAATTGAAATACTTTATATATTAATTGTCAGTTATCACATTTAACTTTGACACTAAAACTATTATTTAAGGTGTTGAGACTGGTTGAGTCTCTTGTGTGTTATGGATTCTACCACAAAGCGGATGATATTCTAGCTCTTCTAGAGCCTCTCATGAGCTTGATAGATGGAAGAAATGATAGACCTTACCCAAATGTAACAGGTTTGTTGAAAATTGTAGATTAGATTCACAGTACATCATAAGAGATTAACATGATAAAGTAATGTAGAATATCATACTATAATTGCATTATGATTGGGTCAATATGAGACTTTATGAAATGCAGAGAAACAATATTGACCATGGCTGACACTTAAATGTCAAGATAATGTGTTTCAGTACTAGATAACAGTCTAAATGTTAAAGGCATTGAAAAGATGGTAGTATTATATTTTTGAGTCTTCTAGGTTTTCTGACATCATGTTTATAAATAATATATATTGTATCATCCTTAAAATGTAATAAAACCCTGCATTCATGGCCTATACATTGTATTTTGTTTTTGTAAGTAATCATATAATGTCTTTTGATTATGTAGACCAAGGGGCCATTCCTATACTTGATTCTGATGTTATTGTTTGTTTTTAGGTAAAGAAGGAGAGGAGATTTTGAAATACTTCAGAACAAAGGAGAGATATCTACCAAGTGTGGAAACCAAGGCTGTCGTAGATGCTAAAGTACAGTACGTGAGATTAATCCAGTCATCTGTTTGTCTAATCATCTGTTTGCCTCTTCATAATCTTTATTCAGTTATCTATTTGTCCAGTCATCTGTTTGTCCAGTTGTCTGTTTGTCCCATCATCTGTTGTCTAGTTGTCTGTTTGTCCAGCTATCTGTTTGGTCACTTATCTGTTTGTCCAGTTGTCTGTTTGGCCAGTTATCTGTTTGTCCAGTCATCTGTTTGTCCAGTCATCTATTTGTCCACTTGCCTGTTTGTTCAGTTATGTTTGTCTAATTATCTTTTTGCCCAATTATCTGTTTGTCCAGTTGTCTATTTGTCCAGTCATCTGTTTGCCCAGTCATTTGTTTTTCCAGTCATCTGTTTGTCCACTGCTGTCCAGTTATCTGTTTGTCCCATTATCTGTTTGTCTAATTATATTTTTGTCCAATTATCTGTTTGTCCAGTTGTCTGTTTGTCAACTTGTTTGTTTGTCTAGTCATCTGTTTGTCCAATTGTTTGTTTGTCCAGTTATCTGTTTGGCCAATTATCTGTTTGTCAAGTTGTCTATTTGTCCAGTCATCTGTTTGTCCACTGCTGTCCAGTTATCTGTTTGTCCCATTATCTGTTTGTCTAATTATATTTTTGTCCAATTATCTGTTTGTCCAGTTGTCTGTTTGTCAACTTGTTTGTTTGTCTAGTCATCTGTTTGCCCAGTCATCTGTTTGTTCACTTGTCTGTCAAATTATCTGTTTATCCAATTATCTGTTTGTCCAGTTTTCTATTTGTCCAGTCATCTGTTTGTCCACTTGTTTGTTTGTCCAGTTATCTGTTTGGCCAATTATCTGTTTGTCAAGTTGTCTATTTGTCCAGTCATCTGTTTGCCCAGTCATCTGTTTGTTCACTTGTCTGTCAAGTTATCTGTTTATCCAATTATCTGTTTGTCCAGTTGTCTATATGTCCAGTCATCCATTTGTCCAGTCATCTGTTTGTCCACTTGTCTGTTTGTCCACTTATCTGTTTGTCCAGTCATCTGTTTGTCCAGTTATCTGTTTTCAGCATTCTGGTGTCCATCAAATGACTTGAGGTTAACCAAATTTGGAATTATTTGATCAATGGCATTTACCAATATTTATCAGTTATGGTACTTATAAATATGCATGGAAGGCTTAGTTCTACTGGTCCCAGTTGTTCATCTTTTGGTTAAATTTAACCAATGATTAAATATAATCCATAGCAAGCCATATAAACTATATATGTATATTTTAAAGCATTCTTTACATAGCAATTTGTATATTTCTCTTTTTCTAGGGCTTTAGAAGTACTGAATTTGTTCTTCAACTTGATTTTCAACCTGAGATTAGAGGTATGTTGGATTTGAAGATAAAGGCATACACCTACAGTTTGTGTAATTTGTAGGCTTAATTATCAGTGCTAATTATGTATTTTCATGAAAACATTAAGTAAAGCCATATATAATGATGAAAGTAAAGTTGGTTTAGATAAGATATGAAAATATTTCTTTCTATTTTTTGTATTTTTCAGCGATTTATGTACGTGTTTAAAGTGACCCACACACAGGCAAATCGACCAGGAGCTGTCCCTCCAGAACTGGGTCCACTGCTTTACGAGTCTTTTGATTTGAGCAAAAATTCAGGGTATGAAGAGCTTTAATTTCCTTAAACACTAGCTTGTATCTTGAATGTGAGGGCTTATTATCAGTTAACCCAGAAATATTGATAAGAAATCGAAGTTTAACAGCTTGACATTTGTCAGTAACCATTATGATCAGTGCAGTTTACTATAAAACATTGATGGGTCAATAATTGGTGCATTTTACTATAACACAAGGATGGGCCAATGATTAGTTCATTTTACCGTAACACCAGGATGTGCCAATAATTGCTGCATAACACAAGGTTGGACCAATAATTGGTGCATTTTATATAACACAAGGTTGGACCAATAATTGCTGCATTTTATTATAACACCAGGATGGGTCAACAATTGGTTGCATTTTGTATAACACAAGGTTGGACCAATAATTGGTTGCATTTTATATAACACAAGGTTGGACCAATAATTGCTGCATTTTATATAACACAAGGATGGGTCAGTAATCGGTTGCATTTTATTATAACACCAGGATGGGTCAATAATTGGTACATTTTGCTATAGCACCATTATGGACCAATAATTGGTGCATTTTACTGTAACACCAGGATGGACCAGTAATTGGTGCATTTTACTGTAACACCAGGATGGGCCAATAATTGATGCATTTTGCTATAGCACCATGATGGGCCAATAATTGATGCATTTTGCTATAGCACCATGATGGACCAATAATTGGTGTATTTTACTGTAACACCATGATGGGCCAATAATTGGTGCATTTTGCTATAGCACCATGATGGACCAATAATTGGTGTATTTTGCTATAGCCCCATGATGGACCAATAATTGGTGCATTTAACTGTAACACCAGGATGAGTGAGTGATTGATGCATTTTTTTAGCATCAGGATGGTCCAACTTTTTTTCATCCCATGTGTCATGTAAATGATTTTATTCTCAGAAAATAGAGCAGCTTTGAATTACATTCCAGTTGGATTGTATGAAAATGAATATCATATCTTGAGGTAGAAAGGGTACGAAAGAAAGTGTCATCGTGAAAGTGAAAATTTATTATTTTGTGCTTATTCCTGTTAAAGATTTCTTATCTACTTCCTGTACATGTGAAAATACAGTTTTTTGTTCAGTCATATATATTTAATGTGTTCTGAAATATTTTTAAACGTTAGCTGTGTACTGATATTTGAAATATGATTTCATACCATTAGCTTATAGACGACTGATATTTGACCTGATATTTGACATGTATTTATACCACTGGCTATACTGATTATAGTTGACATGTATTTATACCACTAGCGATACTGATTATATTTGACATGTATTTATACCACTAGCTATACTGATTATATTTGACATGTATTTATACCACTAGCGATACTGATTATAGTTGACATGTGTTTATACCACTAGCGATACAGATTATATTTGACATGTATTTATACCACTAGCTATACTGATTATAGTTGACATGTATTTATACCACTGGCTATACTGATTATATTTGACATGTATTTATACCACTGGCTATACTGATTATATTTGACATGTATTTATACCACTAGCGATACTGATTATATTTGACATGTATTTATACCACTGGCTATACTGATTATATTTGACATGTATTTATACCACTGGCGATACTGATTATATTTGACATGTGTTTATACCACTAGCGATACTGATTATATTTGACATGTATTTATACCACTGGCTATACTGATTATATTTGACATGTATTTATACCACTAGCGATACTGATTATATTTGACATGTATTTATACCACTGGCTATACAGATTATATTTGACATGTATTTTATGCCACTAGCGATACTGATTATATTTGACATGTATTTATACCACTGGCTATACTGATTATATTTGACATGTATTTATACCACTGGCTATACTGATTATATTTGACATGTATTTATACCACTAGCTATACTGATTATATTTGACATGTATTTATGCCACTAGCTGTACTGAATATATTTGACATGTATTTATGCCACTAGCTGTACTGAATATATTTGACATGTATTTATGCCACTAGCTGTACTGAATATATTTGACATGTATTTATACCACTAGCTATACTGATTATATTTGACATGTATTTATACCACTGGCTATACTGATTATAGTTGACATTGTATACCACTGGCTATACTGATTATAGTTGACATTGTATTCCGTCCACCACTGGCTATACTGATTATAGTTGACATGTATTTATACCACTAGCGATACGGATTATAGTTGACATGTGTTTATACCACTAGCGATACGGATTATATTTGACATGTATTTATGCCACTAGCTGTACTGAATATATTTGACATGTATTTATGCCACTAGCTGTACTGAATATATTTGACATATATTTATGCCACTAGCTGTACTGAATATATTTGACATGTATTTATGCCACTAGTTGTACTGAATATATTTGACATGTATTTATGCCACTAGCTGTACTGAATATATTTGACATGTGTTTATGCCACTAGCTGTACTGAATATATTTGACATGTATTTATGCCACTAGCTGTACTGAATATATTTGACATGTATTTATACCATTAGCCATACTGATATTTGATCTGATTATGTCATGCCTAATTTACATAATTGATAACCAAATGTAAGTTTTGATTCAGTCCAGCTCTGTCACCCAGTAGTATTTGTACACATTTAATCCTTATAGTTGCATTGACCTTTCTTTATGTATAACTGGATAAACCCTGTATTATGTCATGTTCCTACATTCTTTCAATAACATTCTTGTTTGACAATTCAGATCTACTAACAGTTTCTTTTCTTTTACCTATATTTTCATTCTACCAGACAGACAGATAGATAGACAATATATATATATATATATATATATTGCCCTATATATATATATATAATATTATGCTATATTATACCTGAGAGAGAGAGAGAGAGAGAGAGATTAATAAATAGATAGATGGATAGATAAATAGATAGATAGACATACATAAGATGCACACCATCAAGATTTTATTTACAAATACTTACAAATACCTTATGTAAAACCTTAAAGACTTAAATCTTCACTACCGCACCTAACCCTTGTTCAGGATTTTACAACCTTTGCTAAGTTTACCTGTTTACCTGGCTTGTGCAAAACCTTAAAGAGTTAAGTTTCTACCACTACATCTATTCATTGTTCTGGATTTCATAATATTTGCTATGTGTACCTGATTACCTGGCTTGTGTTAAAAATAAGGACTTAAGTCTGTACCACTACTATCCATTGCCCTGGATTTCACAATATTTGCTATGTTTACCTGTTTACCTGGCTTGTGTTAAACATCATAAAGGACTTAAGTCTGTACCACTACTATCCATTGTTCTGGATTTCACAATATTTGCTATGTTTACCTGTTTACCTGGCTTGTGTTAAAAATAAGGACTTAAATCTGTACCACTACTATCCATTGTTCTGGATTTCACAATATTTGCTATGTTTACCTGTTTACCTGGCTTGTGTTAAACATAAGGACTTAAGTCTGTACCACTACTATCCATTGCTCTGGATTTCACAATATTTGCTATATTTACCTGTTACCTGGCTGTGTAAAACCTTAAGGAGTAATGTCTAAACCAGACCACCTAATCCTTCTTCTGGATTTTAAACTTTACCTGACTTGAACAAAACCTTAAGGAAATAAGTCTCTTCCATGGCCATCCTACCCTCTGGATTTTACAACCTTTGCTTTTACCTGGCTTGTGTAAAACTTTAATGAGTCAAGTCTTTACCACAACACCTATCCCTTAATTGCTTTGGATTTTACAACCTGTAATGTTTGAAAACATGATGTTTGAAAAGCCATAAAGAATCTCAAACATGGCACCTATCCCTTGTTCTGGAGTTTACAACCTTTGCTATGTGCTGTAATATGGTCTTACTTACAAATAACGTATAGCTATATAAATGTTTTTATATATATTTTAACCATGCTAGTGACTTTTTTCTCCCAAGCATTTGTTACAAATATAAAATCACATGTCTCATAACTAAAAGTTCAAGGTCACTTGTCTTCAAACTTGAAGAACATCAGACAATAATGCATATGTATTAGCTTCTAGTAACAGAGCCGGACTGGCTCAGTTGGTAGCAGCACTTGACTCTTGATCGTGAGGTCATAAGTTCCAGTCCAGCCGGCTGCAGGTCGGTTTCCTGTCCTTCGGATGAGACAGTAAAAACCAAGGTCCCGTGTCACAGTAGCTGTCGGCACTTCAAAGAACCTTCACTGCTCAATGGCTGTAAGTGCTGAGCATTAGTCAAAATTTGAAGCCCTTTACCGGCTTTTGGTGACATCTCCATATGAGTGAAAGATTCTTGAGTGAGACATTAAACAACAATAAACAAAAGCTTCTAGTAACATCACATTATATACAATTTTTCTTTTTTGTATTCCAATAATCCAAGAATATTTTTACCATAACTTAGTAACATATCTTACCTACTCTGATATCTTCAGTATGTTTATATATAACCTTATACATGTCACTTTCTTGTCTAGATAAATTTATTTTCAGCTTACGCTTGTAGATGGCAAATTTCTTGTCATACCTAGATGTTTAGTTTGTATAAAATATAAACCTTTATAAAGTTTTTTTTGTATGTTCTATAATCTTATGATCAAAATCATATTACTTTCATTTTGTCATTTTCTCATATTTTTCTGTTTATTAATCTCTATTAGTCCCCTATGAGGGAAACTGGGGAAGGACTACATCTGTCAGTCCATCAGATTGTAATTTCTCATCATTCAGTTGATATTCTGCTGTTAAAATACTGACTTTTACAGAGATTCTTTGTTGACTGGTATAGATTCTAAGGAGTAAAAAATGAAAAATCACAAAATTTTGTCAAGGATGAATAATAAAATTGTAATTGTGATAAGGGGACATTGATTCAGGAATACTCAGAATATTTGTAATATACCTGTATGAGCACATTTGTAAATCTAGGACATGGGTCAGCTGAGATTTTGTTTTTGTTTAATCTTGTGGTGGTGTATGTAATATATAGTCCCATTGTGATAAGTCTGCATAATTTGACTTAGTAACGTAAGTTAACGCCGGACATTGGACCTGACCATTTCAAAGAATGGTTAAGATGTATTATTTAGAATAACAATTTTACATGTAGTATGAACCTGTTCTCTCCTGAATTATGACAGTAGACCATACTATTTCTTGTTTTGGGTGAGTCTAAATGTGACCACAGAGGTTGATGAGCTAGATATAACATCAAGTGATCACTCATTGCAGAACCTAGGTTTCTGACAGCATTTTTATACATTTTATTTGGGAATAGCTAATGGAGGAAGATAAAAGTAGATTCTACTCCCATTTTGATACCTGTTTGTAAAACATGATTTGATATAATGCTATCAAAATCAGTATAGTATAAGGTTTGACTATAATAGACCCGTTAACTGTAACTGTGGTCCTGTAACCTTGAGTGGCAAAATAATACAGATTCCCGGAAAATGACACCAGGAAACGGTCAGTTACTATAACAATGTCTATGTTTTTGCATCATTTTGCCACTTAAAGTCACAGTACCACAGTTACAGTCAATGGGTCTTTTTTATTTCCGATACAGTAACAAAAGATAATGGTTTGATGTTTAGATATACCTGTATGATGTATTTTTACACCATTAGTTGTTTTAATTCTTAGTCTTCACATGGAACGGTAAGGATGTAGAGTATTGTGTTTGTGATTTTATGATAACCAAGTTCTTCACAAAACACCTTGTCGTAATGTTAGACACTTTGTTTTGCATGTTGACAGTAAAATTGTTGAATTTGTTATTGACTGCCATTACTTTGCGTCTGTCTTTCCAACCTCCATCTGTTGGACATTTCCAAAAATCTTCTCCTGAAACTTTGCATTAATGACAAATAGGAAATGTTGATTCAAGCTTGTGTTTGTAATTTCTATAAATTAACCAGTATTGCTGCTGTTACTGTAGATAGAATGTTGACATATATATGTAAGTCAAAGTGGACAGAGTACCTTATCAGACATGCCAGATTTTCAGAGGTGAGATTTCATCTCCATTCCTCACAGCTCTATCTCCTAAATGGAGAGGAAATGGTGTAGGATGTTTGATTACCTTTATCAGATTGTACAAGCATAGTGCATGGCACTTAAAAAGCTGTTAGAAATAATGGACCACTCAAGGAAGAACATAAACACAGTCATATTAAACATCCCTATCCCTGCTTCACAGGGATGAGTGACAAGGTCTGTAAGTAATCAAGCCACTCATTTAATCAAGCCAAAGCATTAAAGATATGTAAGTCAGGTGAGTGATGCAGGCTCAGGTTAGCCTCTAGTTGTTATCTCTATTGATACAGTGTACATGTATTAGTCAATTTTAAACTATAGATGTGGATATTGATGCATGTAATTATCGGATTTCACATACACAATTATCATAACAAGATATGTATTTTATATGGAAAACTGGATGTAATTATCAATATTTGAATTAGTAATACACAGTATTAAAGGGATCCATTGTATCAGGGAATCAGTTAGAAATTACCTATCTGTGATATCACTGTGATAGTTCCTTCTTCAGATGTGTCGTCATGTATTGTAGAATCAATCAAATTTTTGTTATGGTTTGATTTCGTTTTTTTGGCTTTACACCCAGCAGTTACTTTTATAGTAATTATGGTTATGTCCTGATAATCCTAACGAACATACCCTTTTCAGATATTTTACTTGTTTTGCAGATTATATCTTAAATCAATTTTATTGATTTACAGATTTATCTAATACATGCAGTGATCACTTTCTTCAGCACCAATTTTAAAAGATTTTCAAGCAGTCAAAATTGCCATTTCTTCAAGTTTACTTATAACATGCACAAGGGTTTATATCATAGAAAATGCAACATGTACATTTCTTGTATTGAAAATGAAAGATGAATTTAAATGCAGATTGAAGCATGCATACAAATATAATATATAGATAAGAAGTTACTAAATTTCTTGTCTGACACTTTCTATTCTGATTTGCCTGATTATTAGTTAATGTTGAAGCAGGATGCATGATTTTCAAAGATCTGGATGCATTAATTTTATTTGCTTTTATCTTCTATATTTCTTCACCTATCTAATTTTTTAAGACACAGTCTTTATATGCTATCTAAACAGACCTTACTATAATAGAGTACTTGTATGTTTATATCAAAGCAGCTGTTTATAGATTCTGTATTCATTTGTTTGTTTTGTACCAGTATTATTTCAGTCGGAGAAATAAGTAAGACTCAAGCAGCAAAACATTTACATTCTCTAGGCATAATCATGCATTTATAAGGTTTAAGAATTACTTTCCTGACGATCATGAAAGCTAATTATTTAATAATATCTCAAATGGGAGTTAACTCTAGGAAAGGGGAGATAAGCAATGTAATATTCAAAATGGGAGAAAACTGTATCATCATGCGTTTATACATGTCTATCATCTCATTATCATTAATATATTGAAAAATTTACAATTTATTTGAGTCAGAGATATAAGTAAGAATATGACAACAGTGCATTACTGTTTATACATTTGCAGGGACAGATATATCATTTTGACTCAGATATAATAATTTCAGGAACTACTCTGCCACTAGGCATAATTGATATTTTTATATATCAGTTATCTAATTGTTAACGATATATATTCAGAAATAGTATCGGTATATATAGCTGTTTTTTGTGTTGTATGAAATAACCATTGTCTTGTTCTTAATTTTCCATTATACAAATGTTTAAAAAGAATTCTGCCCTATTTAGGAGTTAAACTTATACTTTGCAATATATTTTTAGGGTTGCTAAAGCTGCATTAAGGAAGTTGAGGGATATTTTTGACAAGACAGCTTTTCTGAAAGACTATGATTTAGTGAATGTACTCAAGGTATGTTAAGACAGTGCATTAAATGCATGTTATATAATTATATACAAAATGTTTGCAGTTTATTATCAAATCAAAACTTCATTATTCCCAAAAGCACAAACGTCTCATGACATCTATATGTCTCTTAATGGTTGGTACTGATGTTGGTGGGATACCCAGAGATAACCCATGTGTCTAAGCTAGAGTTGACTACCAGCTCATATATTTTCTCTGTCCAATACTTGTCCTACTGGGATCACATTGGAGAGAAGTTAGTGGATGAACCACTGCACAAGATCTGCTAATCCAGTAATTTATCTGCTCCCTGTCTAAAACTTGTCAAACTGAGATCACATTGGTGAGAAGTTGGTGGACCAACCACTGCATAAGACCTACTTACCCAGTTATTTATCAGCTCACATATTTTCTCTGTCCAATACTTGTCCAACTGGGATCACATTAGTGAGAAGTTGGTGTATGAACCACTGCACTAGATCTGCTAATCCAGTAATTTATCTGCTATTTAATCATGTTAATGGTTAACTTTGTCATTATACAAGGTTCTCTTATATAACAGACCTTACATTAAACTGTGCTCACTGCATTGGCATGTTATGTTTATGTAGGGAAAGGGTTTATGAATGATAAATTGTTAATTATAATTTTTATTTCTGTATCTTTTTTCTTTAAATTTGGTAGAAATTTCCGGAATTCTTAACTCAAAAATAATTATTTTATTTGAAATGGTCAATCATTGTGGAGGGTATTTTCGCACTTGTTTGTAATTCTTATCATGGCATCTCTATTTCCTGTTTCACTTTGTCAGCATCAATTCATTGGTGTTTGTGAGGTGTCACATGATGGTGTGAACTAGGAAGTTGCGTATGATAGGAATATAATTAACTTTTGTCTGTAAAATTGAACGGGAGTTTTTGTATTTCTTCTTTTGTGACTTCTCATACTTTGGACTTAACAATAAAATTTACTTAAAAACATGAATTATTATTTCAACACAGAACCACAAATCTGTACAGGCAGCACAGTTAGGTCAAAGTTTTTTGTACTACACTAGTTTCTGGTGTATTGACCAAATACATTATCTAAAAAAATCTAGGTAAATGTGAGAAAAAAAAAATAAAAAAATGAATGTATGTTAAACTGCCTAATAAGTTTTTGTCATTAAGGTATTGTCTGATGTCAAATACTCAAGACTTTAAAATTGTTTTTCCATATTTTTCAGGACTTATCATTTTATCAATATGATGAGATGATAAGGATGTCCATGCATTTACTGAACAGATACTATTCAGCTTATAGCCAGCTATTTGATCAAGCAGTTCAGGCCCAGGTAAGTCTTGTACTTCAGCATTCAGCTATTTGATCAAGCAGTTCAACCCAGGTAAGTCGTCTTCTCAAGCATTCATCTTTTTGTTCAAGCAGTTCAGGCCCAGGTAAGTCTTGTACTTCAGCATTCAGCTATTTGATCAAGCAGTTCAGGCCCAGGTAAGTCTCGTACTTCAGCATTCAGCTATTTGATCAAGCAGTTCAGGCCCAGGTAAGTATTGTTCTTCATTCATCTTTTTGATCAAGCAGTTCAGGTCCAGATAAGTCTTGTTATATTACAGGTTCTCATCACAAAGAAATCAACAGATGTGTACAATACTCTTGAAAAACTTATACCACGATTGAGAAGAATGTCTGCTGCCAAAATGGGGGACTCAGAAACACAAGAACTGATCAGTATACTTGACCAGTTGATTAGGTAAGTACAATATAATAATACACAAACAGAGAAAAAAAGAGCGTAGCTGTTTTGTAGGTCATAAAGGGCCAAAGAAGTTAAAGTTTTGATACAACTTTTAAAATCTTCCTCTCAAAATCCAACATTTCAATCACTTTCATACATGATATGTAGAACCTTTCAGTCAACGCCTATGATGGTTCTTTTACATGCCACACCTCCTTCGAGACAAGACCTTGGTTTTAAGTCTCATCCAAGAGACTTGTTACTTTCACTTTGTATGCTGAGCGCTTGGCAAAGGAACACCCTCTACCATTTTTAAAGTCCTTGGTATGACCTGGTCTAGGCCTTGTGTTGTCTGTGCCTTAGTTTTTTATGTGTTATGCTTTTATGTTCCCCAGTGAACTTTATCTCACTTTTTTTTAATCTTTCAGCATGTGTCACCTAGACGGCGAATACGAGGAACCACACGGTATGAACCAGAGCATCCTGTACAATTATGGTCAGTACCGATCTCTTCAATATTCACAATATTTTGGGGGGCAGGTATTTGGCTTTTTGTTATGATGAAGTTTGAGTTCTGTTGACAGCATTTAAAGACTTTGGGATGTCAGTATAATATTGGTCCAGTTTACATTGATGTCAAGTACATGTATATTAAACATGTTAGATATGTGAAGAGAATTAACAATAAAAATGATAAATTTGGTTGGATGATTTGGGTGTTTAAAGAATGTGATAAGAATTCTAGTCTTACTTATTTCAGATTAATGTTTCATTCACTGCCTTACTATTTGTGTTATTTGTAGGTTTGTTAGATGACATGTTTATTATCCTATCACAAGATATTGATGTCAAACTACTGGTAAGTATCACTGACACTGACAACTGTACACATCCCCTCTCCCAAATTTCCCATTTTCACATTTATTTAACTTTATTGACAATCCTTTCCTCTTTATCATATTTACAATAGATAAATCATAATCAAGACATACAAAATATATGTACAATATCATGAATATTCATTTATCTAAAGGATTATTTAATGGTTGGTTTTCTGAATGTGGTCTCTCAAGACAGGTGGTTTTTCATGAGTGGTCTCTCAAGACAGGTGGTTTTTCATGATAGTGGTCTCTCAAGACAGGTGGTTTTTATAATAGTGGTCTCTCAAGACAGGTGGTTTTTCATGAGAATGGTCTCTCAAGACAGGTGGTTTTTATAATAGTGGTCTCTCAAGACAGGTGGTTTTTCATGAGAATGGTCTCAAGACAGGTGGTTTTTCATGATAGTGGTCTCTCAAGACAGGTGGTTTTTCATTAGAGTGGTCTCTCAAGACAGTTGGTTTTTCATGAGAATGGTCTCTCAAGACAGGTGGTTTTTCATGAGAATGGTCTCTCAAGACAGGTGGTTTTTCATGATAGTGGTCTCTCAAGACAGGTGGTTTTTCATGAGAATGGTCTCTCAAGACAGGTGGTTTTTCATGAGAATGGTCTCTCAAGACAGGTGGTTTTTCATGAGAATGGTCTCTCAAGACAGGTGGTTTTTCATGAGAATGGTCTCTCAAGACAGGTATTACTGTTCTGAATATTTTATATAATATCTTTACATTATGATATGACTTTTTACCAATCGATCAGCAGACTGCTCTTGGAGAAAAAATTTAATGAAATTGAAAATAGAAAAAGAGAAAAAAAAGGAATCAGAATTATTTGTAATTTATGCAGACATATGTAATAGGTTTCATAACATCTCTCTGTTATACACATGTCCATTAAAATTTTTATTTGATTGTCAATTTAACATCTTTGTAAAAACCAAATATTGGTCACTGAAAACTTTAAAGGAATCATTTCTATATTTCACTATTTAGTGTACAATATTTGTATTTCCATCAACATGATCAATGGCGTATGGCCAATTTGGGGTTTGTTTTGTGATCAAAAGAATGGGACTTTTGGATAATATATTTTTAATTAGTCATCAAAACTTAAGATTTTACTTTGCAATCAACAAAAGTCATTAGTATTTGATTTATTTTTGTATTATCTTTGTTTCAGGACCAGTACTCAGGACAGAAAAAAGTTTTTCAGCGTACATTTACTGTGCTGAAATTATTGGCCAGAGGCTATAAACTGGTACAAGGTCGTTTGTTTGATCGACTGGACATGTTACTGACCAAAGAAGGCGCTTGTGCTGAACTGGCAGAATGTCTGACTGAGGTATATTTGTATTTGTCTACCCTAAATATTTCCCCTCAGTAGCACTGATGTATGCATGAATCTGTATTCTGATAATGAAAATCTTGAAATGGGCATCAAGGTCATTGACATCATATTTAAAATACCTTGATCTTCTAACATACCTAGAACCAATTGAAAAGGGGCTGTATCAATCATGTTGCCAGCATGCATACTCAATGTACTCATCTTGCAAAATGTGTTTCAACTGAAATCTATTGATTTAGATTCAAGTGCTTTGTTCCTTTGTTTAGCTAAAGAATGTCGCAACTAGATTAACTTCGGTTGTATTTGTTGAAAATAATTCATTATTTTTGATACAAGAAATTTCATCTGAATGGTTTGCTTATATTTAAAAATCTGCATAAAATGAAAAACAGAATTTAAATTTCTTCTGCTTTTTCTCATTCTGGTTCACTTTGTAGGTATTCACTGGAAATTCAACTACGTGTATGAAAATCAACGGAAATCAAGTACAAAAAATAATGGCTCTTGTTGCTAAACACAAAGAGTCTGTGCCACAGTTTTTGGACTTATTAAATGCTGTTGTGAAAGTAGAAGAACTTGATTTGCCATTGAAACGTAATCAGGGATTTGTGATGCAGTATTTTATGCAGTTTCGAAAGGAGGTTGCTCATGTTATTGACAGAGATGAGACACAGAGGTATATTTATCATCTTCATGTATCTTGGGCATATTTTTAACTCTGACACAGTCTATCACTTGTAGTTGTTGTATTTCATTATCTGAATACTGTTTATATTACCAGTGTCCTTTGAAATTGTCTGGCCAAGTTTTATAAAAATCATCAGGAATGATTATTGAAATGTCATCTATGAATGATCTCCATTGCTTGTCAGAGATATTCTCAGATTGTCATTGGTCAATCTTCCAAAAGTTCCTGCTCTAAAAATACCAGGCCAATTAATTTGAAAATTTTCAATTTTTCTATTTTAGCATTTGGGATGAGTTAAATAAAATCAACTTTGAAAGGGAAATAACTCCAAAAGGAAGCGTATTGTTGCCTTTTTCTTTTAAAGTAGATATTTATATGCCAATCAGATTTTGCGCTTACAGTTTTCCTCTACCTTTTACAATTTGATATTTAAAAAAAAGACATACACATAGAAAAATAGACTTTCACTCAAGATGAAATAAAAAAACACAATTCTCCAGTTATAAATGATTGAGAACAAGAGTTATTTAACTGAATTAAAATTTACTTCAGACTTTCAAAATAATAAGTTTTAATTGATTGTATAAGTATTCTGAAATAATAACTTTCCTCACTTCTTTTCAGGGAAAAAATTTTAGTGGAACCAAATAACAAGGAGCTTGAATATCTTATTGCAGTAGTGGATTTACTTGCAACATGTGCAGAGGTAAAAAAGTTATCCTCCTTTCAATTCTGATACATGTAGATTTGGATGTTATAACACAACCATGAAAATGCATTTTAAGAGAGTATTTTATCTGAACTCTTAATTGAACTTTCCTCTGCAAGCCAAGTTTCAATAAAATTCAATAAGGAACAAGGGATTTGGGAACAAGCGAACCGCATATATTTATCCAGCTCCCTATACACTGATACAAATTTTAGAGTCACAATTTAAATAATTAAAGTGAAATTTGGTATTCTATCATAAAATTTTATAAAATTCTATTCATTGGAATTCAGAAAATGTTCCCATTTAAGGTATTGTCCAAATCATATAACTTGATGGGTTGGAGTATCCTTTTTATTATTATATGGATTTTACCATATATGAGGTGACAAAGAGCTCTAGAGTAAAACTCTGTCGCCCCTTAAGACACATTTGGACTGGTCTTAAGTAATTGATTTACAGAAGATTCCATCATTTTTCAGGGGTGGATAAGTTAAGCCACTTAATGAGTTCCTTGTACAATCTTTATAGAAACAATGCTGGAAAATGTTAAATTTCAGGTTTTTTGTAAGTTACATTGTTTCATGTAAGGCATCCAGTAATGTTTAATGTTTGACATTATACATGTCAAACTGTGAAAGAGAACTTGATTTAACAAGATTATTATAGTCCAAATCTTACAATTTGTAGGGAGAGAACAGATTTATTGAATCCATCTGTCAGACAATCTTCAAGATTCCAGAAATTCTGAGAATTTTGACGAATCCAAATATCAACGACAACTTGAAAAGACCATTTTTGCGTTTCTTTGTGTGGGTCTACTTGAACACTGCAGGTGGAATGATAGAAAGTGGTGCTGGTGATCTACCACATGACAAGTAAGTACCAGTTCTGGACAGAGAGGTTGATATTGGTCACCCATATATTGAAAATAGGATATAAGAATAACTCCTTGAGTAAATTGTGTTCTCCAAATTTGAAATTTCATAAAAAAGTCATGATATAGTCAACTCTGTATTTTCTTTTATCTATATCTAAATGTCTGTCATTTAAGTATGCTAGTTCATTTAAAATCTCAGTGTTATGACTTCTAAATACTTACAAATTTTATTTACAAGTACAGTGTATCTTTATTTGAAATCAAAATGATAAACAGCAACCTTTTCAACCAAGGTTTTAATGTATTTAAATATGAAACAAAATATGAATATACATGTGCATTTCCATGGGTCTCTCCATCCACACATTTTTAATTTTCTTTTTACAGAATGATGTGGGAGTACATTAACGGCATTACCAAAACTCTTGATGTGATAACAGAATACAGCAAAACAGAAGCAAAAACTGTCAAATTGTTGTTAAAGCGACCACCTACAAAAGGGTGAGTTGATTCATGTTCATCTTACTTATTTATATGCATTTGATATTTATATTTCTGTTTTGAACTTTAATCCAAACAGTTTGTCTTGTGTTACACTAGATTTATGTGGTTTGTCTAATTTACTGGTTTTCACAGAAAACAAAAAAACAATTAAGTAATTGTCTTCTAAATAGTTATGCAAAATGAACAATTGTCAATATAAAAAATATGTGGCACACCTGTTATAGCAAAAACACTTGATATGTGCTCAGAAATAGAGATTAACATTGGCTCATCTCAGGTGTGCCAAAAATATCAATAAAACATCAATTTTGCATGACCCTCCATGGTACCCCAACAGTTTCCTTGATAAATAAAGAAAAATTAATTCATTTTAGTGATTTTGTTAAACAATTTAGGTGTTTGAAGAAATAATACACTTTGAAATTTAACAGAAATACCAGTATGGTTAAATTAGTTGAATTATATAGAAATACCACAATAGAAGTGATTACCTAGTTTATTTTTGATACAGTGAAGCTCTGTGCTATACAAAATGTTGGATGAATTCTCTGACAGTCATGGTTAGGAGGCTATCTTTAGCTGAATAGTTACAGCATTGTGCTTTAACTTATCTATCCCTGAAAATAATGGACTCTACCTAAAATCAGTGACACAGGTCAGTCTAATGTGTCTCTAAGGATGTAAAGGTTAAAGGTAAAGTATCTCACCTCTTACTAGTCAGTATGAGTTCATTACATTAAACTGTCACAACAATTTAAAGAGACATCATTTTTTATTTAATCATTGTTTATGCCATACAATGCTAAGAAATGATAGGCCAACTAAAACATTGTCCAGAATTAGAGATTTGGGGATATGCCAACAAAAAACTTATACATGCTAAAATTTGAATTATTTTGCAAAAAAAAAAATCCAATTCATTATACTTAATTCATTTACACATTTAAAAGATTTGAAAGCTTTGAAATGAAGTTATGCTTATAGATGAATAAGAAAAGAACAGATTTTCCACATTCTAACTCTAGTGTCTGTTAAACATTGTTGCATGCACTTGTATTTTGGACTAAAATTTTGTCTTTCCAAACTGTTGATTTTTATTTGTTTTATCATGACTAGCTTTAAATGTTGTCTCAGTCTTGCATTCTATTCAGAAGATGTAAGTATTTGTATTGAGGCAGCTTACTTACCAGGGGTCAACAATCATAAACAATTTTCATTTGTCCTACAGGACAAGTAGTATTGAACTCTACTTGACTGAATGTAAACATTTCTTGTCCAAAAATTGAGTGTTACATTAGTTTGTGTTTAAAAAAGTTATTTTTATTGAATTGATTTTTATTTTCAACAATTTCGCTTGTCCTGTCACACATGTGATAAGTATTGGTAACATTTACTTGTCCAATTGTACAATTTGACTTGTCCTGTCACACATGTGATAAGTATTGGTAACATTTACTTGTCCAATTGTACAATTTGACTTGTCCTGTCACACATGTGATAAGTATTGGTAACATTTACTTGTCCAATTGTACAATTTCACTTGTCCTGTCACACATGTGATAAGTATTGGTAACATTTACTTGTCCAATTGTACAATTTCACTTGTTCTGGACAACAATACAAATGTGATCGTTGAGCTCTGTTTATACCTTGCAGTACTGCATGGCTTTATAAATCATCTGTACTTTGTATTTTGTTTTATACCTGTATTGTCATTTTGTTGGTTTTATTGACATAATGCACCTGTCCTCTAATTCTTTTTTATACAGTTTTGACACGTAAGTATTATTATGATTGCTTCAATGACAACACGTAACTCATTGGGGATACTTGTTTTTTTCTGGGATCATGATATAAGACAAGTGTCCCGTAACTTACTGTACACATATTATATCCTATCTAGAGACTGTATCCATACACTTACTATCCACATAACATATCCTGTATAGAGGATATATAACCTTCACAAGTAGTTAATATTACTACTCAGCACAGTTATTCTTTTAAAATATAAATTGGGATTGTTCACCATTTTTACAAGTTTGAGAAATGTTGTCTTTACAAAATTGATCAAAATCATGGGTGTCTCATTTCAGTAGTCATCAAATAAAGACTCAGGAAACATTTTACAAAACATCGTAAGTCGTAGATTTTGTCGGTCAACTACATTCAGACTTGAGACCATTTTAATACAGTAAATCTTGCTTTAGCGACCATCTGTGTATAAAGACCACCTGGTCATTTTGTCCACAAGATGGTCTTTATATACAAGTTTCACTGTATATCATTATTATGAACACAAATGATTCTAGTACTTCATTTCTTCCAAAAATTCCTAAAATTACAGATAAAAAGTTTCACAGGTACATTGTATTTCCAGTAATCATATTTTAAACAAGATCATATCTTAGAAAAACACATACAAAATACACTTGGAAATTGATAGAAAGCAAGTGATTTTATAATATCTGATCATTGAAAAAAACCTGTATAATAATTTTTAGTAAAAACAGAGATATACAAGTACATTGTACTTACTCTTATTTTCATTCTCGTTTGAGTCCCCGAGGGTACATGTATATATATATATATATATATATATATATATATATATATATATATATATATATATATATATATATATATATACATGAAGTCTAATTGACAGATATGATCATCTTGAGTACTATAACATTGGTATTACGTTTATAATATTTCACACTAAATTGGTTCAATAAGAATTCTTTATATTCCTTATAACCTGGTGGGATGGAGTTTTGTGAACCCTTTCTTGACTTGGAGGAGTTCAGATTTTAGGTAATGCAGCTTAACAACTTTAAAATAATACTAGCACGAGTAATTATTCCTATGTGTCATCATACCCCTGTGTACCTAGTGCAGAATAAAAACCAATTTTTATCAGGCAAAAGTATATCCAACATGAAAATTTGTACTTGAAAGGTGGACAATAGGGCACTCTTTATGAACAGTACATGACCTGCGGTGGACAATATTCATGTATCTGTATTAATACTTAAGTATTATACAAAATTATATCCAAATAATGCTCTAATCTTATTCCATATATCAAACATTGATCTGAAAGCCTTTCTCTATTATGATGATATTGTCTGTAAACCTCAAAATCCTATGGCCATTTGTATAGAAAGAATTCAAATTTGCACCTTGTGCCAAAACAGGTTTTACATTAATAACTGTGTAAAGGCAGCTCTTGTGATGGGTGCAACATTTCATGGATCTTAATTAAGAAAACATTCATAAGTACTCTTAAATTTGCAAGATTTTATTTTAAAAAGTAATTTTGAGTTGCAGTAAAGTTAATAAACTGGTCTTAGGTTTTGTTTAAGGTCAATGAACTTTGGCCTTGTGACCTAGGGCTTACGACTTTTTGATAAAATGGATCCCAAGTCACCTAGGTGTATGTGCTGTCTTTTTTATCCACAAATAACTTGTTAATAAAGACTCAAATTTTCAATTACCATGATTATATTGGATCTGATTATATTTAATTACTATACTTGTCTGAACTGATCAAGACCAGACACATTTTTATATTATATGTTACACAATACAACACAAAAGACTGCTAAAATACATTATGACACCTTTCATATGATTCAGAACAAGTAAAATTAGGAATTCTGATTAAATTGTGATAAATATACAAATATGTTTTAGCTGAGTTGAAGCAAAGCAATTGTTTTGATGTTCCAAAAGGCAGTTTTGTCATTGCTTACCATATTGTAAGTAAAAAACATCACATTCACTGAAATCAAACATAGTCATTGGTATGTGCAAGCGGTTATATTGTGTACGTAAAATCACCTGCTTGTATTGTTTTTGATGGGCTCCATAAAATGAAAGTCAAATTGAGCATCATACATACCTAAACTGTTGTAATCTGAAGTTCAGTGGTCAACATAACACTTTAGCAAATTATATATATATATATATATATACTGTGGAATCAGAAAATTTTGTTGTAGTTTTAATTTTATTTATTTCTTAGTTTTCATTTATCAACAAAATTCAAACCATGGTGAATTTTTACTCAAATTATACCTAATACTAGTATTTTGTTCCTTTACAAACAGACTTTTTATTTTATTGTAACGAAGTTAAATGTCAGTGAATTTGTTTTATTTTTAAGTTTCATTAACTACGTTTTTGGGTTTTTTTTTGGAATTCCTCTTTTTCACTACTTAGATAAATATACAATAACAAAAAAAGATATTCACAGGCAAAAAAATTCTTAATTTCCTATATATTTTGTGAAAATTGCTTGAGAAACCAGATTTGGCACTTTTTCAATTGCAATTGATTAACTCAACCTTACAATTTGAACATGAATACCATATTGGGCCGTTTTTTTTTTTTTTTTGGAATTCCTCTTTTTCACTACTTAGATAAATATACAATAACAAAAAAAGATATTCACAGGCAAAAAAATTCTTAATTTCCTATATATTTTGTGAAAAATTGCTTGAGAAACCAGATTTGGCACTTTTTCAATTGCAATTGATTAACTCAACCTTACAATTTGAACATGAATACCATATTGGGCCTGACCTTATTTTCACAAAATATATAGGGATAAAGGATTTTTATGCCTGTGTGTAGCTCTTATTCATTATTGTACATCAAATACAAGCAGTAAATGTAGAAAAAATTGAAATACTTTCTTGGAGTAAAACACAGCTAATTCTTATAGAAACAACGAAGTTTTAACCCCACAAAAATGTCTGATTCTACACTATCTCCTTCTATATATAAATCTCTTACTGTGATAAATCTAGAAAATCATTCCTGTATAGACCTGATATGTACCAATTTTTCTATAGCCAACTCTGGAGTACCGAATTGAATTTGGACAGTAACCAAACTGATTTGGGAACAATTCCCAAAATAAAATTATCAGAACCTCTTTACATCCTTTGGTATGTATCTATTAACCACAAGGTAATTCCCTCTGTGGTGTTGGTACATGTTACGGCTTACAGTAAGCATATCTACAGGTATATGTTTCCTGTCAAATTTCTCTTCAACTCGGCTTTGACATTTGTGATGGTACCTCAATTTTTTAAATTTTTCTTATTCAAGATAACTTCCTTTACTGTATCTGCTTCAATGTAAGCCTTGCAACTTCTAAAAATTGTGAACTTTCCCTTCAAATTTATGTCTGATGTATCAGAATCATCGATTCTGTGAAAATTTTAAATTCTAAAATTATGACTTCTCAATAATAAATCCAGAATAAGTCACATCAATTCGTTCTGGATATTTTAATTTGTAATACATTTTTGTTGTCGCATTATTCAGGTTATTTTTCCCTCATTTTAACTTCTTATCTAACAGACATATCTGTGTCTGCAAATATCCATGGCAACAAAATTTTGACAGTATATTGGTTTCATCATGTCTATCTGTCTCATTGTCAGTAGATAAAAATTTAATGTGATTGGAATTGAATCTGGAATAATGATGATTATGCCTTTTTTAAATATATGTAGTTTAGTTATAATCTATTCTAAGTGTGAACTTTTTGGATAAAATTGCTTTTAAGCTTAAAGTTATTACTAATCATAACAACAAAATAGTATGGCTGTTGCGCAGACCTCATTGGACCTTGTTACTGTATACAGTGGAATCTATCTTGAGAAACCACTCCTATCTGCCACACAGATGTGGTTTCCCAAGACAGGTGATCTCTTACAAGAGGTTTTATTTGTAAAGATATATCAGATTGATTCTCAGTATGCTGTCTTACATGACAGGTGGTACCATGAGTGATCTCTCAAGACAGGTTTCCCAGTACTACCAGCACATGACCAAATACAATATGTAATACATTGAGTATGAAACTGAAATCAATATAAAAATTTATAAAAGGGTGTAAAAACAATTGAAACAAAATTGCATAATTTACATACTTTGTTGATGCACATTCAGTGGCAGGCCCAAATTTTGTCCAAATACTTTGCAGGTATGTGTGCATAGCCCTCAAATAAACAGTACCCAATGTATTTGATACAAAAATGATATTGGTAGATAGATATTTGAACATGTACTTTACATTATTTGTTTGTAGTTTATATATTTATTTTAGCATGTTTTTTGTGGCCTTTATTTTAGGAATGATGAAAGGTTACGTATGTTTTTAACTTTCTCTCTTTCATGCAAATCTTTCTGTTGCTAAATTTATGCCTACATATACATAAATATTACTGGTATATAGTATTTTAGTAAGATAGAGATAGATGAAATAATAATAATAATTATTATTATCATTGTTTCACTATTGAGAAATATTTTTAAAATAAAATTGATATTTTTCACGTGTGAAAAATATCAATAATGAAGGAACTACTTTGTGAAAAAATATGCAAAATTCTGTTTAAAAATTTTTATTCAATGACTAATAAAACATAATAAAATACCAAATTGCCTTTATTGTTATTAAAACACTTCTAGAAATGGTGTGGATAAAAATTCTTAATTTGTGTAAAAATATATATATATATAACTGTAAAACTGACAAATTTGGAGGGATGATGGATCAAAACCAGCTGGAAACTAACAGGCAATGCAATGTTTTGAAAATTCCATTATTTTTTTTACATTTTACTTTTTTTGCGATTTTCTTGAGATCATCTTACCGTGTGACAGTATATTTTTGGTATTTCTTATGCATAAGCACATGCAAGAAACATTAATTATTCTGTCATACTTGTGAAATGAATATCATACACACAAAAAAACCAAAAGTTCTCTGTATCTTTTATTTCAGATTTACATGACATGCCATTGCTTTTATGCGTATTTTGCTCTATACATTCTGTCCTTCTGTACGGTTATTGTAATGATGTCAAATGATGTTTTCTCACAATTTTTACACTGCTTTTTTAATCTAATGAAATTGTATTGTAACTTGAAATATGTGAAAAAAGTAATACTTTATATAAAAAGATAAAAAGCAGCCTGATCACTGATACAATATTGTAAAGAATAGTTGAATAGATATTTAGACAGTGAGGTGGTAGTATTCAAAATTGCAGGTTTCAATAAAGGCTTACAAATGTAGCAAATAAATCAAATGATTTAATTCTCCATTTTTTAAAATTCCAACTGTCTGCCATCTGCATTTGCATATAATGGCTTTGCATACATACAAAATTGTATTTAATGTGCTTAGAATGACAAGCTAGCTTTTCAGCATATGCAATGTATATATATATATATATAATATGATATCTTTTTTCATCGTATCTCAGGATTTTTCTGCTTAAATGCAATTTATGAATTTACTATCGATGTAGGAAGTGTAAATTCTATAATATAGATGGTAAATAACATTATGTCCATTTGTTTATAACCCTGTCAGAATGTGACATTGTTAGAACAAGGACAGTCATTATAAGATGATTCTCTGTACAGAACTTGGCAGTTCTATTAGTATTCCATCCAGAATTTCCCAGCATTATTATAGTTTTTGGTCGTCTCTCAGCATGTTTATGTATGAGGGCTTTGGACTCCACTAGATTCAGAACATCGGCCATTCTATTAGAATTCAATCTGATCAGAGTTTTTTAGCATCAATATAATTTGTGGTCATCTTTTAGCACATTTATTTGTGAGGACTTTGGAAATATGATTGATTCCACTAAATACAGAACATCGGCCATTCTATTAGTTTTCCTTCTGATCAGAGTTCCATAGCATTATTATAGACTTTGGTCATCTCTTAGCACGTTTATTTATGAGGACTTTGAAAATATGATTGATTCCACTAGATATAAGACTTCGGCAATTCTATTGCGAATTCCATCTGATCATATTTCTATGGAAACTAAATACTTGATAGTACTGTGATGCTTCTTTTGCATCTCTTCTGTCCTGCAATTTTTATCTTGGAAATATTGAGCTGCAGGTGATAAAAGCTTACATATTTTACATATGATCCCCTTAACATGGTCATAATTTCCTGTGGATACCCTATGATCAAGATCAGTTTTTGCAGTTTCCAACATACAAAGTATCCTTTTCAAATTTCCTCCTGTCTTTTCCAAATTGCTTTTTCAAAACTCCATGCAAAGATTAATATTGTCAAAAACGACCTTACTGACTGATGTAAAGCATGCATGCTGGCTAAAATGGTGAAAAAATTATCTATGCTATTCCTCCTAATACTTGTGAACATTTTCTATAAATACAGAAACTTCCATGTTAAATGAAATTTTGCAATTTTGAGTTGAAAATCCAGGAAAAAGTCATCATTTTCAATAAAAGATGGTTACAACAATGATATTAATGTATCTGCATTGTATTTGAAATCAAAACAAATCATTTTTTTACTTTAAAAGGTGATATGTAGATCTACTACACATTCTGATCAGATTTCAAATGTTGTTATGTGTTCTTACCAAAGAATTACATTAACAATAAGTGACTGACTGGTTTTTCTTATACTCATTATAGGGATAGAGGAAATTCAAGAGAAGAGATCGTCAGAGGTAGTATCCACTATCTGTTTGAGAGCTGCATGCCTTTTCTTTTAGTACGTAACTATATCTTTTGCCATTATCAGTTTTTAAGTGGCGTAGACTTTATCTTATTAATGATAAACTCCTTTGTTTCATTGATGAATTACTGGGTAGCAATAAATAGAAAGTTTACAACATGACACTGGGTGGTACTAAATAGAAAGTTTACAACATGACACCACTAGGTGGTACTAAATAGAAAGTTTACAACATGACACTGTGTGGTACTAAATAGAAAGTTTACAACATGACACTGGGTGGTACTAAATAGAAAGTTTACAACATGACACTGGGTGGCAATAAATAGAACGTTTACAACATGACACTGGGTGGTAATAAATAGAAAGTTTACAACATGACACTGGGTGGCAATAAATAGAAAGTTTACAACATGACACTGGGTGGTAATAAATAGAAAGTTTACAACATGACACTGGGTGGTACTAAATAGAAAGTTTACAACATGACAGCTGTCTGTTTGACTATTTGTCCTTGACGACCTTTACTTTTGCTGAATAGAATACTTTGTATTTTGACTATTCCATTTAGTACAGTACAATTTTTATCTATAATTGCTTAAAAAGGACAATTTTTATGTCTTGATAATTACATAGAAAGTGTGTAATGTTAAATGCATCCGAATCAAGCCAATTGGAATGATAGGAAACCACACCAGAAATTTATGAGCATTGGTGTGAGATAAAAAACATGCTTAATAACATTATTTGTGACCTTTTCGTACTTGTTAATGACTTCATTTTTTGTTTGAAAGGATATGAATGAATTCATGATGATGATTTATGAATAAATCTTAATATTGTAAGAGATATGATTTTAAAAAAAAATTGATCTTTTTGAAAGCCTTTTATGTTAAGTGTTATTGTATAACGTTTGTTATAGAATTTTTAAATTTCAATTATTTTTTTCTCCAATTTTTAGATATTCTGTCGGACTTACTACCAACCTGATGCCTCTGTTTTTCCAGAAGAACCCCGATACATGGATGAGTTGGCAAAGAGTTTTAAGGTAAATAGTTATATGTAATTGATATATTTTTACCATATAGAAAGGAACTGACTGCATGGTTATGAAAATTGTCTGTTTTGGTACCTCTGCTGTTAGCCACAGTGGACAATTTTTCGTTCAGTTTTTGGCAACCATATTTGAATGGCCTTGAAAAAATACTATTTATAATATGCCCAGGAAATACAATTATTCCTCTTCAAGATAAATAGCATATTTGTTCCACATTGTCAGGTTATTGTCAAGTAATGCTGGTAGTCTAATGACTAGTTATTTCATGGATTTTTATGGAATGCTCAAAATATTGCCCTATGGCATCAGAGAAATCGGAGGAAAACCGTTACCTATACCCATGTAGCTCTTTTTTTACTCCTGTGCATCTTAATTGAGATGCAATTTTATATTTAATGTATATTATTTTTTCTTAGGTAACAAAACATTTTATGATAAAAACAGATTTCGTAGATTTACATGCAATTCTTTTGTGGAAGGCCATTGGTCCCACCCTGAGCACATTGTAACCAGATTCTCTTCACCATTAAAAGCTGGCTTCCATCATATAACTGAGTATGGTGTAAAAAAACATTCATAAAAGGAGTTAGATGATTTTAAAAAAGCAAAATAAGAAATACTATATTACTTATACCTAACCGATACAAATACTCTTGCTATTATTTTTCAGAATTTCATGGAAGTGATGGCACCTCTTGTCAGCATAGAAAAACAAATGAAGAATTTGGTATCCTGCATGACAACACTGCTGTCTGCATCTACTCTTCCAGTTACTGTAAGCATAAAAAATAAGTATTTTCTCTGACTGATCCATAGGTTATGTTGTTAAATGTATGTAGAAATCTTTAGGAAATTGGTTCTTTAAAGCTTTTTAAGTAACACAAACATTTTGCAATTAGAAATATATTTTTTTTATCAGGAATAGGGAACTTTTGAGTTAGCCCGGATTACCGTTATGATCCTACATTTATTCTCATCTTCTTGATTTTGTTCCTCATATGTTCTTCCGGTTTTCATATTTATTTGCAACGTATGTAAAGTAAATAGAAATATTTTTACTTCTTAGTGCATTAAATTCATTCTGTATAAAGAAACCCAAGAGACTCTTAAAACATACCACAGTGGGTTATTTAGTTGAACATGAAATTACTGAAACATATCAGGCAGAAAAAAAAAAATGTGTGGACAGACCAGGAATCAAATCCAGGACCTTCTGAATACTTGCAGGATGCTTTTACCAATTGTGCTATGGGGGCTATCTATATACTATCAAAACCGGAAATAACATTGAGAAACGTTTTTCTAGAATCACGTAACTGGCGATAATAAAAGCAGGATTATAATGGTAATCAGGGCTAACTTGAAAGTTCCCTATTATTGATCCAGTTCCATTTATTGAGTCTACTGCATCCTAGCAGTGTCATTCTACACACTTTTTCATATCCCCAATTCCCTGATTTATTTTGTAATCAATCATACAGGTATGTACTGTATACAGGGAAATGTTTGCCCCATTTTGTTTTTGCACTTCATTGCACTTGGCGAATTTAGAAATGGGTAAATTAAATATAATAATCCTTTTATTTTAAAAATTTTAGAGAGTTTTAATTTCACTTTTAACAACAGACAAAATTGTTTTCAGAAAAAAAAATTATCTTACTGAAATAATAATATCTTGATCTCATTCATAATCCCCTTTTCACATAGTAAGTTTTCAGTATATAGCCAGTATTTCTAGTAGAATTTAAAAATATTTTCCTTTTTAATTTTATCAATACTTTTATGACTCACCATAATATCTATGATATCAGTATTATTCATATATATCATAGATATCATAAACATAATATCAAAGTTATAAAATGATACAAGTATTAAACACCCTATGTTTCATGAAGTACTGTAGGGTGAAGGGCGTTTCCACATGAAAATAAAAAACTCAATTTTCTGAAATCCTTTTCTACATTTTTGTCAGCATCTTATCAGAAGTTGACATAAATTCTTCACAATTGAAAAAGTGGTTCTCAAAACAAAATCTCAGCATACATATGATGCAATTGAACCGAACAGAGAGGCATATGCTCATACATGTATTCTATGCACTAATTTCAAATAACATCAAATTTGCAGAATATACCTATCCATAATTTTCAGGAAAAAAAATGAGAAATTGCAGAAATGGGTTAACAAATTTGTAGAGATGTCGTATCTATTTGTGGAAATTTCCTACACTGGGACCATATTATATAACTTGCTTGTCAACTCAATTTTAGGAGTTGATGGAACATCAGTGCAGTTATGTTAAGTTGTTTATTGGGAACAAGTCAAAGCACATTTTGCAGGTTGAGGTTAATAACACATTATATTGATGCAAAATTACACTTGTAAGTGCATTTCAGCAACATAAACTCAACATCAAGATTGAAATTTCCAAATCACACTTTTATTTGTATATTTTTGCTTTTTAAAATGATGAAAATACAGTAACATTGCACTGAAGAATATAGGTCTACAAGACTTATTGAAATATATGCTGTTAAAGGTCAGTTCGGTGTCCTGTATGAATTTTTAGATATTATAAATTTGCTTTAGAATGTTTTCAATTATTTTTTACCATTATACTCTTGTGATAGAATCGACATTAAAAGCGTTAGACTGGACTGTTAACAATTCGTGTGCATGATTAAAATGCAAATGAGTTTTGGTTAAGTTCCCCTTATTGTGTATTGGCAAGATCTGTCTGTGAAGTTGGCCATAGAAGTTGCCTCATTCCTCTGTGATCTTAACTGATGAGAAACTCTTTGAAGCTGAGAACATGTTTTACATGTACAGGTATTGACCTAGAGATTTAAGGCTACTGATAGGAAGTATAGCATAAGGGTAGTAAGGGTATGATACTGCCCTGTCGCACAGAAATTTAATGTCAATGAAAGGATGTTTATAAGCACAAGATTTTATATTTATATTGCTGATCTATGTAGTTTATTACATAATAAAAAAGCCATCAGTACTCAAGTTAGGCCAAATGTCTGACCCGATTTTTAGTTGCATTTTTGTAAAACCTAAATTTACAGAATTAAAAAGACTCATTATACAGAGTTACTATACCTCATTAAAACTTACGATTGCCATCAACTTGTATCAGTACTTTCAGTACTTTGATTTATATTTTAATCTGCTGAATATCTTATGATAAATGTTTGTGTGTGTGTGCAACTTGAACAAACAAATAGAACATGACATAGATGTATATATAGGAAATTGTTTGTGAAACTTAAATATACAAGTTGAACACATGGCATATATATATATATATATATATATATATATATATATATATATATATATATATATATTAGTAATTTGTGTGTGACTTGAATAGCCAAATAGGAACATGACATTTATGTATATAGCAAATTTTTTTTAACAAAATGAACATGTGACATACATATATATACAGGAAATTGATGAATATTTTGTATCTACTCATCATATACGTGTATTACCAAGTTATTTGAAGTCTTGCGTGCAAAACATAAGTAAATATCATATATATCATAATCACAAACTAAATGATGATCACATGATGTGGTCACATGATCTACATACTGTGTCGTTATATATGTATACAGTTATTACAATAACATGGACCACCATGTCTAATTTCAGTATGGTTATGTCCAACTTTGAATATGTTCTGCCACCTTTATTTTCTCTACCACAGAAAAATATCCTCCTTTTAAATTTTGTGTTTCCAATTCATGGATTTCCTAATCAAAGATTAAAAGATTACTTTGCAAATGATCAATTCTAAGATACTTATCCATTAGTTTCTTCCCAAAACATTTCTACCTGTCTTGATTTACATTCTGTTATGATGCTGATATAGTTTGTATGTTTATTGAAAAAATATTTCATCCTAAATGATTGGGCTTCATAAATGTAATGTTCTTACAGGACGATATAAAAAAGGTATATATAGAGTGAAATTTGAGTTTTAAACAAAAGAAAAAAATTGATGTTATCAGAGATGTTGTATTAATATTTTGTTGTCTGAGTTATTTTGTCATTGATAATATTGCTGACAGTAATAGAGAGAAAAATGTTTGTTGAGATGGTTTGGTAGAGTACTGCTTAGTTTCTAACACTGCATGATCTAAGATATTTGAATTCATCACTAAATCTATTTTGAATGGAAAAAACAATATTGCCAATAAATGATATATTCTACAAAAAAAGTAGGAACCTTATACTGAGTAGAATGTTTCTGTATATCTTCTATTGTGAATTCATTCCAAACAATTTTGAATTATACAACTTTTAGTGTAGAACCTTCAAGCCAAACTTTGGTGCATGAATGTATTATTGATATTATATATATTATACCACTCATTTAATTTTTATACATTCAATCCAGCAACTTGTGCAGCTATTTTAGTTTTTGGCCAATGTATCAATTCCATTACATTTTTGTTAAGATGAACTGTATTTAGATCTGTAATCACCCAAACTATATTCCATATATTTAATTTTGTAGATACAGTTTGTATTAAGGAACATTGATCTCCAAATGAATAGCGCTCATAGGGTACCTAGGCCTATATGACTATTTTTTTTAGGATCAAATCATTAATATATCTACATGTACGCTAAGTTTGTCTATAACTGGATATAAAAAATCTCAGATACCAAAGTATAAATCAATAGAATGTCCAGGACATAGATACAAATCCGGTAAAAATGGACAAACACGGACCTCTGGAAACCAAGAGGTGGGATCGGGTGCCATGGAGGAGTAAGCATCTCCTGCCGTGAGTCCACAGTCAAGTCCAATGAAATATGTGAGTGAATCCTCAAGACAGTTGGTACAGACGTCTCAACTACCACCAACGAAAAGGCAACTCAACATTTCACTTAGTGAAACAGAGTAATCGCGAACAAGCCTATTATATCGACCTTAAAATTTGCGGAACATTGACTTTAAACGCGGTTTTCAATATCCCTGTGTCAATAATTTGTCAGTGAGTAGTTTACCTCTGTATATGAAATCTTCATATGTTGTGCACGCCCTGGCATATCTGATCATTTGTGAAATATAAAGTCCACATGCGGGTGACTGAGGGATATTACTACTTAAATGTGGAAAATTTATGATGGGAAAGCCAAAATCATCACGTTTGTCTTATAGTTTAGTTGCTAATTTCCCGTCTGTGTCTATATTAAGTAAAATGTCTGAGTATATGCTGTATACATTAGCATTATTATTAGAAATGATTGGTATTATTCACCATGGAAACTTGTTTTGCGTTCTTTAGTGTGCAAATTGTACATTAGAAAGTTTATATAACAGCTGCTATGTCTTTACAGTGGGTATTAAATGTGTTGTGGCATTGTTTATATTGCTTTCCTAATAGTTTCTTGTGTGCAATACATGATTTTATTTTAAATCCAATGATTTATGAAATATAGATTATTAAGTAACTTATAAACATTTGGCTGATGTCAGTTAGAGTTGATTCTCTGGACAATCAATGTCAATATCCCTGTGATTCAGTTAAGAAAAATTACAGATTTAAATAACCTGCTTGAAATATTATAAACATTTCTTTAGAAAAAAATTCTATTTGTATATACAATTTTATTTATGTAAAACAAAGAAATCTGGGTAAGTTTGTTAAATATTTTGAATCAAAAATTTATATATTTCATTTAAATATTTCAAGTAAATTTAAACAATATGAAATATTTATTTGTTTTAGTACATCGAAGAATTCCAGGAAAAGTTTGGTGGAGGAGTTGGAAGTCAGGATGTACGAAGTGATGCAAGAAAGGTCTGTTTTATCACAATGATATTTGGTAGTCTACCATGTGATGACACTATGTAACAGTATTTTGAAAAGATTCTTTTTGCTAAGGGTAAAAAATCTGCCATTTGTACCAGTGGTAAACGATTGTACCACAAGTAAACCAATGACACCATTAGAAACCTGGTGGTGTGAGATATCAAACAGACAATTTTTATTAGTATTGTACATATATTTCCCCTATATTGTACATTAATTATTTAACTGCACAAATCCTCTTCTAGTAGAACGTTATTGCCAAATTTGATTTTTAGGCCTTTCCACCATTTTGAAGGACATCATAAGAAGTTGCCGTTACTAACAAAAGTTACAGTAATATTCTTTGTAAAAGTATCATTGCCTTTGACATTACGACCTTCAAAGTATAGTATTATACACTTGCCAAAGTTATACTTTTTCAATAACCATGCCTTTCGATCTGTTAAGGACTTGATATGTATTTGTGTATATGTGTATATATGTATTGAAAATTAAATATTACACTGTTAATGTCAGAATAATAGTTTTACTTTTTAAAACTTATTTTATAAATGAAAAATTTCAGATGTATGAGGAATATTATGAAATGGAAATGGATATCAATGTGAAGTTGAATGTATATGCTGTTAACATGAAAGTGGCATATGGTGGCCCAAATACAGTACAGGCCCAAATTGGCTACCCTTCAGATGCAGGTAAGCACAGCAGCATTATACTGGATAGATACTTTAACTGGTCCAAATACAGAACATGCCCAAATTATTTACCCCTCGGGTGCAGGTAAGCACAACAGCATCATTCCGGTAGATACTTTAACTAGTCCAAATACAATACATGCCTAAATGCCCATGCTACCCGTCGTAGGCAGGAAATGTACTGTGGGCAGGGCTTTCTGTGTTATTGTATAAGTTGAAATCAGAAGAGGTATAATAATTGTGTCTGTTGATCCTTAATCAGTTTTGAATATGTATACCATCTACATGATATATAAATTTCACTATAGTGACATCAAGGTACTTCATTGTCTGCCATGCATCCTAATTCCTGATGTATTACAGTGTACACAGAAGTAGGAGAGGATGAAGATCTGCCACTCGGCAATGAATTTCAGGAGCATCTGAAGTGTTTCATCGATAACACACAAAAAATGCCAAAGAAAAGATACCACATGTGTGAAAAACTTGTCAAACAACTAATGTAAGTACCAGAAAAAAGGTCAATCTCAGCAAAGTATAGACACTTACGTGTTATGTAAGTATCTGAAAAAAAGACAGTGATCATATTCACTTTAGGTGTTCAATAATATATGTGACATGAGTTGATGTATATTGCCATTTCATCAATCAGTTTATGACAGCTCACATCAAAGAGGATGACACAAAGTATTGTAATGAGTCTGATTAAGCAAATTTAGGGTTTTTCATGTAATTCTAGATATACATGACTAGCCACAGAGTTTATATTAAAATTGAGAACTACGTGTTACCAATCCTATGGTTTGATATGGCGGTATTTATAGAAACAATATTTGATGCTTACATTTACTGGCATGAATACAATTCATTTTAGTCAGTTTTACCAAACAGCACACCCAAGTAGTTGTATATTTGACCATTTAAGCACTTCTGTAATACCTTACATTGTTAAGGTTATTCTAAGATTGTAAACAATTATGAAGCATTAAACTGTTGTATTAGATGATTCAGATATCTTCTTGATGTTAGAATTCAGTGGGATAGTGCTTGTTTATATTACATAGGCTTTAACTTGATACTTAATATGATTGAAGTGCAGAATAGAATAGAAATGACAAGAATAAATTGTACTATAAAATCTATTTAATCTTTTTATTCCTTGTTAAAAAAATATTTCATTCAACACATACAAATGTAATTGTCATGTTTTGTCATGATGATCAGAAGTTGAGGTGAGTATTTAATTTTGAATTTCAGGATTTCAGCCCATTTGACAACACATCTGACAGAGCGGGAGAAGTTGGAACAAGTCGAACTAGATGTCAAATGTTTAAAACTTCTTAGAGGTCTGATTCACAACGAAATTATCAAACTTCCAGATGAATGGGAAAATGAATCCAATCAGCACAGAAGGTTACACATCACAATTTTTCTTCACATCCCTTTTGACTTTGATCTTTTACATAGATATACTCAGTTAATGTCATTACAAACCATAGATTTATCATTTCATTAGTTTTTATCAGAAGACCTTTATGTAAAGGTGTGGACTGTAATTCACACATGTGGTTTTCTTCTCTCTCTCTCTCTCTCTCTCTCTCTCTCTCTCTCTCTCTCTCTCTCTCTCTCTCTCTCTCTCTCTCTCTTTACATTTGAAGGGAAAATAATGAAATCTCTAGATTATAAACATTTGAAAGCATAAGAATTTTGTAATTGTCTTTCTAAAGTTGAAATAATTATGATGTAGACAACTGAAGGTCATAGAGGATGTTCAAGGTTCACTGGACAGATACGATGTAGTCACAAGTGTACTGGAGCACTTAAGCCGACCACAGGACAGTGTTGTCAGGGAGACATTGTCATTTTTGGCTATATTGCTCTTCAATGGAAATGCAGAAGTGCAGGTATGTTCTTAAAACGTATTGATTTGAATTTAAAGCATATTTTTTTATTATATTTATTTATGATTTAAAGCATGTGTCAATTAACCTTACCAGATGGTAATAATGGATATTAGTTCTTATAATATGCATATTAGTTCTTGACTTAAAAAGGGGGTGGTTTAAAGTTAATGGATATGATAATTGAAATAAAAATCTCCATGTTATGTTCATTTCTGCTAGCACACTGTTTGTAGCTTAGTTTAGTAAATATGAATATATCTTGAAAAAGAAAATAATGACAGAAATTAGAATGGATCTTTTGATCTCACATTGTGGAGTGGGAAATAAAAAGCATATGTGTGCAGAAATTGATTAATCACTGTTGTGGGAGGTACAAGCCTCACTATGGATGTGATCAAATTGGGTACTTAGATTAATATTTCTTTTTCCTCCCTAAACATTGTGATATATGTGATATATCCTCTCTCTCTCTCTTTCTCTCTCTCTCTCTCTCTCTCTCTCTCTCTCTCTCTCTCTCTCTCTCTCTCTCTCTCTCTCTCTCTCTCTCTCTCTCTCTCTCTCTCTCTCTCTCTCTCTCTCACACACACACACACACACACTCATACATGATATATTTTTCAGACAAGTTTGATTAGCTATTTCACTGGAACAAGAGAGGAGACCTTTTTCTTTGCTATAAAAGGTCGAATGCAGATGTCAGCAGTAGCAACAAGGGAAAAGTAAGTTTTGTACATATGTACCTGTTATCAATAAGTTTTAGTTCTAAAATTCCCGATTAATTTATTAACTGAAATGCTTTACTTCTAAACTTCAGTGAAACATAAGGGATGTATTTCAGTACATTGGTGATATTTAATGTTTGATAGCATGGAAGCAAAATTTTGGATACATGTACATATATAGAAATCAGGAAACATAACTATTGAATCCAATGGGATAGCTATATTCAATATATTGTACTGATGATTATAAAACAATGGAGGTATACATTTTATTGTTTTTTTTTTAATTAAATTTTTGAAGATTTTAATAATAATCTGGCAAAACGGAAGTCGTAAAATTTGTCAATATTCGTTTAGGATCAACAGGTCAAATCCATGAATTCTGTAAGAACTATTTCTTTTTGTTTAATTTGTTCTACGTCATCCAGAAATACATATATGATTTTTGTAATATCTTATTAAGTGAAAGGGTCTTCCTAAATTGTACATCCTGTTTAATGGCATTATTTTCATAACACATATTCTACTTAGTTGAATCTAAGAGTCCAGAAGTTTACAGTGTGAGCATCATCATTTAAGAAAAAAGGAAATTCTATGCCATGGCCCAGTGCCAAAAAATTCACTTTGAGATTATATGCATTTGTGTGTTTATGGAATTTGTCACAGTACAATCCATATACAGAAGCATTGAATGTTACATATATATATATATATATATATATATATATATATATATATATATATATATATATATATATATATATATATATTGACTTCTTAAAAGTCCTTAGAATCTGTATGCTTTGGTTATATTCAACATATTGATATAATTATTGAACATTTTCAGACGATTACTGAATGCTATGCATCAAGCCAAGATTGATGAAGCAGTACAGCAAGCTAGGGCCTTGAAGAAGGCCATGCAGACAGGGAAGATGGCAGTTGCGGTAAGTATTTCTATTATTATACCAGGCAGTAAGCCTAACAAAAATAGGTTTCTGGTTATATGACTGACCCAATATTTTTGAAATTGTTCTGCCAGCCCAAGGTTTAAGAAAATTCGAATAAATAATTTACTTTCATCTTTGATGTTTGTAGAAACCAATGAATTTTTGTTGCTGTTTATTTTTTTTTAAATTAAGTTAATTGATCATGTTAATTGAATGTTTATATTTGAAGCTGTTATTTCAATCAAAGCTTTTTTTCAGCGCAATTTCCAATAAAAAGCTGATTTTGAAATTGGATTGATTATTTAGGTCTTTGTTGAGAAAAGTATGTTATATGTGTAAGAAAACAAAAAAGTATTAATTTTTTATATACACAAATATATTTACATATTTCATAGTTAAACTTTTATGTTTTACAGGACAAAATGCAGGCAAGCAGATTTGGGTCTATGTTGTCAACGGCAAGGATGTCGATGGCAAATCTGAGAGGATCAACTTCAAGATTGGTATGCATTACTGTGCAAGATGTGTATGACAGACTGTAGATTTAGAAAATTTTAATTTTTTAAATGAAACATAAAACCTTTTCATCCTAAATTCAGATGCACACCAGAAACTTGGTTTTGTAAGAAATGGTAAGCAGTATACATTTAGGGAGAACTAGTCTCTGTCACACAATTCAGAGAAATATTCAAATCTATACAATGAAATTGACATGTAGTACAACATATTAATTTCTCTCCACTGAATGTATAGACTAATTAAGGTAATAGCATAATAAAAAAACTTGCCGTGGGATAGTAGTAGATCATTGAATCACAAGCTGAAGGTCCTGGGTTTAACTTCTGACTCTTGGTCATATTTAATACATTAAAAAGATTGTAATTGTTCAGTTTCTAAGATTTCCATATATGAAATGAAAAACATCTTTTCAGATGAAACTTTACTAGACATGGGATATTAAAGAACTCTCACTACATTAGCATCAGCATATATATCAAGTCAAAATTTGTGGTAGTCCACCACAACTGGTTACATTTCAATATAAGTGAATTGTTCTTAGTAGATGTAAATCAAAAGAAAACTATTAATTACGTATTTTAGAGTGGATCACCTAGGGGTAGCATGGGACTTGGTATGCAAAGTCGTCAGAAAACCTTGATGGGTAGCATAATGTTAACACCAGCAATGAATGGTGGACCAGGTAAAAAGACAAGTCAGAATGGATTAAACAGTTTGTCTAGTCAAGCAAAAGTTGCACCTATGGAAGATCCGGAAGTCAAAATAGAGGTATGATAGTAAAAATTTGTTTTTTGTTTTTGTCTGTTGGCTTTTTTTACAGAATGAATTTAAATGAGAGCACTTCATATTTGTGATATCCATAGTGTTTCTTAAGCATTTATTGTTTTAGCTCACTTGGTCTAAAGTGCCAAATATGCTATTGCTAGGGACTAGTGTCATGACCTTAACACTAAAATGCCATTCTTTATTTTCTGCAATAAGAAATAAAGGTTTGATATATGGTCTACATTCTTCACAAATACAACCCTTGCCAATGACACCATGGTCTAGCACTTTCTGACTTTGACAAGGAAGGACCTTGAAACCATTACATTTAAAGCAGTTTTTTGTATTCATAAGAATTGCACATTGTGCTGACTAGGACTGTAGAACTTAAATAACTTTTTATTTGTTACCATTAATTTTGAACTAAAAGATATGGGAACATGATTTTGACATGTTTGCTTCACAAATACATGAAATACAACACCTGCAAATGACACTTAGGAAATTGTTTGCGTATGTAAGATATCCTCATCAGCAAATACTCTATGACAAGGATATGACCTTAGCATTTCTTTAGTTGACTACATTATACTTATCAATATACTGAAATTGACTTCTTTAAGAATATTGAAGATGATGAGCTACAGGAACTTATGGAAGCTGCAATGATGATGTCGGATGAATTGGAATTCAAAGATGATGGTTATATAGAGCTGGTATTAAGAATTCTAGGATTGATGTGTGATAACCAGCATTTTGAAATTCAGGTTTGTATTAAGAGTAAGGTATCCATTGTATAAATCATTATGTTAGACTTGGATATTCCGTTGCGATTTGTATGAATTTGGTAAAAGTAAATTTCATTGAAATATTGTAAAAATTTGTTTTCTTTAGAAGAAAGTCTTACATTTGATATAATCAAATTAATAAAATATTTGTGATTGATTATTGTACAGGATCATCAAACCATTACAACAATTTGTACTTTTTTCATGCTTTGTGTCATCAAGATTCACTCAGATATTACTGTTTTGACAAGTAATTCAAAATAACAAACTGAATGTGCAAAAGTTATTCCCTCTTCGATATTTGGTCCCTATGTACATGAGGACATACCTATTTATCATAAAATACAATCATTATATTATCGTACAAGGCATTGAATTTTGACCTTTTGCACAATGGATACCTTTAAAAGTATCACGTGTAGACATTAGATCACATGGACTTTTAGCCATGATCTGTCTTGGTCAGTATCTGCTTGTCTTTGAGAGGTTTGCTATAGGTCTCCAAACATGAAAATGACAAATGTAGGAAAATAATTAATCACCAAACTGCTTCAGCCTTAACAATAACTCATCAACCCCAGAAAAACAATTGACTCTCCTGTTAATCAATAAGGTAGACCAGTCCAAATGTGTCATAATGCTTAATAATCAACTTCATAAAAATGACTGCTTTTAGAGGATAACATATTGAATAAGATTTGTAGGAATAATATTTTACATTTATAGTAGCCTCAAGTGTGAAATTGTTTGTGTTTTTGGCATATTTGTCTTTGACTGATGGTCTTAGTTTCTGTGTTTTCTATTTTCAAAGGCTTTGCCTAAGATGACTGCCTATTAATTAAGAACAAACTGACTACATAAAAACAAAATTGACAAATGAATACAGATTGCTGGCTAAACTGGATCTGTATATGTGTAAACGTCTGGTATTGCACTGCAACATATCATATTCAGTAATGTTGGAGTTCATATTGTTACCTTTATTTATTTTTTTTCTTTCTTACCAGTGTTGGATCACATATCAGTCACAAAGATATGTTAATATTGCACTAAAGACTGAAACAGACTTTTCTTTTATTTGGAATTTTCAGAACTACTTGCGGGAGCAACCAGATAACATCAAGTCTGTGAATTTGGTTGCCGAGACAACAAAGTTTTTGAACATTTTATACTCAAATATCAATGATAAGTCAATGCCGCTAGTCGTACAGCTGTTTGATACTCTTGTTGAATTTACCTCGGTAAGTATGCCAATTACTTGCATCAGAACCACTCAAGAGGGATCTATTAGAGTGGTATAATTAATCATAATAGATCAGTTTGTTGTTCTTGAGGGACTTAAAAAATAATAAACTGATCGAAATTGTAAATCTGCTTAGAAATCTAGTCAAGTAAGTTAAAACTGTTCAGTATTCTCATATTTATAATGTAGCATCTTTTATTAGTATTAGACTATTTCTTCACACATCTTGACTGTCATTCCATATGCTGTTTGTGCTGTTATATGGTAATTCCGAGACTGGAAAGACAGTATAATAGCCCAGCACATTGAAAAAGAAAATATAGTACTTTTGAGTTCCTGCCATCATTGTTCTTATAAATTCATATGTTTTATTCAGGGTAATCAGATGAATCAAGCAGTGGTCTTTGATAACAAGATTTGTGACTACATAAATCATATACTTAGAGTTGGTCATTTCAAAGGATGTGGCAGTAAAGATGTAAGTGTTTATGTGATTATTTAAATTGTTGAGAGAGATTTTTAAAATACTTACCTGCCAGCTATTTCCATTTATGTGAAATTGCTTTGATAAACACATTGTTTTTTGCATTCTTGGTTGACTTGTTCTGCATTTTAAACAATGTCCAAAATATCCATTACAAGTTTCTCCTCCACCAATAAAAACTGGACGCCATTATATGACTGAAAGATTATTGAGTATGGCGTAAAACAAATAAAAATCATCAAAAATCATCCATTACAAGTTGTCTCTCTTCTTTCTATGTAAGCATCTTGTCCTTGATGAGTGAAAAAAGCATGGTGATGAGTATTTATGATGGATACTCGTCCCTGGTGACGAATAATTCTACAATCTGTAACATCTTACATCGTAACCTCTAAAACGTTGCGTTCACATGGTACATTCAAAATCTTAATACTGCTATTTCTTAATAATTATTAAGTCAGTTATTAGAGAAATCAAAGAAAGTTAGTCCAAATGATTTTATTAAAGTTTATAAAATATTGGGACAAGCTGAAGGTGTCTCAGGACGAGAGTTTTCAAAATCACTTGTCACATTGTACACTTGTCACATTGGACGAGTGATTTTTCAATTTTTTCACCCTGTTATGAGATAACAGACTTTTTGCATATAACTTCAAAGTATTTTTATGGGATTTGAGGAGAAACATCAAAATGAAATTGATTTTGTAATATTGTGACATTTTAACAGGAGTATGTTCTGAAGAAGTCAATAGCAACATTAATCAAATCCTTAACAGAAGAAAACCCACCTGAGGAAACGGAGGAATTTGTAACATCTAAGGTACACATATTTATTTCTTGTACAAGACATGATGAGACACAATTTGATTGACTTCTGTCCTTGTCCTCTGTGATGATGTATTAACATGCAGGATAAACACCACACCATTGACAATGAATGAAACTTGTAATAATTCAGACAAATTTTACAAGATTTTTAAATGCAGTGATTTTATCACATTGTTGTAATTCATTGTTTGATATTTTTATTACAGATTGTTTCATTTGATTTTGGTTACCAATGAATTCACTTTTGATTTTTTTTTCACTCACTGTAAAGCAAAAAAACCAGCATAATCTCTTCCTGACCTTTGACACAATATTTTATCTCGGAAGCTGTGCTTTCAGATCAAATATTTATAGAGCTGTAAAGTACAAAAAATAATTGGTGTTTATCTTTTGACTACCTTCATTTCCCTATATCCTAAATCTTTCCTGATATAAACATTAAGTCATTACTCTTCTGGGACCTGTTTTATCAAAAGGTCATAAGTCCTAACTTGTAAGCCTTAAGTTAATAATCCTTAAAAAACTCTGGACCATTTTATCAACACCACCCCAACAGCTTTAGGCTTAAGACACATTTTTAAATAAAATATTGATAGTTTATGAACACCTATACCTGCTACATTTATTAAGATAATTTATGACACCTGCAACTAAAGTTTCGGTCTATGCACTGATTTGTGGTAATCATTAAAGCCCGATTTAGTTGTAAGTCACAAATCCTGTGTCTTTGAATTATTGACGCAAGTTTGGTCCTAAGCCCAAGTCTAAGACTTATGATGTTTTGTACAAGGGGCCTCAGGTTCTTTAAAATCTGTAGATTATACAGTGTTTTTAGTTCTTTTAGATGGTATATTGATGACTTCTTCCATTTAAATCAGAAATGCTGTTGATGGCTTTGGTGCACTAATCATACACCTGGGTGTACATACTGTACAGGATCAGAATTTCTGTAGTCGTGAAAGTTCTGTATTTAGAATTTTGGTATTTTGCAGGTATGGCAAAACATGATCCTTGTGATACAGCTGAATGACTAATCTTCCTGGCGTCTTTTATTTCAGATAAATATCTTATTCTTTGAAAACGAAGTGAACACCAGTTTGGGCAATAACTATTATTTTATATGTAAATATATACATTTCTGTGGAATTTCCTGATGTCAGAATTGGTTTAGTTAAAATTCTTGATATTTCAAAGCTGAAAGTCCGGTCACAAATTTTTACAGATGTAATAATATATGAATTATAATTTTGGTTATCTTGAATTCCGGATATCTCAAGTAATAGGGGTGGTCCTGTGAGTTTTGAGATAACGAGATTCTACTATATATATATATATATATATATATATATATATATATATATATATATATATATATATATATATATATATGTATATATATGTATGTATATATATGCATAAAGAAGGCAGTTGTATAAATAGAGGTATCCTAAAAGGGCGTCACATATACCAATCTACAGATGTATCCTAATGAGCTATAAGGTACAAACTAAAAACATCAAATCAAGAAAATTTATAATGGCATTAATATCTTACTACTGCAAAAAGAAGTGAACACCAGTTTTGTCAGTAACCAAGATTTTATTTCTGTGGATATATATATACAGTTCATCCTCAATATATCGCCCTCTGTTATAACGCCAAACCTGCATAACACCACTATTTCTTGAAGAACAGATTTCCTACCATATAATTCCCTGTTATAACGCTAAAACCCGCATACCGCCATCCACCACCAATTCTCCGGTAAAATGGTCATTTTTACAAGTTAAATCCCTCAACCATATTGCCAGACTAGACCATGTTACAACTGCAAAGTTAGATAACTCGAACATGGACAGTCATAAATTGGTATCTGGTTGTATGAACTAAGCGTAGTTGTCCTATGTTTACACAGCAATTATCACATGTCTAGAAATAATTATGAGTAGATGGGATATATAAACCTATAAAGGACTGTGAAAAAGTCATTTTAAACAAAAAACGATGAAAGTTAATATTAGAAATGTTTCCAGGTCAATGATAAAAACACATTTAGATTTTCCAGTCTTGGAAGATGTACATATTTTGGAGAGTTCAATTTTGGCCATTTTAATAGGGTGGCCAAGTTGTCAAAACTTAAACAACAAAAAAACATTATCCGAATTACTGATAGTGAGTTGGAAACAGAATATGATATACAACCGACCACACCTCAGAAATAATAAACCTAAAAAAAGTAAACCTCGATATATTGCCAAACTATTTATAATGCCAAAATTAAAGAAAACAAGTTGTCAGTATATTGGGGGTGCAGTATATATATAAATATATATATATATATATATATATATATATATATATATATATATATATATATATATATATATATATATATATATATATATATAATGACTTTGGGAGGTAGATAATGAACAGTTATGAGATGTCAAATAGTAAACCACCATTGCCTAAACAATATTACATATCTGATCAACATCACAGATTACAGCAATGTTGATTCTGAGCATTGTCTATACTGTTGGAATTGTTGTTGTATCATACACATATATGTACTGTGCAATCGTTCTGGTTGTTTTAATGTACATATTACTCACAATTACTCTGACATATTACACATATTATTTGTTTAGAGTGAAGAAAAAGACAAGGTAATGTTGTGAATTGTTTTTATTTGGGGAAAATATACACAATTTTGAAATACAGTGGTTTTATCTAATCTGATAAAGTAAAAATCTCTGATTTTTCTGATAGCAAACACATGTCTGTCAATTTCATTTAATATTTAAATTATGTTTATCTAATTGTAATTTTAGAAAGAAAAGTGCTAAATGGCTATCAGATTTTTTAAATTTGGTAACATTTTGTTTGTAAAAAGTAAAAATAAATAAGAATTAAATTATATCAGTTTAACTGTCCTTACTTTTTTAGAGCTCCGTTGTCCCAAAATAGAAGCAGTTTTTTTTTTTCAATTTTTTGCTAAACTGTCCTTATATCTGAATATATTAAATCAAAATTCTTAGTGAAATTAACACATGCGCAATTCATTTAGTTTGTCCACTCGTGGGAGTCATCTATTACTAAATTGTATCTTGTTTTCTCTAGTTTCCACCGTTAAGATGAAGGTATTTTTAAATATTTATGTAGTCGTTGTATCCATTGAATTCAAGGGAACAAAAATATTTTATCTTCAATATATTCTTTGTAGCCATTAAATTCATGGGAACAAAAATATATTATCTTCAATATAATCTTTGTAATTCTGGAATTTATCTCAAATTTCACATAGATCAATAAATGTCATTATTGTGATGATAAAATCAGGTAGACATTTTTTTAAATTAAAGGAACAATGTAGAAATAAATTAGGTAGAATTTACTGTATTTCTGAACTGTTATAAAAGCCTTGAGGATTTATTACCAGTCTTAACTTTATTTTATGTTTTGAATATGTTTGCCTAAACATTGACATTTGACATAATTCATGCTTTGAAATGCATGTAATAATTAACCATATTCTAACTGTATTTTTTGTTGTTAAACAGTTATATATTACAGATTGTCAATTAAAAAAGTAATTTTAGGGTAAAAATAAGGAAGTCAAAAATGTTTAATCCGTTAGTTTTAATGGGACAGATTAAGAGTATAGAACTCTAAAGTATCTAAGAAACAACATGTCAATGAGCCCATATTGTGGAAAATACTGTCAATGTTAGCTTCACTTGTCAGATGCAACATGCATGAAAGAGGACAACTTGCAGTGGACCAGAGATGTTCTAGAGTGTTCCACTTATATGCGAGATGTCTCACATTCTGTTCCTTGTACTAGGCAATAACTAAGACTTTAAGATATGCAATGACTGTTCCTTCACCAAGCGCTCCATACACGACCTCAAAAATGACTTTTGGATAAAACTTAAAACCTAGGTTCAGTGTGGCAGCAAGTATCAAATGTTAAAGAAGGTTCACGGCAATGGTATCATTGTATTGCAGATTAAACATTGTAACATGTCATCTGTAGTGATTTATGTTTATATTATAATCATAATACCAAAGAGGCCAAAGCAAAAGTCCTTGACAATTGTTTTTGTCAATAATACTTCATCAAACGAGATCGAATTTATAATAGAAGTAGAGTTCTGAAACTGAAAGTGGTATTAAACAATGCCAAAAATTAGCCTATATATCTTCTCAAATCTGTCAAAGAATAAAGTCGGCATAAGTAAAAAAAACTATTGGCCAGATGTAATATAATAATGTAACTATATAAAATTCAGCACAGTCATCTGAATGTATGCCTTCATAAACATAAAAGATGTTAAGGAAATACGCTTACATGTTTCAGCAATTAACAACTTTAACTGCTGAAAATTTAATAATTGTTAAAATCTAACACAAACTTGGATGAACTTTTTGTAAAAAATTATCATGGAAATTGTCAATAATTTTCTAAAAAGATTGTTCGATATTTTGATTAACAATACTTTAAAAACTATTTTCTCTAATTAACTCTTGATTGATAATTTCATTAATGATTTTGTGGGTTAAGGAGTCTAAATGTTTCGAATGTACTTATAAAGAGGCCATGGTGACTAAGTCAAGTCAAAACCAGACTTTGATTTCCTATTCATTGTCAATGAAATAATACCATACGCTGTGAAGTTTTGGAGAGACAAGCTATGGAAATTAATTTTAAGTAAATTATTTGAAAAATCTGTTCTACACTGCAGAAATCATGAATATTAAACATCAATCCATGTTTTGATTTTTATATTAAATAGAAAGAGAGTGATTTGGAGGAGAAATTCCCATGTGAGGTATTGATGGAGTCTGCTATATAATTGCTTTGTTGATTTGCATATTTGGCTGTTTACATAACAGGTTGCCGTTTTGTTGCTGTTGTTGGAAACGTTGTCAATTTACAGTAAACAATCATTTATTGACCTATTGTTTAAAAAAGAGAATAAAAGTAACAATGCAATATATAAATATATAGGCAAATTTTATTTGACGGTCTTGTGAATTTCAATATAGGACAAGAGAATGACATGAATAAGATATTTTCAAAATTATGACGTCATGCTTACATATATTTAAACCAAAAAAAAATCAGTTACGCGTTACTAAATAGATAAACATTTTAGAAATCAATTTTAACTTATCTGAGTAATTCTGAGTTTTGAACTATTTGGATATCATTTGCTCACATGATATACAGATTTAACCCTCTCTCGGGAATGATATCCTTGTCTCCTTGTCAACCCCTATGATACAGACAAAGTACACACGTTATAATGTCACAGTTAAATTTTATGAGGCACTAGGGTTTCTGTTGCATCTGTATAATGAGAATGCAGTGCATCACTTGTTATATCCTATGTTATTAGCGTACATATACATGTATTTGAAGCGTGGGGAAAAGATCAACAAACATAGATGTGTTCAGTGGTAAGGGAAATGTCAACCCGCTTGGTAAGTACCTGTATCTGATAGTCCAATCCCTTGGGTATCCTCGGATTAGACAACCAGACTCTTACCAGTCGAGATTTCACTATCCACTCCACACACCAATGCAAGTTTCTGTTAATCTACAATCAATGAAAAGGAACTAAGTCCATTGTAGTTTGGAATCTACAAAAAATGTTACCACCATTTTAAATTCTCCCATTAGTTGTACTAGAAATTAATGACTCCGACTTCTTCTCTTCTGTTAACATTTGAATAATATTTGTATAAAATTGTAGAATTATCAGATATTTCTGTGGAAACTATTAGCTTTGTAGCCTACAACCTTTAGATAGAAATTTCTCTTTGAAACATGTTTAATTAATAATTGTCAATTACTTAGGTAATTTTCATCAGAAATAACTCCGATACCAAATTATTTAAAAATTTAAAAATATATAGCCAAGTATAAGTATCTGTTTGAGGAGATGGGTGTCATTTCATGTTTGTTGGAAGATTGAAGATTGCTGTATTTTATATCTAACACAGATTGGGTGTTCAGAAGCACTAAATTATATTGTTATGTTTTGCTATTGTGTTCGAAGCTTTTGGTGTTTGTGGGTTTTATTGGTAATTGGAACCACTCAAGTGTTTCAGGTTGGTGTATTGTAGGTCAGGTTATACTAGTGTCTTGGGGAAACACTGGTTAGTAAAAATATGAAATGTATTTATTGCATTATCAATATTCTTCATGACAGGTAGCTTTGATGTTATAGACTCAAGAATATTAGTGGATCAAGGTGGTAATTGTAAGGATATGTTTACACATTTAAATGCCCATACCAGGTATCATATAAATTTGTTATAATAAGATGGCCACCTGCATAATTTTAAAGTGACACCTTCAAGGTGTTGGTTCACAGAATGTCATACAGTCTGATATTATTTTGATAAAAATATACCCTGAAAACGAGAAATCCACTGCTCTCTGTTTGAGAGACATGCATGATAGGGAACAAAAGGTATAGTCTCACAGACACTTTTGTTTTTCTTTTTATACACCCATGCTGGAAAAAGTGGCAATTTATGTTTCCTTGTTATTATAGGTTATTGTAAGTTATGGTCAATCCATCACAAATTGCATGAAAATAATTTTTGAATTTATACCAGACAATCTGTGAATGACCACCTTCAGTGCATACTGTATACTACGAAAATTTTCGCTCCTGATTATTTCGACCTTTCACAACAGAAAATAAATTCATCATTTCTTAAATTCGCCCCAATTTACCATAGGTTCATGAATGGCATGTATGACCATACTTAAGTTATTTAGCTTGAACGTTTATTTTTCATATTAAATTCTTCCTCTCATCTAGGGACGGAAATGACCAAAAAATATATTGGAGCGAAAATTTTCCATGCAAATAGTACCATAAATTCAAAAAAGAGTTCTTTCTTTCAGTCATTTATTTTTATTAATTAGTTCAGTTTTCATGCAAAATTTAAAGTAATTTTTTTATGTTTTTATCAAAATGTAGTCAATGTTTGAGGTGAAAAAAGATGGCCCAGCATTTGCGGTAATTTAGTTGTTGTGTTTTTAATTAATTTCAATTATTATATTTTTCATAAGTTGTATATGTCTTTCCTTGTTTATTTATATGTTTAAAGTACCAGCATATCAATATCAATGATGACTATAATGTAATGATCATAAGTAGTTCACTGATATATATCATGTTGTCAGTCACTTGATTAACATGCAGTATAGCGAATTGCACTGTGTGCACAGTCTTCATTCAGGTCATTTCATAATGAACCAGAAAAAGTATAGAATCACTGCTTATAAGTAAAATTGAGAAGTACCAATCGAGAATCAAAACTCAAGTCCATTATAACACGACAGATAAATTTTCAAATTAAATAATAACTCGGTAATATCTGTTTATCTACTAATTTCTCCAAATAATATAAACAAACAGGTTAAATTGTCACATATCAGTTGCGCCGTTATGACAATTGCCATCAACACTAGACTGTTACATCATTTTCTGATAGGCCACAACGACAATGGCGAATTTCAGACGAGAAGTTTGTGTGATTGTTAAAGTTTAAAATACAGTTATTGAAAGAGGAATTTGAATTCGATCCCGTGGAGAGAGTATTAGTGGTATTCAATGATACTGGAATTTTAATATATCCATTGCCAGAGGATGTAGCCGTTTCAGGGCAAGTCGAAGTAGGCCTACATGTAGCTGCAGTAGCGCAATCAGCATCTTGTACTTGAATTTAAAACTGATACTAATGCACTTGAACCCAGGGCTGATGCTACATTGCCAGTTTTAATGGAAAAGAGGGTGTTGCTAATAGACTTTTTCTGTTGTGTGGTGCATTCTCAACTGTAACTTATGACCACTTTCACTACGATTACCTATATTATTTTTCTTGCGTGACGTAAGAAACATTTGTGTATTGCATAATGGCCAACATTTAAAGAAAAAATAGTGCCGTTCCGGGGGCGTGGCTTAATTAGCGTTCAGGTCATTGATGTATGACTCGAATGTTTTCTGGATTGTTAACCAATGAAATCGGAAATTTATTTATTTTAGTTATTTATGTATAACAATTTTGTATTCAACGTTGGAGGTGATGTGTATGCTTTACGTTCTGTATTTATGTCTCCGTATGCTTTATATGAAATAATAATAATTTTTCAAATATTTGTGAAATATATTCAAGCAGCTTCATTGGAGTATTATGATTTTGATATTTAAAAACAAAATAGAAATTTGTTTTGAAGTCATTGAAATATTGATATGTTTGTCTTCTTTGTCGTAATCCCAATGATATAGTCAGTTAAATATTATAATCTAATACATAGCGTGACTTTTCGACTTTCATTAGCTCCATCCCAGGCTCTATGAGTCCATAGTCCCTGTCACCATGGAATTTTGTCAAATAAAGTTATGCCCCCTTATCGAGCATCGTTGCGTGACATTGCTCACTTGGAAACGTGAAATTTTCTGTTTATTTCTATCATGTCTCTGTTTACATTTAGGATTACAATATCACAATTTGGAAATTTGAATTTTGATAATTTCACTAAGAATAAGAGTAATTGACCTATCGCCAAATGCAAGGCACGACATCTTTTGGCAAACTTTCCCATTACGATGTCACAACTAAATGGTACTTGTGTGATTTTGACATCACAATCGAATGATGTCAAAAAAGCACATGAACAGCCATGTGTCAGACACTTGGAGATAGGTCAATTGTACCTGTAGCTCAAGCCAAAAATAACGGTGCTAGTATGCTTTTAAATGATTTTATTTGGAATGAATTGTTATTGTTAACAAAGCATTATACTTTGTCAGTTTATTTCATTTGCAAAGTTTGTTATGTACCAAACCCATTAGTGCCTCGTTTATGGAGCAAAAGGTCTGATAGTGTTGTCTCGAAAAGGAATACTACCACCCCTCTACATAGTACCTACAAAAAGCACAATAACTGATAAGTTTATATGTAATATATTTAAATGACTATATTGTTGTTAGTTAATTTAGCAAAATAAAATTGCCATACCCATCTATATTTGTGTTATCATGTATATGTTTAAACTTCATTCTTATAAAAGTTTATACTTTTGTTAATTAAGTATGATGTACTTTAATACCATTTTAATATATATGTTGTCAGTATATATTTAATCATGTCATACTATGAAAACTTTCCTCTTATTTTGCGTACATTTACAATCTCTCTCTTTCTATGTTTCGTCCCTCCTCTCACCTATATTTGTATTTGCCATTATTTTATGCTTCACAAATCATTGAAAATTTTGATTTCATTTGATATCAAATATTCAAAATGGAGTGAAATGCTCCAAGAAAACATTTAATCTAATAAGAATATTTCCTTTTGTAAAATGACATCTAAAAAGATAGAACTATCAACTGACAATTTACATACGTCATTAATGTGGAATAAAGGAACGCTTAATGTGCTCAATATTCAAACTGCTAATTCTTTTCATGTTCTCATTTTGTTTTCTCACAAATACCGGTCTGATGTTTTTTTATCTAAATTTGCAGAGAAAGCTAAAATATATCGCAAATAATGTGACTTTTTGAGGTTAGAGTGTGGAGTCATTAAAACTTCTAGATCACTGTCATGGAAAAGTATATTTTTCATTTCTTTAAGTTAGAGTGTGTATATATATATATATATATATATATATATATATATATATATATATATATATATATATATATATATATATATATAATCTTACTATCAAATTGTACAAAAAGTCAAGTTGATTTAATATGTTCCCTACTATAGAAATTCAAACACGCCCAAGCTTGGATTCTCTTTTCCCTGTTGGTGTTTTAAGTGTTGACATATAGCAATCAAACTTTGAAGTTTTGTCAATCTCATCACTCTATATAGTAGCTTTGTCAACTATTGTTACATCATTTGAGTATATATATATCTGTTGTAAGTAGCATTTTCATTCATTTATCATTTTGTTAATATAGTTTACAGAAATTCATTTGTTATGTGGTTTGTTTTCTGAACTTAATTAAATAACAGTAAGAATGTTGTTCTAGAACTACTCGGTTTAAAGCAATAATTCTTCGTTAAAAATCCATTCATTTTAAAAACTGACCTCTCATATTGTTTATCAGTTATTACATCAAAATACGTGTAACTGAATTATTACATCAAAATAAGAGAATTATTACATGAAGCATTATAGCATTATAGTTCTAGATGACATTCCCCTGCTAATGTGGAAGTTGTTTGTACCCCACTTGCAATACCTTTTATAGACCTGTTGAATGAATCTTATGCAACATTTCAATAAACCTGGTATGTTTTGTTTACTTTGAAATTGAACTGTAAAAGGTTGATGAATTATACATCAAACCAATACTCATAATATGTACAATAAAAATAAGAAAATAACGTGGCAGAACTTAATGTTATCAACTTCATTTGCCTATTTCCTGATTTTGGCGAACACTTTTAAGACTTTTTTCATATTAAAGCAGTCCTAATACTTTGGAAGGCAAAATGATACATATTCTTGAAAATGATGTCGGTTACTCTGATGACATTTGTGTTTTATGGATGTCTATATTGCCGTCCATAGTAACAGACTGAAGTTCATTGAAAAAAGTTTACTCTGGTTGTAAGTGGGGTACGTATTACTGCTGTGTTCTGATGACACTGCAGTTACAAAATGTATTTTGCAGTGACATCAAATTATGTGTATTAATATGCTTTGTGAACTCTTGTCTTAAATGTTGTTTAATGTTTGAAACAAATTATAGAAAACAACACGAGAAATTGCAATCGTAAGACCAAAGAAGGTGAGAAGAAACTCGGGCAATTCGCTGCATGTTAATCTAGCTTACTGGCTAGTCTGATACCTCTATTGCATGTTTAACGTCACAGGGTCTGATAGGTCCAGCTAATTACATCAGATAATCCTTTACATATCCCTTGTGTGTGATTTGTTAAAGCTACCAATAGAAAATCTGTCATCTCTTAACTAATAACATTAATTTTTATTTAGCATGTATTTCTCTTCACATATTTTTTATTTTCTAATATTTGAAACAGGTGATCGTAAATTTTGTATACAGGACTTTATTTTCCATAATGAGTCGAGGATATCTTACACTTTTTTTTTCTTTTGCGAATATTTCATTCTTCATACAGAAAATTAATTATGTTCAAACAAAATATTTCACATTTTGTTCCTTTTTTCAAACTTTTTACTTTAAAGTTATCAACAAAATGATTTTAAAGTATGTCAGATTAAAGTATTTGCATTACTCTTTATTATTATTGAATTACTTTCTATTTAATCATTAACATATATAATGTCTCTTTCATTTGTCTGAGTAAGTAGGCTTATAAACTTCATTATAACAAAGTGTGCTATATTGCATTAAATTGGTAGATTTATAAGCCATGCAAATGTAAACAAAACCTTGTAATCCTCCATTATAAAAAAAAACTTTTGCTGAAAAATTAAAGATATCATTTTGTAATGCAATATTTTAGTACATGATATATGCGTATTAATTCTAACTCAATTTTTTTTCAGTGGGGAGAGTGCTCTTAAACTTTTTTGAATTTGTTTAAGATGTAATGAAAATAAAAATTGTTATCCGTACCTGTTGAAATACAAATAATCTTAATGAAGAGACTCAAGGAATTGGCTTAACATGTTTCTGGCAAATAATCTAGACAGTAATTCTTTGCCTTTCAATCTTTCTTCCCTCTTTTGCCAAATAATGTCACCTACTTTAGATTTGTTATCTTCACAAGTAACTGAACCTCTCCTTACCCATATTATGCAATCAACTTACACGCTAAATGGCATAGAGATTATTAACCAACTCTTATCTTGCATGAAATTTGGTTTTTAGATGTTGAACATATTATCATGATATCCAAGTTTTAAAAATCAATTTCATCGTCAGATTAAAGCAATAATTTAGATTTTAATAATTGGATATGTTGAGATATTGCCATTTTCCAATGTGTCACAATTTGTCACTTTAGTTAAATATTCATTCTAATTACATAAATGACCAATATGGCATATACCTGTGTCATAAATATGGTTCATATATGTTATAAATGCAATGTATGTCACAAAATATTTCGCCAAAGATTTCAGTTTGAATATGTTTAACCAATTTATCTTGGAAACCATATTTAGACTTACTATTTTTATGGATGGAAAAGTCCATTGTCATAATTCAGGAGTATGTGAGACAAAACAAACCAAAAAATAATGGCGTTTGCAATAAATCAATTATTGCCATTTTGTGAAAATAGACCATACTCTTAATTGACGTTGGTGAGTCTAAATTTGATTTTATGCTATTTAATGAGCAGACCAATCTAGGTCACTATTTTTAGATCCTCTGTATAAGTTACCAAGGCTTAATATATACATAAAAAATAGTTTTGTTTGTTTGTTTATTGTTTTTTAACCTCCCCTCAAGAATTTTTCACTCATATGGAGACGTCACCAAATGCCGGTGAAGGGCTTCGAATTTTGGTCGAAAAAATTGGTAGAAGATTAATCTTTACATATAGTTACTCGAATCATGTAGCTTGTCCTTGAATAATGATGAAACTTATCATTAATATCATGATGTACATTGTTTTCACTCGCTCACTTTCATCGTTATTGTTTAAAAACAGATGTAATGTATGAAGTTTTTGTTGAATTTCTTTTCTTTCGATATTATGCCTTGTCCACAGTTTAAACTATGTAACATGTTGTGTATGCTCCTTGTCCTGTTTTTTTATAGATGTGTATTCAGATGGCAGTATCACGTATAGTAGATATAAACATAATTACATCAAAATGTACTGTTATGTCTGTGAAGTTTCAATTTACATCTCGTCAGCAACGTACTTGTAAACACATTTGACTATTGTTTTATCTGTCAATCAATCTATCATTTATATAAAATGTTGATTAAAACATTCCCTGATAATATAATAATTTTACCATATCTTTTCTTTATAAAGGCGTAATTTGCTTCATGCAAACTCTATATATTTAGTATGTTAAATTCACATGGACAAATATAATTTTTGCACTAGATGAATAAACAATTGACAATAAAATACTTTTCATTTATCTACGTGTACTTTTTAAGTTGATATTGATTTGAAATTTATAAAAGGAGATAAGAGCAGAGAAGTCCAGTTTCCAAGTATACTAATTATAAGGGTTTCTCTTAACAGGAAGTCATGGAGTATCTGGATTCGGATCTGTGTCTAGCCACTATGACAGATGCATATTTTCAGCTACAGGTATTTGAATACATCACTTTGAATTTTACAAAAAATGAAAACAAGTTATCACTTTTGCAAACCTAAACAGATTTTTGGTGACAGAACTAATAATATCATTTTGAAAATTGCTTTGAAATTATACTAAAATATTGCTGTATTAATACTTTATATTTTCACTGGCTGTTACAAATAAACTTTTGATTCCCCATTACTTATTTGATTAATCGATTATAGGATGATGACAACAATTATTATTATTGTTGTTATTACCATCATTATTATCTATAGTAATATTATTTTATTATAATGATGATGATAATAATTATCTTATCTTTTCTTATTTTATAAAACAAATGAACATGCATTATTATTGAAATTATTTATTTAAAGTCATAACAAATGCAATGCCTTGTCTTGATGACCATTTCACAGATCTTTGTAAAGAAGTACCAAAATGATCACAGGAATTATTTATATATATTTCTTAAGTGACTGGGTATTCATTTTTAAATTTTCTTTAATAATTTTTGATATATTTTTATTTAATGATTCATTTTTGGGTTAGTTTTGTTTAAAATTAGATTTTTAACTGTAAAGCAAAGTTAGTGTATTTTTCTAATGATACGCCCAGAAAATCATAATGAGTTACAATTATTTTAAATTTCGATGGTTTAGTCAAAAGAACTTCCAAAGTAATACCAAAGTTATAATGCTCAAGACGATCATTTCTGTAAATTAGACTTCATCAGTTGAGCTTCAAGTTTAAATAGATTTTCTAAAGTGACACTGGGTATCATACAAGGCCAAAAGATAAATCTAAACATATTGTCAAAGTCCGTCTAAGAGTTATCATTGTAAAAACATGGCCATCTTAGCATTAAAATAATTTAGAATTTTAAATGGTTCTATCAGTGACCTATCTAAGTTCTTATTACTAACACATATTTGGCTTTATATTGTATGAAATGGTGCTGGGTTAGTGACAATAATTCTACAAGAATGTATGTTGGTCATATGGTTTCATCATAATATATACCGCCTACTTAAGTCAAACTCTACCCTTAAAAGTTGTTTTACAAATAAGTTATAATCTCCGATGATAATATCACCGTTTAAGTGTTTTATGTATAAGGGATGAATCTCTTTAATAACACCACCGTTACAAAGTGTTTTAGAAATGAGATTTGAACGGCTTTTATTACACCACCGGTAAAGGATTTTTTGCAAACAAGGTTTTACCCAATTAATAAATTTGCCATTAAAATTTGATTTAAGATCAAGATTTGAACGTTGTAATAGATTCACCGTTGAAAAATAATTTACAAATAATATTTAATATCACACCGTTAAAAGGTGTTTCACAAAAAAGATTTTAACCCTTTTTATAATACCACTGTTTAAAGGGGGTTTACAAACAACATTAAACCCTTTGAAAATAGCATTTAAAGTTCCTAAATGTTTTATTAATAAAATTTGAAACTCCATATTAAACCCACCGGTTAAAGGTTTTTCGCTAAAATACATTTATATGAACTTCTTTAATAACACTACTGTGAGGTGTTTTAAAACTGAAATTTGGAGCCCTTGGAAAACTGAATTGTTAAACGATGATTTACAAATAAATTTTGAACCTCTTCATTCTTAACACTACCATAAGTTTTGTTACAAATGATATTGAAGTACCTTTGATTACGTGTTTTACAAATAAGTTTGATTTCTTTAATAACACTTAAAGATGTTTTACAATAAAGTTTGCATCCCTATAATGACACCACCCTTAAAAGTATGTTTAGATCCCTTTTATAACAGCGCCATGGACATCGTAAATAACATCACTACAAGTTGTTTTACAAATGAGATTTGAACCCCTTTAATAAGACCTTCATTAAACGCTTGTTTAAAGCCCTTTAATAATACAGTCATTAAAATATTGGTTGGTCCCCTTAATAACACCACCATCCAAAACGTTGGTAAGTACCCATATAATTCACTTATCATATTTCTTATACCAGTTCTTTTTTTTGATTTTGTAGGAAATATAATTTCTTAATTTCATTTAACTATACTTTAGATATTTTGTATGTAATAAGTAAAAAATAAATTTCAGAAATTCAACGAAATATATTCCCACCCAAAGCAGGTAATTCATAAGTAATTCCAGTTGTTTTATAATTTGTTTACCAGTAGTCGGCTTCATACCTGATTTCAATGCTTTCCTGAAAGTATTTTGCATAAATTTATTTATTTGATATGTTTATGTACATATTACATACCCTACATTTATATGAGTTAGTTACTAAGAATGTACAAGAAACTTGAGATCGGTTTACCCCTACATTCACGTTAGTGGCAATGCAGTCTTTATGTAGTTTAGTTATTCAACAGTAGAAATGCGATTATCTTTGTCTGTAGGCATACATCCAATTAAAACATCAAATGTTTTAGGTGCATTTTCATATTTCATGTTTTAAGATCAAAATATTATCCTTGCGTAAGTTTATGTTTATGGTAATTACTTCAGTAGTGGAATAATTAATAATGACATGAAGCTTAAACAATATAGTTTATATATTAAATATAGACCTTATAACATTGTAATTATTCTGTACAGTTTTATACAGATTATATAGGTAATCAAAATTTATCTTTAAAGCCATACTCATTTGTCAACAGACCACGTATTAATTGGGATGCACATTTGAAAACGGTGCAAATTTGTGTGTGTAGGGTATAGAGATATTTTATGATAAAAAGTCATAAAAATTTGTAACAGTAATGGAACACCTTTACGGATATATATTTCATATATTGAGCTGAGTGAATATAAGTTTCACTGACTGTACAAGATACTTAAACTTTTGAACTACTGTCACTATGATACTTTATTAGTATTTGGGGTGATCAAGCATCATTTGTGTCCTATTTTAATGCAATTCCCATTACTATCATTTCACCATAGTCCTACTTTTTACAATGTTTACATGTACTTTTTAATATAAGACTTCATAACTAATGAATGTCATTTTCAATCTCTCCTTTGTTTTTTTTTTCTTTTCATTTCCTATTCAAATCTGATATAGCACTCATTTGGTCTTATTAGTAAGACAATTTTGAAATATAGTTTGTTTTGTGATTTTCTCTGTCTTTGTCATATGCACCATGTACATACATTCACATGCATACAACCAACTTTGAAATTAGGTTTTTTATTGGTAAAAACCTTATGTCAATGATGTAAAAAACTAAAAATAATGAAAATTACCTTAAAGGTATCATTTTCAATCATGTTGTGACATTGCCACATCTTGATGTAACATGAAAACTACATGCTAAAAGTTTGTCACCAAGTTTACACCTACTGATTATATATTATTTCCTTTAATCGTGGCCTAAACCTAAAATTTTAGTTATCATACATCTGGTCAATTTTATGTGATATACATGTATTTACAATTTTTACAATTTGTTTTACCAACAATGATGACAAAACTTTAAGCATGCGGTATACAATCCATTCCACTTGTCCCATGGTTGGCTACATATATTGGGGTTACATAAATTAATTTCCCTTTTGTAGATTTTTTGTGTGAATTTAATACATTTGCTCACATAAAATATATGCACGAAGTATGACACAATCTTAGTAAACCTAAATAAATTGAAAATTCAAGCCTGTAATATAATTTAAAAGTGACAAATATTTGCGAAATTATATGTATGAACGAGGCAAATGTAAAACTTAGTTTTTACCAGTTCTGAATTACTAAATCATTGTCATACTAGGTGTTGGATATGACATCTCGACCGTAGTATAACTTTTATTAGCTTCTGGGTGTGTTTGGTTTTATAGAAGACGTAATCTTTTTGTTTGCCATGCTTTGTACTTTTTCTAGTTTGATATTTAATTATTACAATTTTATCGTTCTTAAACTTTCATTCCTTTATCAAGAACATGTTTTGTTATGACGTAATCACTAAGGAATGTTATATGTATAATGTATGCTATGCAACATGATATACGGTTTGCTTATCATGTATATATCTTAAGATGTTATGAGTATTCCGCATTAAAATATATCATGTATATGGAGATAATTCTTATGTTTATGTTAGCATATATATGTTACATACAAGCACATCTAATTCATTTTCTTTTTTTTCTTTTATTCTCTAATTTCTTACTACATGTATGTGATCTAGAACATCCAGGTATAGTTCATTTTATTTACATTAACCATTCCTTTAATAAAACTTTGCATATAATTTTTTAATAAGTTTTAAGACATGCCCAGAGATGTTCACTTTAAACTCAGAATCTGAAGGCATCCGGCTATGCATATTTATGGAATGAGCATATCCTATGTCTACCTGTAGTTGTTTATATATCATTATTGTTTGATTTATCAATATTGATTTCCTGTATAATTTGGTGTGTCTACTTTTGATAATTATAGATTATTTTTTTCCTTTTTATTCACTCTGCAATAGCATTTCAATTCAAGCACCAAACTATTTTGATAGAAAAACAAAAATACCCAGATTACTTTGGCTCAACTAGAGTTTTGGCATTTTTCTTTTTCTTTACTATTCCAGTAAACTAATAGATTATAACAGTATCTATGCCTGGAGAAGCATTTCATTTTTTTTTGGGGGGGGGGGGGGCTTTATGACCAAACTAAATCATTCACTCTTTTCTACACTTTAGGTTGTTATGATTTCATTTGTTTCCTCTTATTTATTTATTTAAGACCACATGGGATATTTAAAATTGTTAACATATTAAAAATACTAGGTATTTAAACTTGAGAATCCAAGACATTTGTCTGCCATTTTTATGTAAGAATAATAAGAAAATAATGGAGAGTTTTGTCTAACATTCATGAACATCTCTGGGCTGCCTCTGAAAAATCACCATGGTAGAGAAATATGTGTATAGACACTTCCTATTGTTAAACGTCTTCTTATTCATTTGAGTGCTGCAATTATGATTTAAAATGTCAAGTTATTTTTAGACATTGTACTTATTTTAACATTTACAACAGAATCCTGTTTAAAAAAAAAAAGACGTTCTTACATTAACAATGTCTCAAACTTCACACAAGATATATCTGAATTTCATCAAAATGATGAGATATGTCAATATATTTTAGTTGTTTTTGGTGTAGAAAATAAAATATTTGGCATTTTAGAGTATTTTGATTTAGTAAAGTGATTTTGTTGTAAAATTATGTTAAAATATTAAATACATGTAACCGTTGTATTAGCATTGTTCATTGAACTTGACTTCAGTGTTAAACCATTATGCTAAATTTAACAATGTATTGCGCAACTGGGTCCAGGTTGTTAATAAGTACTCGATTATGTATGTTGGATGATAACTGATTAATATGTACTTCTTTATCAAATGCTGTCATTTATGGTAAATAATGATGTGATGTTAAATGGGTTATGAAATCTAAGATGTTGTCATAGCCTATACCCATGATATATAAAAGAAAATTATAATGTAATAGAAAAACATATACAGGGAACCATGCTATCAAGACCATATAAATGATAGCCTCAAATGGGTATGATAAGCTGATAATTAATGCAATTTAAAAATCATTCTTACCAAATGTTAACAGTAGAGACCAAATAAAAAAATGTTGAATACTTGACAAGCAAAATCTTCTCTCAGAATCTCCAGGAACAAACACCTGTTGTTACGTTGTATACAGGTATATTTATAAATTTTCATATTCAGTAGACCCTTTCACGATAACGCACTTCCGAGTGGTAACAAGAAGTTGCGTACCTAGCACAAATAAAACCCAATGAAATTCAAATCGTGCACAGGGAACAATTAATCTTTAATTGGGTACTAATTGTCTTGAGTATGAAATGTTTGTGCACAGGTGAAATTAGTAGGAACGCAGTTATCGTGAAAGGGTCTGTTCACTTTAATTGTTTAATATATAATTCACTGCTTCCTATTTGCTCAATTGTTTATTCATTCATTATATATATTCAAACTCTCCATTTTGAAGCTTATCAATGACTGATTAATATTCATACTTTCTATATTGGAGCTAATCTATATAGTTTAAAAACACTCTTACTTTATATATATATATATATATATATATATATATATATATATATATATATAAATATATATAAACATATGAAGGATTGTTATATCTTCTGTTGAAATGTTTCTACATATTTGCAAGTTATGTTTTTGTATATTATCTAGTACATTTTCTACAGGTCTGCAACATTTAATGATATGCAAAATATAATAATTACAAATATGCAGATACATTCTGGTAGAATGTATGATAATATTTTATCATAATTATTGGTTTCCATATTTTAAATCCATGACAATAACTGCAGAAATAAAATATATCATTAAAACACCTTTAACCTGAATATAATGTCGTGTAAACTCATAGTCTAGCTTGCAAATTCTTTATCTGAATGCTGTGCTGTATACTTTACCAAAATGCTCAGAATCTCTCTTCCAACATTTCGAGCTGACTGCTAACTATCAATCATTTATTTAGTTACAATGGACAAATATGTAGAAAACAATTATCTAATTTATGCTGTCAAATGTTGAAAGCTGCAGACCCATGCAGTGCTTAAATAAAAGAGGCTTAAGCTATGTTTTCCAAAATATATTCCGTGTTTTACTGCTTAGATTGATAAACAATAACAAAAAAGGGATATACACAGGTATAAAAATTCTTAAATTCCTGGAGTTATGGCCCTTCATGACGTAGTTTTTGGTTTCTTTTAAATTTTCTTATGTGGGTGCATCTAGTCCCACAGATATCACCCAAATATTTCACGATTTGGCATGCGTGATTGGTTACAATATCATATTCACAAGAGTTACTGACATTTGATTGTCAAAAAAGGACATTATGTAGAAAATGCAAAAACCTATTTTGTTATTCATTTATTTCCTTTCAGATTTGATATGGTATTATAAGAAGCAAAAGTGTTTTTTAAAAAAGTGTTTTTCCATTTACTACTTAGATTGATAAAAAAATAAAAAAATACAAACAGGAATAATAATTCTGAAGATTTATACTCTGTTATCCAAGATTTTTGTTTATATTCAATAGTTAGAAATAGTAAAATGACATACAGCAAGTAAACAATGGAAAACCTTTAAATAAATCATTTACATTCAATTTGATATTTTTTTTATTTTCAGATACAACAGTTGTTACAATTGATCTTATATCGTGACTATATATTTCCATTGTAGATCTTTAGAACCCTTAGGAATAGTATGGCCAGTTGAAATATAGACATTGATATAAAATGTTGTAATATTTGTAGAAATCTACTAATGAGGCAGATGAAATTACCTTGTTAGTCAGTGATACAGGCTTTGGATTTTACCATATTCTCTGTAGAAAAGCAGACATAGACCCAGCTGTCTCTGTCAATAGTAAGTAACAAAATGTATACAGTACATATATACAATATCATAGTACAATCTTGTTGTCTCGAAGTTCATGGGACCAGCCCTACTTCTTCAAGATATCCGGAATTCGAGATAACTGAAATTTAATTAATGTTTATTTATCTATCATTAAAAATCAGAACCAGCTACTCTTTTATATAACCAGGATTTTGGCTCATCCATTTTTTACATAATGAGCTTTCACATACACACACACACACACACACACACACATATATATATACATATATATATATATATATATTCTCAATAGTTTTGATTGGAATCTATGGATTACAATCAATTATAGGGAGACTATTAAAAACAAACCTAGTATACTTCGGGAATTTGACAAAGGACCTGTAATCGAAGGGATAGAAGTCTTGAATGTCATACCTACTTACAATATGGCCTTCAAGAATTTTACCCCCAAGGATTGGGGTTATTTTGTCATACATCAATATAGAAATGTATTTATTTTCAAACTTAAAATTTTGGAATCAAATACACAACTTTTAAAGCAGTTCCCTCTGCACTTTTTGTATAGCATGTCCAATTTGTCAGTTACCAGATTTACTTTTAATAACATTTAGAGCTTTTTGTAAGAATATTCAATCATGGTACAAATAAAGAGAGGCTTAAAAAAGTGTATTCAGCAGTGTAAGATAGAATGCAAATATAAACTTGTACAATTCAAATTGTCCTTCACCTTCTCACCACCAGTTATCTCCATTTGGGTGTTGTTACCTCCACTGTACTAAGAGGTAACAGGTCTTATGATTTGTATATACAGTATTGATAAAATCTATGATTTACTTCACTGAGGATAGCACTCAGACTTGTATGGGAGGGTATAATTTGTTTGCTCATCTTAATATATGTTAATACATGATGATATAAATGTATGTTAATACATTATGAAATTGAGGATTTTATTATATTTTAATACATGATGAAATTGAACATTTTGATATATGTTAATACGTGATGAAATTGAGGATTTTAATGTTTGTTAATACTGAATGAAATGGGGGATTTTAATGTATGTTAATACATGGTGAAATTGAACATTTTGATATGTGTTAATACGTGATGAAATTGAGGATTTTAATGTTTGTTAATACTAAATGAAATGGGGGATTTTAATGTATGTTAATACATGGTGAAATTGAACATTTTGATATATGTTGATACATGATGAAATTGAAGAATTTAATATATGTTAATATATAATGAAATTGAGGATTTCAATATATATGATGAAATTGAGGATTTTAATATGTGTATATATTTAATGAAATTGGGGATTTTAATACATGTTAATATGTTAATATACATGTATTATGAAATTGGGGATTTTAATATATGTTCATACATGATGAAATTGAGGATTTTAATGTATGTTAATACTTTTGCACCTGGTCTTCTGAGGTAGAATATTTTATTAGATTGATTGTAACAATTGTTCCTGTTTACTTCAACTCGAAAAAAAGTGTTTGTAAATTGTGTTCTGGTAATTCACAGCTTTGATAAAGACACAAGAACAGAGACAAGCATGGGATTACTTTAGTGCTGGCACATTATCCATAGAAATTATCAAAAATGAGGTTTTACAGAAATTATACTTCAGAGTCGAAGACAAGGTCTGTAACTGTTTTTATGGAATCCTGGTGCCACCAAAAGTCAGTAAATACTTATGCTCAACCCATTATTTGTATATTTTGAGATTTACAAGATTTATACAGTTGAACCCATCTTCCAAGACTACAGTAATAGAAGATAATATTTCTTTTTTGGGTTTATTTACTGCATTCTATATACATTATATCGTATTTCTTATCTAACAAAGCTTATGAAATATAAAAATCGGAAGTGGATACTCAAATTTTTAGTAGAATCATTGATGGGAAAATGATAAATTTGACTGTTTTAATGCTGATGAAAAATATGTTTTCTTGTCAATCGTTATATTTATCCTTTACATTTTTATAAACACCTTTATTGGCAGGCCAAGTACCAAATGAAAAAACAATTGTTGAGCTTGAGAATTAACTGACTTTTGTGTTTACGTGGCCTGGTAAAACAGTCTATGTTACATTATATTTAGATTTTGACAGAGTATTGTTTTTAGTACACAGTATTTGAACGGGGTATATATAACAGTGCAATGAATTTATTTATGAGGCCCATTGGGCGTTCTATGATTTTTTTATCTATTCGTGTTTGGTTTGACATGATAATTACCCCTAAATTTTGTCTTATCCAGGCCATGGTGCCCATTTTCATATTGAATCAAAAGAACTGTAGAGAAATGGTCAGATTAGAAGAAATAATCCCATATGTCATTGATCATTTTTCCCCTTTATTTGAAATGGACACCTAGAACCTCAGTGAAACTACTCTGTTTATTTATTAGGTGCAATAATTTATATTTTTGCATACAAGTATGTAAATGTAGCTATTCATACAAAATTATCAATTTTTAAGAACCAAATGTTGAATTTTGATTTGAAATCATATTATAAACATAATTGAATTACAGAAAGTATTGAGAGATGAAATCAAAGAAAAATTCAAATATGAAGTAGACAGAACCTCACCTAGCAACAAGATAAGAGATTTTATGGACTGGGCCAGTGATATCATGCAGGATATAAAATATCAGCAGAAAGTGTATGCTAATAGTGTCGGAAGACTGCTGGTTAAATTATGGTTAGTTGATCTAGTAAATCTTTCTCTCTGTCTGTCACTCTCTCTGTCTCTGTCTCTGTCTCTCTCTCTCTCTCTCTGACCATTGTTGATCGACATATTACATAATATCACATTATAACATATATTACACAGGCATTTTCACACACATTATTTTGCATCCTTTGTTACAAACACACTAATTTACCTTTTATTACGACACTTGGTTTTGGCAGATCTGAATGATATTCATTGATATTTTCTTAAATAGCATGTATCTTCACTCCTATCTTACAGAAAGATTGTACAATTTTTTTATTTTTTTTTGTTATACAGGTTGCCTATGAACTATTTTGTGGTCTTCCTGAGTTTCTTCATGAGTATACTCATCTTGATAACCTGGAGAGATCCACAATATGAAGATGGTACTACTAAAACTGGAGTGTAAGTCTTAGTTCCAGGAATTGTTATTAGAAAACAATTATACAGTATCAGTAGCATGGTCAAAAGTCAAAAAATAAATCATAATACAGGGTGTTTCAAAAAATATCCTGACTTTACCTGTTATATCTACTTGTGTATCTTTAAAAAAGTGATTTTATTTTTCATTCAACATTTGCTCAATGATGTGTCATTTCATTTTTAGAAAGAATATAAGTACAGAGATATTCCAGCTAAAATCGATATACATTTTATTTTGTTTTTGTTTTAATATTCTTTTCTTCATAATTGTTTTCATGGCTGCAGTTAAGTCGGACCTCTAATCAAAAACTAAAAAACAAACATGGTTAGATTTAACCCAGTATGCTTACAACATATCAGAAAGCCAAACAAAATGTTACAAAAGAAATGAACTGAAAAAAATATAAATCAAAACATTTATGTTGTTTACAAGCCAAATTACAATTTACATGTATCATATAAGGCATACCACATCTGTACAGCATTAGAAAAGACCGATGTTTTGAGATGATTGCTATGGTGCTTCTGTTTACTATGATGTTACTGATTACTAAGGTGCTATTAATGGTGACTCGGCATTATTTGAATTGATTACAGAAAGTTCAGATGTGAATTTTTAAAATTTAGAAGAGTTCATTGTTTTAAAGGGTTAATGATTTAAGTAGCAACACAAATAATTTCTATCTTGTGTCTAATGTCACTAATTACAATACTGTTATGGGTAACCGCTATTTGATATACAAGTTTTCGCCCCCATTTAGTTTTTGTCTTCAGATGAAAGAATGAATAAAAAATGATGGCGGAAATTCCAAGCTGAATAATTGATCATGAAGGGTGAATTTAAGAATGAGTGAATTTGTTTTCTGTTGCAAAAGGGCGAAAATTTCCAGGCGTAACAGTATCTTAAATTCCACTTTAATAATTGAAGTGAAATGGAAGCATTTTGTTGCGCACTTTGAAATTGTACTTCATAACTAACATACACATACTCTATACCTGGAATGTTTTGCTGCTATTTATTTTCACCCTGAGAAAAGGAGATTAAAATGAATGACAAATTTTCAAGCTTAATAATTGAAACTTGGATAATCAAGACATCCATGACACTATGGTGATTAAGGGCGTATTTAAGACTATGGTGATTTAGGGCGGATTCAATACTATGGTGATTTAGGGCGAATTTAAGACGGAGTGAATATGTTTTGTGTCATAAAAGGGCCAAAATAACCAGAGACAAAAATATTCAGGTATGCAGTATATGAATCTTCCTAGCTTACGTTTACTTTTATTTCTGTATTTCAGAGCAAAGCCAGAATACAGTATTGGCGAAACCTATACAGCGATACTGTATATCTGCGGTGGCCTTCACAATTTCTTCTCATTTTTTGTTCTGGTAACATTTCTGATATCCAACAAACCGACGTTCCCGCCACTGACTTACCTACAAAAATTAATGTAAGAATTTCAAAATGAATGTACTAATATGATTTTACCTTTCAAATTAGAGTCATAAGGTCATAAAACTCCGGAATTTTCGGACGACTTTGGGATATTGTTAGGTTTTGTAGTATGAGCCTAGATATTCATGTCACATACTTTGATTTGTTTCCACATTGTGTGTATAACTTGGCATTTGTTGTTTATGAATCTCATATCTCATAGTTGCTATTACAAAGGGGAAAATGATATTACTAGTGTCAAAAGCTGATTTTAATGGATTTTAAGGAGGAGCAGAAAGATTTTTATTTTCTTTAAAATGATACTCCTATGATGCAAAATGCAAGATGAGTAAATCAGAGAGTAACGTTTATCTTTTCATTTCATTTTAATACTTTCTCTGATCTTAAAAGTAAAAATACTTTAAGTGATTGAATTGGATAATCTTTCAAATTACACATTGAGAAAAGTTTCACAAACTTTCAGCACTATCCAAACTATTCAATCAATGCAGATACAGATTTGATCACTACACCTTTAATTCAGCATAACTTAATCCGATACCAACAGTTTTGTATTAAAAATTACAAATTCAATCTACATTTAAAATTTCAAAATGACCATCTAATGGTTTTATGTATTAACAGACTAAGTGATATCACTTTGTAGCTTAAAACATGAAAAATTGTACATAGACAATTTCACTGAATTGAATCAATCATTCACTTTTCACATTTACAAATAAAATTACTGTAAAATCATTTATTTTTGTAGGTTTAAATATTTATGCTTTTTTCTCTTCTTCGTAAACAAATTTGTGACATTTTTGTTGTTGTTTCTACATTCCAAGTCAGTGATTTAAAATCGTCTGCTTTCCTGGGAAAATGGAAAGATTTATCATTTTCAGCTGAGGGTTTTATTTATAGAATAAAAATGAGGCATTGTATGGTCATTTTTATGTTGTAGGCCTATATATAGAGTATAATATAGAGATACACATACAGTTCATCCCCGATAAACCGCCACCTTTTGTTTTCCTGAATATTGGCAGTATAAGGGGTTTGGCAATATATCTTGGTTTACTATTTTCGAGATGTAGTTGTTGTCATCATGACATATCTTTAACCACTGTTGTATATATTACATCCTGTTTACAACCGTAAATTCGGATATTTTGTCTATTGTGTAAGTTTGGACAATTTGGCCACAATATTAAAATGGCCAAATTCAAACCATCCAAAATATGTAGCAGTACGAAAATTTAGATCTGTTTCTAATGTTAGCCCGGAATAATTTCTAATGTTAACTTTCATCGTTTTTGTTTAAAATAACACTTGTAAGTTGGTCCCCGTCTGACTTCTACACTTTGTTCATACAACTGGAAACCAGTTTTGACACACGATATTTGAGTTATCTCCCTTTCAAGTCGAAGTATGAAGTAAACATGCTACAGTCGGCTAACAGTTTTACACACACCTGTTTTTTTCATTTGGTCTGGCGATATGACTATTTGTACCTGAGAATCTGTGGTGGATGGTGGTATGCGGGTTTTGACATAACAACGTGAGAAATATATGGGAGGAAATCCGTTGTTCAAGAAAAAGCAGCGTTATGTAGGTTTGGCATTATAACGGGGTGAACTGTATATTGTCCATCACAGGTCATGATCTGTTTTTTTATGAAATGTACTTTTGTCTGTCATTCAAGTTTAAATTTTTGTTGAATTAGGTGGTTCACAAAAATAACTATTGAATCCTCAATGAATTTTACAGTATCTTCTAAGTCGCTGTTTTGTATTCTGATGCATGTACATGAATGTAGCCTTTGTTCATTAATGTAATTTTGCTTTACTCTGAATCAAGAAGATTACGAAAAAATCAACTAATTGATTACCATGCCTGGCTAGATAAAAGATTTGACAATTTACATATGTGTTGTAATATAAACTAATTCATTAGGTCTGTTTTGACATAAACTTTGTAATTTTATCTAGCATTGGAGAAAACGATAATGCTCAGTTTAAAGCATGGCATGAGAAAAAGACCTCATCACACCTTGACATTCACATCTACAGCTTTAAGACAATCTATTATTTTGTAAGTATCTTTTTACATCATATTTATTCTCATGATTTGTTTTCATTAGTTTATAGAAAAATTTTACCACTTAAAATTTTTCATAGTGTACAAATAAAATTTTATATCACTAATGTCATTTATGCAAAATTCAAATGTGTTGAGGTGAGAATAAATCGGCAAGGATTGCAATAACTTTAAACTACCAGGGAAAATTCAGTTTTCCTTGAACAAATCAGGGAGAAGGGATGGATCATATATGGTAATCATTTTTGTAGTTTAGATTATTCAGAGGTTACTTAAATTAAGATTATTTAGTAAGTCAAGCCAAAATAATTATTCTACCAGGTCATATTTTGGATTGCTGTACAAAAGTCTGTGCTGAAATATTACACAAAGCAGTTTAGATAATTAAGGGAATAAAAGGTTCATTAGTATCCCTTTGTTGATGGTGGATATCTAACATGATTTCCTGAAAAACTAATTTTAAAAAAGCTGGAAAACATCTTGTATATTATTTTCCTTATCTCAGCAAGGTATTAAGAAATCGTCAGTTTTTGCAACAAATGAGTCAGGTAACTAACACATTGTCTTACACATTTAAGATATATCTGTTTGTAATGAATATTAAGACATTGTAAAAATGTCTCCATTTTAGGTGTTTCTGCTGTGTTCTATCCTGGGAACCGTTTTCTATGGTTACTTCTTTGCGTTCCATCTACTCCATATTGCTGAATTAAACCAGCTTTTGAAGAGAGTAATACAAGCAGTAACTACAAATGGTATGCTTCCTTCACAGTACCTGTCAAAATGGACAAACCATGATCTGTTTGTTTTTATCTTTTGTTTATTATAGACAACAGGACTAATTATACATATTGTTTCAGTCGGTACAACTTCTGTGACAACACCTTGTATGAGTTAAAGAAAATGTCAATTGCAAAATGATCAGAAAGAGAAATTCCACAAACATTTGTATTGGATCAAACCTGTATAATGATTTCATATAGTCTTTTTGACAAAATATTCATTTATGAATTACATTAATTATAACGTCTACTTAAAAGAGTCCAGTGCAGGCTTCTGGGAGTCTCTAGTTCTGATGAACTGGTTTCTCTTCTATTTTTCATCCAAACATGGATGGATCACGAATTTGGATCAAGAAAAAGTCTTGTTAATCTTAAGTCAGTCCTGATTAGTCAAGGTCATATACTTATTATAGAATTTCAGTTATTATGCCAACATAACATATGATTAGACCCAGTTGCAAACACTTTAAGTCATTAGGTCTGATTGTCTTTTTTATATATTTATTATATAGTCATCAGTATTAATACAATCGTTCCTAATGACTGGTTGATGTCTTTCCATCTATCAAAAATGCACATTGAGAGCCATTGAAAGACATTTTGAGATAGGTCAATTTGGTTTAGCAGTTGTGTTTAATGTAAGAAAACCATATAAAACACATAAACTATGACATTCATTTTTAACCTTGACCTTTGACTTTGAAATTCAAATTACAGAGGTATTGCATTGCAATTCGATCATAGTATCGGTTTTAGCAGTTTCCTGTATTTTATTAACACTGTTTTATCTTATTTTCACAGGAAATTCTCTGATGATGGTAGCTTTACTTGGTTTGGCAATATTTTACTGTTACTCACTCATAGCTTTTGCATTTTTACGTGAAAGCTATTTCAAAGAGGAAGCAGGGCGACATTGTAGAACTGTCTACCAGTGTTTTGTAACCATGATACACCATGGCTTTGTGGATTCACCGTACACAGTAAGTTTATGCAAATATATATTCACGAATAGTATATCACTATCACTGCCGAGTAATCATCAAACCGTAGCTTTCCCTACGCCATCTTGAAACTTAGAAGACTATAAATTTCACATTTCTTTATAGACATAACCTTCTTACATTTTAAAAAGGACATTCTTTGATGTTAAGCAGGGTTCTTGCTAAAACATTCTACTTGCAATGCAAGGGTTAACCCCTAACTTACATTGTGGAATTAGTTTTATTGAAACGTACCTTAAGGCAGACCTAGACCTTTCACACTTGTTTGTTGTTTAACTCACAATGTAGGCTTGGTATATAAAAGAAATTTCAATGTCTAAAACGTCAAAATGTGTGGCACTTCACCTATAGCTGGTGACGTCACTTTATAAGTGTATCAACATGATGAATTCTTGGTGAGATGTCAATATGACATTCAAACAAACAAAAGGCTGAATTTTTCAAATTTCAATATTTTTGTCATTTTGGACAGTGAATAAAAAGGTCAAATCTTTGTATTCAGAACATAACTCAGATAAATATTTTTGTAAAACACTCAGAGTATAAGTTATATAAAAATTGGACAGAAAAATGTTTACATTATGCATCATGATATCAAGAAAAAGTAACTTCACTTTCCAGACAATTGAAGGTGAGATGAAAGATGACTATGAGGAGGTTCTGGTTGTAACAACTTTTGATGTGACCTTCTTTATCCTGGTTACTACCATTGGATTGAACATCATATTCGGTATCATTGTGGATACTTTCTCCCAGCTCAGAGACTCAAAGGTAATAATCAGTTTCATTCTCCCACTCAGAGACCTAGGATGTCCTACCAACTAATTTGATCAATTTGGGTTAACAGAATAACACACAGCTGTATTTATATCATTGGAAAGAGGAGACCAAGATTCATTGAAATATCAATGTCGTCATTATCTGAAGTGGTCACATTTTCATAAAGTTTGGGTCAAAGTTCAAATCTAGAAATTTCAAAAAAACGCACTGTCACATTAAAAAAAGGTTTGAGGCCCCTACATGCAATTGTTTGGAGCAAAATAAATTCGCTTTAGGACTAATTTTACTTTTAATTCGCAAATTATGTTTCGAGGTGGACATTTAAACCTATTGGTGCACATTTGATAATTTTCATCGGCTGTTAGATAACAACGACCTTGACTCATTATGATTTTAAAAAAACATAGTTTTTGTAACATACTAAATACAAGTGAACTCTAGATGTTTCTTGGATTTTAACATTTGTATGTTATCCTCAGTAAATGTTGTTTTTCTCTGTTGTATGAAAGAAAGGCTTCATCAGTTTCTTGGTAAACTTCGTTCCACTCTCGTTCCAAAATTTGTATAACAATTACGTAGAATGGATTTAAAAGGCAGAAATACAAAGTACAGCAAAGCCACAAATGGGCATTCAAAGTTATGAAAACGAAATGTCTATTCAGTCTATACAGCCTAATCACTTCAATCCTGCACAACAATATCGATGTTCTTGCAGACAGCACAGCATCTGTTACTGTTTAACTCACCTGAAACAAAGTTGACCTATTGCGATCGTCCCTTGTCTGTTGTTGTGGGATGGTAACTTTTACACAATTTTAACTTCTTCTCAGGACCAAGTTCCGTGTATGAAACGACACTCAACAACTTGATTTCTATGCTACAATTTTCAAAAAAGTCATTTCAAAAATATACTAAACGTTACTATAAACCGGCAAAAAAATATTCCTCAGAACAAAACCTTCTACTAACTGAACTGGCCAAATAAAACCAATTAAACAACCATACAATGAGCAAAAATAAGTAATGTATTGAATGACATCGTCCTAGTTAATGACATGGCAGTGAAAGCAACAAAATGATTAACAGCTTGAGATACATGTAATTCATGTTGAATAAAGGTAAAAATTTGTGTTTTAAATTGCTATTGAAACTTATTTCTTTGATCAGAATTAACATATTGTGAGAGTAACTCGTAATACTTTTGCTATCGATGAAAATATGGTAAATTCCAGCTAAATTGTTGGCTTTTCTCAAATGAAGAAATAGTTATACTTAGAAAGCTTATTAAATTTTGGTTTTCATTTTATGATATATTCGTTGTATGCACTATATTTCAGTATCATTCTAACCGCCACAAATAGAGCAATAATGTCATTTTTCTGCTTATAGATTCCCCCTACCATACAGTAGCAGGGGTAAAAAATTAGAAAATTGTGAACATGGGAACTTGCGACGACAATTACAGTTGTAAAATATAAAGATTTTCATATGATTTACAAATAGATTTAAACGTCTGTTAAACAAAACTTCTAAACTAGAGGACTTTTTTGACAGAAAATAGAAATGAAATAGAAAATGAAAATTAGGGGAATAAATGTATGGTTATCTTGATATATTATTTTAACTACAGCTTTTACTCTGAACATAAGTCACGATCACTGTTTAAATCACAAAGTTTCAAAGTTGTACATCAACTAAATTGGATCCTAAACATTTAGATGTTTACTCTTGTACTAAATGGGTTGCTGTTATGTTTTATCTTTCCAGTGGGAAATTGACAAAGATATGCAGAACAATTGTTTTATCTGCAGTAGAGAAAGTTACGACTTTGAAAGACATGGAGGTGTAAGTATTTGTCTTAAGTTTTATCTCTCTTCTTATTCATCAAGTTTTATGTATTTGTTTTATGAAACACTTAAATTACAATAGGAATTGAACTTTGCAAGACAATGTTTTGAATTAAATTTTGTCTACTAAGTAACAATCTTGTGAAATTTAAATCCTCTATATACGAAGTATGTAATTAAATACAAGCATATGACAGGTGCTGTTTTGGTTAATCAGGCAGTAAGGTTCAAATTTCATTTTGACATGTACTTAAGATTTTGTACTTAAGACTTAAAACAATAAGTAACCAAAGATCATTGAATTCTTCATTTTCCTGCATGGGTTTATTTTAAGTTGTGACTAAGAACTCAAAAAGCATCTTAGATGCTGTAACTTTTTTCATTCCATGTGTATCAATTTGATTTTATTTATTTAAACAATAAAATGTATCATAATTTTCAGTTACAGAAACCGCGAAGCCACGCCTAGTAAAACAATTGAATTTTATATCGTAATCAGTATGTTTTAAAATGATGCAATTGATGATGCATGCAATAATTAATGATATTTCACGATAGAAAACGGTAAAATGCCATAAAATTTTGTGAAAGAGTAGCTTTAACATGACAAAGAATGACCTGTAATACATTAAGGTGGCCAGTATTTCACAATAAGTTTTTGTTGTTTTCAATAAGAAAATGTATGTGTTTATTGATGGTTGTTTCCAGTATATTCCCTGCACCATTAATGAAATATGATAAGTATAATTTGAATTGTATTTCCAGGGTTTTGCAAAGCACGTGAGAGAGGAACATAACCAGTGGGCATATCTGTTTTTCTTCATACATCTTGATCATACTCGACCAAATGATTACACAGCTTTAGAACTACATGTCTTTAATCTTGTATGTATAAAAGCAATTCATACTTGTTTACAATTATCAGTTATTGTTTCAAGTCTTCTTCTTTCTATAGATATTCACTTCGAGTCATATGTACATATATTTCTAAGAATTAACATTCCGTTGTTGTTTTTTGTAGATAATAATTCCGCTAATTTGAGTCAGACTTAAATGTGCCCATCTGTCAGTTAAGATTTGTTATAAAACATGGTCTTTCACCAATTTCCTGAATTTAACCCCAAGTAGTAACAATACTTTTCAAAACATCAGTTAAGATCCATGGATCTCAAATCATGCATCAACAGATATTCAGAAATAAACTGCAATTATATATGTGTAATAAAGGCGTTCAACTGGTGATCCTCTTTTGTCAGAGTAATCCGATTTTATTCAGTTTTTATCCTAAATCTTTGTAAAGTCTTTCTGCTGAAACCCCACAATTTACCTGTCAGGTTTTTATTCAGACAGCTAATGCTTTTCTAATGAGGGGGATTACAGCTCCACACCTCAACTTGGCAATCCAGTTAAGAGCTTTTGGGAAATGTGGTTTTTAAACAGCATTCCTGACAGATGATTAGCACTATACAGTATCTACTCAAAATATGTACTTACCAAAAACAGAAGGACAATACTTGTAAAGTCGTATGCAAATCATGGCTAATCAGAACATCTTTTCACTTTGATACAAGTTTTGTCTGAATCCATTTTACCAATTTCTATATTTATTAAGAGCAAATTTTGTGAGCTGGCCGTCCTATATTAAGATTTTATCTGGGTTTGCATTGACTTTAGGTGGGCAGTTCCTAAAACTATTGATAATAATGAATGATTTTAACATTATTTTTTTCAACAGCTCCAAAGTAGGAAGTATGACTTTTTCCCACTGAACAGAGCTTTAAGTCTACTGAATGAGGAGGATACCAATGAAAAGAAGTTAGAATCTATCAGAACTAACATAGAATACCTAGTGTCAAAGATGAAAGAAGAGGTAAATTATGCATATAAAAGAGAACACTACTACAAAAATATTACATGTGACATGAAATTTGGCGAAACTTCCGTTTTTATTTTAAATAACATTTTTTCCAATTCTTTAATCCCTTTGTAATAATGCATGTTGCTAAGTCAACCAAACAAATACAAATTATTTGTTTTAGTTTTACTAAAGTCATCACTTTGTAATGTTTGTTTAATTTTCAACATTATTTTGCATATTGCTTTCAAATCCCAAGAAACTGATAAGCCAAAGAACATGGAAATTACAACCTTAGAATTAAACATCTATACAGTAGCCTTATTTCCTCTGACTCAAAATAAGCATCAGAAAGGAATGTGTTTTCCTGACAATGAACCTTTTAGGCATTTTACTTATGATTATTTTTTCTGGTTTTCAGGAAGCAGCTCGTGAACGAGAGAAAGAGAAGCAGAGACAACTTGCTTGGGAGGCCCAGCATAAGCCAGATGGCAAACGATCTATTGGCTCAATCTCGTTGTCGTAATTTGGCCAAAGACCAGAGTTTTGCAAATCAATTTTTACCTTAAGCATTTTTAAGTGCATCTGTACAGCATTTTTAAACAATAGATTTAGAGTGATGATTTATATAATTGTTTTACTACTGATGAGTTTCATAAAGTGATAAGTTGATTACTTGTACAAATTTGAAATCAAAACTTGTATTACTTTGAAATATGTGAACTTAAGATAACTCATACCTGTATAAATGTAAAAAAAATCAGAACTTGTATTACTCTATGATATGTGAACTTATACTTGTATAAATGTGAAAAATCAGAACTTGTATTACTCTATGATATGTATACTTATACTTGTATAAATGTGAAAAATCAGAACTTGTATAACTTTGAAATATGTGAACTTAAGATAACTCATACCTGTATAAATGTAAAAAAAATCAGAACTTGTATTACTCTGTGATATGTGAACTTATACTTGTATAAATGTGAAAAATCAGAACTTGTATTACTCTGTGATATGTGAACTTATACTTGTATAAATGTGAAAAATCAGAACTTGTATTACTCTGTGATATGTGAACTTATACTTGTATAAATGTGAAAAATCAGAACTTGTATTACTCTGTGATATGTGAACTTATACTTGTGTAAAAGTGAAAAATCAGAACTTGTATTACTCTGTGATATGTGAACTTATACTTGTATAAATGTGAAAAATCAGAACTTGTATAATTTTGTAATATGTGAACTTATACTTGTATAAATGTGAAAAATCAGAACTTTTATAATTTTGTAATATGTGAACTTAGGGTAACTCAACATGTATTTCTCTGTGATATATGAACTTGGAGAAGTTATACTTGTAAATACAAAATAGATGTACATAGATGAAAGAGATAATCCCAGAAAACAATCAGAGCAATGTGTCAAACACACTGGAGACTTGATATTTGTAAATATTTTTGTCATTTTTATATTTCGAAGTCCAATGTGTAGCGATTATCTGATGTGTGTAACTTTCTGACAACACAATTCAGTAATACATGAATCGTGGATAAGCAGGGTTATAATTCTTCAAAACCAAAAAACTGAAATTTGAACAGTCATGTTATACTAAAGCTATCTTCACTTTGCATGTGTTTACCAGCTTCATTAAGTTATCTGATGTAAAGTTTGGCTACATATTGTGCCATTGTAGATGTGATATTTCATATTTGCTTAAATTATTTCTATTTAATGTCGCAAAAAGACAATGAAACATTGATACTCTTTATTGTGTGTGTGTGTTTACACTGAACTGATGAAATCTAATGAATAGAGACATGTGTAAATCTTTGATATCTTGAGATGAACCATTCAAAATGTTTGTCATATTATAGTTCAGCTTAATTCGTTGTTTTTAAGAAAATGGCAGGAAAACATCAGTTAAAAAGTTAAATATCACAAAATGGTGGTGTTTCAATACTGAGCTGTATTTTACTCCGAACTCAAATTGGCATGCCTGTTTTATATCTGTTTGATATTATTTACACAATGCAGTGTTTTGCTTTCAATTTTCTACATTTAATTCATGGTTTCGCTAGTTTTCTATTTGGCTTCGTTTTAGTCTATTTTTGTTAAGTTTTGGTCCTGCTCATATATTTCATTATATTTTTATAAGTGTATGAAAGCCTTGTGGGACACGTATGTAATCTTGTAAAAAGTTTAGCATAAAACTGTCACTTAATTTATGCATAGTTTTATTAAATAAAAACGAATTTTGATTTTTAGAGAGAAATAAGATCATAATTCCCTAACTATAGCAAAACTTTTATCAAAATTAATTATATTCAGTCCTTACGTTATATGAATAAAGAAATCGAAGAAAGCATGCAAAGGTATCTAGAACTTGAGCCACATTTGGACAGGCCTCTGTCAATGTTTCATAGTTGAAACCATTGGGTACATAAGAATGTAGTCAGAGTGTAGAGACATACTGGACTGTCCAATTATTTTGGATTAACTTGGATTGGAATGATAGTAAGTTTCTCATGAAATATGATATTTCTGTGAATGACGAATATCTTATCTATAGACATGTATATATCTGAATTTTGGATCCATTTCTTTTAAACCAGTACACATTGCCATAACAAAGAATGTCCGATGGTTTTTACCTATATATATTTATTTACAGAATTTTATTTTGATTGGTATTTTATGTGATACTAAGTACTGCAAAATATTGTTCATCATTATAGTGCAAACATGAATCATGTTTTAAATTGTTTGATAAATATACTTGAATTTTTATATTTTCATCCTCCATGCATGGTCATGGACATATATGTTTTCATAATTCCAAAGACATGTTTTACAACTATATATATATATATATATATATGAATTATAAATTTTATGTTTGTTTGACATTCTGTCTCCTGTACTACCATGGTATACAATCATGTACTGTTTTAATCAAAGCCAATGGGTATAGTCAGCAGGTATACATTTGTAAACAAGTAAACTCATATTTATATGAATGACTGAAAATGATATGAAGCGATACTAGGCAAAAATTCTGTCACTATTTTATGTTTTTTGGCGTAAAGACCTATTTTACCCAAAAAAACCTAAAAATCATTGCAGAATTTTTGCTAAAGTAATACCTGTTTTGTTACGACATATGTTTGCCTTTCTTGTTCCTCAAAAGCAGGAAATACTTGTGATATATTATAGAATGTATTGATCACCTGGTGATATATTATAGAATGTATTGGTCACCTGGTATTGGCTCAACTCTAATTTTATTCCAAGTCCCATTGATTTCTTTAGATGTAGATTATTAGATATATAATCTATATAATCAATTCAAAAAAAGCCTTTTATGAACTTGAGAATTCATTTTTGTGAAGTTTGGTAATAAATATACATATTTGATTGTTACGTCTATGTAAAGTATGATATATACACACGCCTGTGTTGTGCTTAATTAACTGGTCTTGCCCCCATGCTAAGTATATACTTGTGCTACTGTGTAATATGATGTTTGCAGAGTAGATACACTTGAATTTTTTGTGTAATACAGGGTTATTGTACATATTTTAATATATTTTGTAAGAAGAAGTGATAGCACTGAGAAATCATTTTATATACTATCCCTTTCATCCCTATAGCCCAAATTGCACTGGTCCTATATAACAGAAAAGGGCATTCCACTTAAATAATTATAGGGGTGAAAGGGCCAATGTTTATTCCGAACTGTTCAGATGTGTCAAAGTTCCTTTTTGTGCTGTGATATTGTTTAATGCACTCCGTCCACTATTATTTAAGATTTTTTACAAGATATTTTGTATCCTGATGAAACGTATTATATTTATGGCAGACATATTTTTGTTTATAAAGTTACTGCACCAGATGCCTCTGGTGATGTCTGATTGTCGTCTTGGTTCAGGTTTTTATGGGGAGGGACTAATTTTTTGTTAAGAAAATATGTGCTTGTCTAATTTACCGTCCATATTTTGTATTTTCTATGTAACTTTATATGTTGTTAATGTACCTAAGCTGTTACAAGTTTCAATGTATTAAAGTTTTATTCTTACAAATAAGTTTTCAACAAATTTAAAACTCAAAATGACGAAAAGGGTATCATATTGCACACTGGAATAAGAGGCAAAAATGTTATGTATACCAAGAAAAATAATAATAATAATATCAAAGGTCATACGAAATGATCACTGAAATTTGATACCTCTCATAAAAGAGGATCACTGAAATTTGACACCTCTGATGAAAAGAAGAGTGAAGTTTAATGCCCCTCGTGAAAAGATGACTTAAAATTTAATGCCCCTCATGAAAAGATCACTGAAATTTGATAACTCTTATGAAAAAATCACTGAAATTTGATTTCATTTATTTCCTTTTAAAGAAACATTACATGAAATAAACACATTATATAATAAAAAGATTCAGTTGTACATATTTAAAACACTTAGCGGTCTTAATAATATGAGTTTATAGAGATTATTTTAAATTTGAAAGAATCTCTACTTAAAATTGACAAAACATTTTTGTAAGAAATTTTGCTGTGTGAATATCTTTTCATATTTATACCAGCAAAGAGAACTTGTTATATTTGTTACTTCTGCTATACATGTGTAACTGTTAATTTGTGTTTTCCAAGTTTACCTTTCCTAAAGCTAATCTGTCATTGATTCAAATTTATCTAAATAAAATTTGCTTTGTGATTTTATGTCTTTTGTCTAGTTTCTATATCCATTCAATATATCTGATTTGTCACAAAGATATCAGTCATCTTATTGAATGTCAACATTTGGGTAATTTTACGTTTGGTATAATACTTTGCAATTTATGGAGAGAAATATTGAATTGCCTTTTGATAGAGGTTGGTTGTCTCACTGTGATGAAGTCGCAAAAGCGAGACATTGGCGTTGCTTATTCTACAGCAGCGGCAATAGTGAAAAACTTTGTGTTTAGCTCCAACATTAAGTTTTGGTTACCAGCTCGTTGTTCAGTCTATATTGGTGCTAGGTTGATGAGATTTGACCTGATAGTTCCTGGGGGTTCTAGCATGGATGTTGTGAAGTTTAATTTGGAATGTCTTATTTTGTTTCTATTTTTGAAGGTTTTTTTTTCTTTTGCAAAAACATTGCTGTGTTTAACTCCAAGCTTGCTGTTCAGTTGATATTGGTGCAAGCTTGATGATATTTGGTCTGGATGTTTCTAGGGGTTGTCGTACAGGATGATTGGGAATATTTTTGGGGGGGGAAAAATAACATTTTTGAAACATACTTTTGTTTTGGAAAAATTTGTTCGAGTTCAGATCAGTGTTACGTTTTTGTTACAGATTTGCTTTTCAGTCCATATTGGTGATATTTGGTCTGATTGATTCTGGTCCTTTTAGCATTAATGCTAACAAATTTTCATTTTTTTATTTTTTTTTTATTTTTAAGTTTTTGGACTTACTGATCCTTGCAAATATTCGCTGTGATCAGATCAATGTTAAGTTTGCATAAAGGTCTTGGTTCTTGGTTAATGACAGTGTTCGATTGCTGATAATTTGGATGTAGGTTCCATTAGGATAGAACATGGGTGCTTTAGAGGGTATATGCCTACCCCCTTTAATTCATTCTTCTATGTATTCTTGAAAACCATTCACATGTCTACCCCTAAACCATATATATTCTTGTTATGGGTAGACACATTTATTGGTGTGTGATAGGGTCCTGCCCCATTTGTAACTTAAAAACCATTCACAACCCCGCACTTTAAACTTTAAACCATATATTATTGATCATTATAGGGAAACACGTTCAGTGGTGTAGGGCGTTCTTTTGGGGCTCTGCCCCACCCTCTTAAATATATATTTTTATTTATAACTTACAAACTGTTCGCAGCCCCACCCTTAAACCATATATATTATTGATTGTTATTTTGAGACACATTTACTGGTGTATTAAGGGGTCCTGCCCCACCCTCTGAAATATATTTTTTAATTTATAACTTAAAAATCGTTCACAGCCCCACCGTTAAACTGTATATATTAATGATTGTTATTGGGAGACACATTTAGTGGTGCATATAGGGGTCCTGCCACACCACCTGAAATTTATATTTCTGCTTAAAACTCAAAAACCACTCACAGCCCCACCCTTAAACCATATATTTATTATTGATTGTTATGGGAAACACACTCACTGGTGTATTTGAGGGTGCCCCTGAAATATATATCTTTACTTATAACTTTAAAACCTTTTATCCCTAGGACAGGAAAAGCCAGTTGCCTCCGGTTGCGAATTAAGCACTCTACCGCAGAGCTATGACGGCTCTGCCAGATTTCATTATTAGCTTAAGTTGCATACAATTCTCAGACCTAAGAAATATTCTTTATCAACTGAGACACCAGGTCATCATGAAAAGAGATTCCTAATTCTACCTGCATGGTAGTCATCCATTTAATCATGCTGTTCTTAGTATTATTGTTATATAGGGATCAATGGATAACTAGGGTAGTGTGGTTGCCATGACAATGACAGTCACATGATCTCCTTTATCACATTTGTGGAGAAGTAAACCTGCACAGGATACTACAGGTATCTGTAACACATACTAGTAATTCTTCAGTTCAGTAGTATGTAACATGTTTAATACAGAATGATATTTATAATCCCCAACTTGCTGTTTATGTAAGACTCACTCCTGTGTATTTCTAGATCACATCATAAAAGTGCAATGAACTGTATCATAATGAAGGAGTTTTGTAGTCATGGCAATGACACTGACCCAGCACAGCCATAGTAACCATCTGGACCTGGACTGTATAACTTGGATATATGCACTGTAGAAATGTGATTGCAACCAAAGTCATAGTTCTTCAATTCCTGAAAAAAGAGAACAACTCAGTATTACGTAGGAACACAAATCCAAAGAAAATAGAATATATTTTAAGACATTCAATATACTTGTCTATGGGATTATAAGGGTTTCCTCTGGATTTTTAATTTATCGTCTAATTTATTTAAATATACAGTCAAACATAGAATGAAAAGTTCGAAACAACTCATGGATGGTAACTAAGAATCACTCTGTTTTTAGTTTCAGAGGTTCCATAAGGTATATATGACTGCTTCCAAACCATTTAAGACATATATAGTCATTATGATTAATAATCAATGCTAAATTTAACTTAATTTTCATGAATTAACATCAAGAAATTTGACTCATAGAAGTTATAATTACTAAATGTTTATCAGTAGCTTTAAACAACAAATTTATTCGGAACTTTGTCAATATTTCGAAACATCCAGCAATTCGAATCATTGAAGTTCCACTCATAGGGGTTCTACTGTATATATATATATATATATATATACTAGTAGTAAAAAGAAACTGTAGTTTAGTAATTTCATTTATAGATTCATATACAAAATATCATGTTGCATTATACATATCTTTATTTTAATATAATACATTGTCATTTAATTCAAACATCAAATCAAGGATTACGTCCATTATGGTTAACACAAACAGCCCCTGAAAGAAGGGGGGGTGCAAAAAAGTTTCACAAGTTCAATAGCATGTATGACTGAAAGAAAGAGGGGGTGCAAAAAAGTTTCACAAGTTTAATAGCGTGTATGACCGCTATTTGCACAAATGCATTCTTGACACCTATGTCGCATTGAACAAATCAGGTTATGCAGAAATGCCTGGGGAATGTTCCAGCATATGTGCTATAAAGAACAACGCAAAGCATCCAACATAGCAGCGGGGTTGGCTCTTGAGGTAGACATCATTACATTTCATCCCAAACATGTTCTATAAGTGAAAAACGCAGGCATCAATGTAACATTCCCGACCCGAACATGACTGTTACTGCTGTCGAGATTTCATCTTGACTCATCCGCAAACAGAACTTCCACCTAATCTCTATTATTGAAACCATGATGCCTTCTACACTAAGCTAACCTCACAACTTTCTGACACCAGAGCAGAACAGGATGGATAGCAGGATGTTGAAGACGGATTTTGGCCTCTCACTATCTGTTTCTTACGATGTGAGGATTTATCCATCGATGCCTGGGGATGCTTCTAGCGGTCAAAGAAGCTGATTGGAATTGATTATGCAAATGTGAAGTCTGTATATATGTATCTTGCCAATGTGACGCACACACGGGCATCCTGATAGTGGGCGGTCCCGAACGATGCCAGTTGGCTGATTGTTGTCTCTAAAAAACAATTACAGTGTTAATATGAACTCCAAACTGCCTTGCCACATTGCTTTGAGACATATCAGCTTCCAGCCTCCCAATAGCACACAACTGATCATTTTCAATCATGTGAGGCATCTCTCAATCAAAATTTTATTCCCAAAAACAATGTTTTTCTGTTTCAATACATTGAATACTGTCAATGAATGCAAGAAATTTAATTTGATTACTTTTCGCTTACTTTACTAATCGCTTAGGCTCAAAACTCCAGAAAAGCGTGCTGTGGCCATCAAGGCGAATTGAGTGCAATATTTAACAAACTGAGTATTCAAAAACAGTCTATTAAACTATGCCGTTAAAAATAAAGAGCAATCAAAGAATACTTTTTATGTTTTTATTTAACTTTGAGGTATACACAGTTTCTTTTTTTTCACCAGTATATATAAATATTGTATATACACCCAGGTTTTATCTGTGTTAATTTTAGGATTACTTTGAATTTCAATTAATAATTCATTTTTTTGTAACACAAATTCAGTGATGATTCATTTCTTATTGACAGTATACACATGTACTTTAAAAATTTGTTTTTAGTACTAGCAGATTTAGAATGTTTTCATTGGGGTGATTTTTCTATATTTTGATCATATGCAGTTATATGGATATGTATGGATAATAAACTTTTAACCTATTTCCTGGACGTTCAAAAATATAACGGACATAAACGACTATATTTTATATAATGGAAAAAAACAGCAACATTTTATGAGCAGTTTAATGGTATAACCTACCAGTACTATATATATTTTTGCGCTACGATTTTTTTTAAAGTTCAATAGTTGCAGCGTGTTCGTGTTGACAAAGGTAATAATCAAGTTAGTGATTCACAGTCAGATGATTACAACTGGCAAATTAGAAACGATGAAAATCACACAAAATTTTTATCAGAAATTTTATCTTGGAAACCGTAAGTAGATATCTTGATCCAGAGACATCTCACCCTTGTTTTAGTTATATTCCATTTGCTAAAAGTCTGTCGACAGTGTGATGTCAGACAGCACATTTTTTCACCATGTGCTTTGAGAACTTAGAATCAACATCTCTTTTGATTGGTTATCAGTCATTTAAGATTCCTTATAGAGGCATATGATGGGGTCCAGTAGATGGCAGTCTTGAAAAAGCTTTACTATTGCAAGTACCTAAATGGAATCATTTGGGGAAGGGGCTACAATAAATGCAGTTGTGGTTAAAAAGTAATGAATTGTTTGTTACCATTACGATGACATCTAAAATCAACCAGTGTGAAAATACGTATTGATAGGTGCATACAAGAATTTTACAAGTAAAAGTATGATGTACCTTTTAAAAGTAAGTAATACTAGTTACAGAACTTATTACCCGATCTACAACCACCTGTAATCAGTTGCTTCAATATTATTTTATAACCCAATTGCTTGCACATGCCGACATCACAACAATTACCTGTGTAGGCCCTACTCAACAGGGACAAAGCTAGCCTAATCCAATTGGACTGAGTAATCATTTTAATTGGTCTCATTGATTAATTAACGCCGCGTCCAACCACTCAATACCCTCTTTTTTATTTGCAGTGCTATAAAACACTAGTATACCAAGCAAGTTTATTTGAGTGTTTCACAGGTCAGGATCATTCTCTATACTGAAAAGTTTTTGAAATGCAGAAATGATAAGCATTCACAACTTTTTTTGCCAAATCATAATTTTATTCGCCAAATTGGAAAAATATATTTGCAAAATGTTTAAAATGCGAATGCCAGCTGAAACCCTGGATTATGGTTATATAACTAAGCATATATCATATTTTCATGTACTGTTCCAATGCCTCATTACAAGTAATTACAGGCTTTGAACATACCTCAGTAAATTGAAACAATATATTCTTCAGGGCTTACCTCAAGGTCACTTGTCACTTACAGCAGAATATAATTTGTTTTTGCAATATTCAAATATGGAATATCTATTTGGCAAAGAAATAAGTCAAAATGGTATGAATTACCATGAATTATAAAATATGTTAATTAAAAATTTCGTTATCTGAAATTCTGGATATCTCAAATCAATGGGCACAGTCCAGTAAATTTCAAGATATTAAGATTTCACTGTATTTTGAAATAAGCAAATTGTACCTTCATTAAGTTAGCAGCATCAAATGAGGCTCTTTCTTTATTCCTGTGATGACCGTCTTGTCTACCTGATTGTGATGATGAGTCCTGTCGATACAATGTGTTCATGACAGTGACATGAAGCTTAACTCTGTCATATTCCCTCTGCATCAGTCCTGTTGATGAAAATCTATCTACCATCCTGTCCGCTAACACCTGTAAACTATAGAACAAGTCCTTATGAGCTTTCGTAGATGAAAAAATTTACATATTCATTTTATGTAATATTTTATCTTGTTTATATTCCAAAGAGACCATCTGGTGGTTAGAATAACAAATGCATGCGTATAATTGGCCCATACTTGCAAAACGTAACCCATAATATTAGTTTGATATCATTCTAGCCATTACACATTAACTTTCGAGAATTCTTACGAAGATTACCAAGTGTTCAATAATGACGTGCTATTTGAAGTTAATATATATTCTATTCCTATTACCCTTTGTGTTTTTTCTCGTTCATCATCATTGTATATCTAAATCAATCAAATTTAATCTTTCCCGTCATTTCACAACACTCGTTTCTGAAACTGTCCACGTATATCTCATGATCCCGACCTGTTTATATATATATATATATATATATATATATATATATATATATATATATATATATATATATATATATATATATATATATATATATATATATATATATATATAACAAAAACCATTTAAGCAGTTATGCAGAGAAGAGTGTCAATTTATAATTCAGCAGAAATATTATCAGTTATTGCAGTTTCACTTGAGAAATGGTATGATTTAATACTATGCTGCTTTTACATCATATTTATGTAATTAATCATGTTATCTGTATACCTATCTGCTTCATCTCCTGGTTGAACTTTGGCATAGAGAACATCAACAGAACTTGGATCATCATTCATATACTCCAAACCTTGCAGCTTTATTTTCAGTGGTTTTCCATTTAAAATTGGTCTGAAATGTAAGTGGTATATAATAACTGTATATGACCAAATAAGTGTCCATGCGCTACAAGCTCTCCCCCACCCACCCCATAGTTCAGATTAAATCACCTTTTTAAGACACATGACAGAGTATGTTTTCTAGATGGTTGACCAGGGGATATGTACCAGAGAAATATAAGTAACAACATATCTCCAGCAACCAACAACAGAAGAATGTTGACAGAAGTCCTCGGTAATAACTACAACTTCACTGTGCCTTATAAAAACTTAAGTTTTATGTCAATTTGACAATTAATTGATCCCAATAAGCGTCCACCTGTATGTATTATAGACACAATGATATACCGATCCGGTTAAAAATGATGTTATAAGCACTCCAATGCACGCACAAATATAATACATGTAATATAAATTAAATACAAAGTCAAACAAGCTACACAGCTTCAGAACTATATGTATTTAACCTTATAACCTTTAAAGCAATTCCAACTTGTTCACATCTACTTCTTTCTATTCTGATCAAACTCTAAGCAAAGGTTTGGAGACAAGAAATTACAATAATAAAATCAAAAACACAATATTACAAAATGCATGGAATCTGGTAGAAAATACTATCAATGTGCTAGGAAACTGGAAACTGTTACAAAACAAAAACAAAATTATGATAAATAAATAGCAACAAAATGATACTGGTGTTAAAGAAGTAAGACTGACATTTACTGTTATCATGAAGCTGAAGTTACAATGATAAAAATGATAAACCAATGAACATGATTACTCTGGAAAATAACCAAGCTATCATATAACACACATGTCACATACTTAATAAGATCTTCATTACAAGCTTGAAGAGTTTCAATGGCTGTTTGTATCTCAGCATCATTAAGAAGTACAAGTGTTCCTACAGTCAAATGAAGCTTCTTTGATTTCTGGAATATTGAAGCATCAATACCTCTGTCCTGAAAATACATATAAATGCTGAAACAGTAAATGCCAAGATAGTAATGCCAATCTGTGACTGATTTCATATCAAATCAAATCCTATAAGCATTGTCAGAGTAAATCTGATTGTCACCTAGATAACCAAGAGTAAATCTCTGACAGTCACCTTGACAACCAAGAGTAAATCTGATATTCACCTAGACAACCAAGAGTAAATCTAATACTCACCTAGACAACCAAGAGTAAATATGACATTCACCTTGACATCCAAGAGTAAATCTGACAGTCACCTAGACAACCAAGAGTAAATCTGACAGTCACCTTGACAACCAAGAGTAAATCTGATACTCGCCTGGACAACCAAGAGTAAATCTGATATTCACCACACAACCAAGAGTAAATCTGATAGTCCCCTAGAAAACCAAGAGTAATCTGAGTCACCTAGACAACCAAGAGTAAATCTGACAGTCACCTTGACAACCAAGAGTAAATCTAATACTCACCTAGACAACCAAGAGTAAATATGACATTCACCTTGACATCCAAGAGTAAATCTGACAGTCACCTAGACAACCAAGAGTAAATCTGACAGTCACCTAGACAACCAAGAGTAAATCTGACAATTACCTAGACAACCAAGAGTAAATCTGACAATTACCTAGACAATCAAGATTAAATCTGGCAGTCACCTAAACAACCAAGAGTAAATTTGACAGCCACCTAGACGACCATGAGTAAATCTGATAGTCACTTAGACACCAAGAGTAAATCTGTTAATCACCTAGACAACAAAGAGTAAATCTGACAGTCACCTAGACAACCAAGAGTAAATCTAATATTCACCTAGACAACCAACAGTAAATCTAGTAGTCCCCTAGACCACCAAGATTAATCTGAGTCACCTAGACAAGCAAGAGAAAATCTGATAGTCACCTTGACAACCAAGAGTAAATCTGACAATTACCTAGACAATCAAGATTAAATCTGGCAGTCACCTAAACAACCAAGAGAAAATTTGACAGCCACCTAGACGACCACGAGTAAATCTGATAGTCACTTAGACAACCAAGAGTAAATCGGATAATCACCTAGACAACCAACAGTACATTTTACAGCCACCTAGACGACCATGAGTAAATCTGATAGCCACTTAGACAACCAAGAGTAAATCTGATAATCACCTAGACAACCAAGAGTAAATCAGACAGCCACCTAGACAACCAAGAGTAAATCTGTTAATCACCTAGACAACAAAGAGTAAATCTGATATTCACCTAGACAACCAAGAGTAAATCTGATATTCACCTAGACAACCAACAGTAAATCTAATAGTCACCTTGACAACCAAGAGTAATCTGAGTCACCTAGACAACCAAGAGTAAATCTGACAGTCACCTTGACAACCAAGAGTAAATCTGACATTCACCTAGACAACCAGATTAAATCTGGCAGTCACCTAAACAACCAAGAGTAAATTTGACAGCCACCTAGACGACCATGAGTAAATCTGATAGTCACTTAGACACCAAGAGTAAATCTGTTAATCACCTAGACAACAAAGAGTAAATCTGACAGTCACCTAGACAACCAAGAGTAAATCTAATATTCACCTAGACAACCAACAGTAAATCTAGTAGTCCCCTAGACCACCAAGATTAATCTGAGTCACCTAGACAACCAAGAGAAAATCTGATAGTCACCCTGACAACCAAGAGTAAATCTGACAATTACCTAGACAATCAAGATTAAATCTGGCAGTCACCTAAACAACCAAGAGAAAATTTGACAGCCACCTAGACGACCACGAGTAAATCTGATAGTCACTTAGACAACCAAGAGTAAATCGGATAATCACCTAGACAACCAACAGTACATTTTACAGCCACCTAGACGACCATGAGTAAATCTGATAGCCACTTAGACAACCAAGAGTAAATCTGATAATCACCTAGACAACCAAGAGTAAATCAGACAGCCACCTAGACAACCAAGAGTAAATCTGTTAATCACCTAGACAACAAAGAGTAAATCTGATATTCACCTAGACAACCAAGAGTAAATCTGATATTCACCTAGACAACCAACAGTAAATCTAATAGTCACCTTGACAACCAAGAGTAATCTGAGTCACCTAGACAACCAAGAGTAAATCTGACATTCACCTTGACAACCAAGAGTAAATCTGACATTCACCTAGACAACCAGATTAAATCAGACAGTCACCTAGACAACCAAGAGTAAATGTGACAGTCAGCTAGCCAATAAAGAGTAATCGGACAGTCACCTAGACAATCAGAGTAAATCTAATAGTCACCTAGGCAACCGCAATTAAACCTGACAGTCACCTCAACAACCAAGGGAAAATCTGAGTCACCTAGATAACCAAGAGTAAACCTGATATTCACCTAGACAACCAACAGTAAATCTAATAGTCACCTTGACAACCAAGAGTAATCTGAGTCACCTAGACAACCAAGAGTAAATCTGACATTCACCTTGACAACCAAGAGTAAATCTGACATTCACCTAGACAACCAGATTAAATCAGACAGTCACCTAGACAACCAAGAGTAAATGTGACAGTCAGCTAGCCAATAAAGAGTAATCTGACAGTCACCTAGACAACCAGAGTAAATCTAATAGTCACCTAGGCAACCGCAATTAAACCTGACAGTCACCTCAACAACAATGGGAAAATCTGAGTCACCTAGATAACCAAGAGTAAACCTGATATTCTCCTAGATAACACAGAGTAAATCTGAGTTAGTTTGATAGTTAATTAGATAACTGAAACTGGTTTGATCATGCAAACAAAACATGGAAATAGTGCTAGAAAAACTGGTGGTAATAGTCATAATATGAAATTATTAATGTTTTGTTACACACACACACACACACACACACAACACACACACACAATACACACACACACACACACACACACACACACAAACAGTGTAGATAAGTTATCTTTATTATTTGTCCAATTAGGATACATAAAAGAAAAAAACAGTGTAGATAAGTTATCTTTATTATTTGTCCGATTAGGATACATAAAAGAAAAAAACAGTGTAGATAAGTTATCTTTATTATTTGTCCAATTAGGATACATAAAAGTCGCCAAACTATAAGACCTATAATGTTGCAGTAGCCCACAGTACAGGTCAATCTAAAAATTAAAATACCACTTGGCTACCAGACACTTGTATTCAAAATCATAGTCAATGATGTGCCTTTATACAGTTCTTCTGTTGGATTGATCTTAATTAATTAACAATCCTGTCAATCACTACTAGATTAGGTCAGTATGTACTTGCCGTCCAGGTATCAAAACACCTTTTGTTTAATATTCCAAGTAAGGATCCAGGTGTTGTTCTGCCTTACAGCATTGACTTTTTTTTTTAATTCGCCAATAATTACTTGAACTTCCGATGTTTCAACAGTGAAATGTAAAGGAATATACAAATCAGGATTTCAAATTAACTTTGAGGTTTCAAGAACTTTGAGGTATTGACATTCAAGAGAACGAGAGTTAATTTATTTAATTTTTGCAGGAAAAAAATTGGGACCTGTATGAGACTTTGAGGTTCAAAGTTTTGAGACCTTTGAGGTTCAAAGTTTCGAGACCTTTGAGGTTCAAAGTTTCGAGACCTTTGAGGTTCAAAGTTTTGAGACCTTTGAGGTTTCAACTTTGAGCCATCAATAGTCACCCGATAGGTCTTCTGAGAAATAATCACTTAAACACTTGTCACCTATGAGAAATTAATAGCTTTTGAGGCTGCAGTGACCATGATTTGATTACAGATTTTACCTGAAACATGAGTTTGACAACTTATTGGTCTACAACTGATAAACAAAATAATATATATATTTATATATATATATATATAGAAGTCTATTACTCTGGAAGAATGCAACAGCTAATGATACTATGAAACATGATATACATCCATTACAATCTTTTGATTAAAGGTAAGATAACTCGCATTCACGGCAACCAATCTTTAATTTTTTTAGGTATAAGCAACATGCTATCAGGGAGCAGTCATTGGTGTTGAATTGAGTCTAGTGCGGCCTTTTGTGTTCGTAACACTTTAGATTTTATATTGTGGACCACAAGGTATGAAATATAGAATAAAATGAAACACACAAATACAATATGTACATGTTCAACCTAGACGTTCCTTCTCAAGTTCGAGACAAAGACTCCTAATTTATTATCAAACTATATATACAAAATATGCAAAAAATAAAAAAGACAAAATAGGTGATAATGGTTATCTTAAGTCGAGTAATTAAGATAAAATGTTTATAATCCTAATACAAAGGAGGATTGTCAGATGTCAGCAACGGGGTTTTTATCTTACAGCTCTGCTTTGACTACAGGGAATTTAATAAAAGGAAAAGAAAGGAAATAAAATACAAAGTAGAAAAATGAATGGACGTGTTATATGATCAGAGAAGATATTGTCTGTCATATTTCTATGGGATATCTCGAGCAGTTTATTGGCCAAATAGACAACAAATATCATGAGTATTGATTTTATGATAACACTTGTATCACATAATGCACCATAACTGTTTTCAGTCACATATACGGCCTAATTGAATGTGTTTGACCTAAATAGAACAGGCGGTGCTGCGTCATTTGACATTACTGGGTCGCATTACTATATATAGCAATTCACACCTTCAAAAGGGTACTGATCATGTATAATAGCTTAATAGTAGTTGCATATTTCTAGAGCAATAGACTTCTGATATATATATATATATATATATATATATATATATATATATATATATATATATGAATGTTTTACATTAATACATATAGATGGATACATTTATCATCAAATATTACCCCATCAAATTCACGTAATACATCTGTTTTAAATTCTTCAAATCTATCTTGAGTAGCTCCATCATTAAAAGGTATTGATATAAAGTGTGTAAAAGGCTCCCTCTGTCTAGCATTGTCCACTGTCAAATCAATTCTAGTCTTAGCTGATATCACACCTTTTCTCTCTGGTCCAACAATGACTGTAAATAAAAACAAAATCAAATCGAAGATTTTTAAAACAAAAGACCTCTGAATATCATAAACAGTCAACCTTGGCTCATATTTCATTTTTTTCAGATGATAATATACAAAAGTGTTGTGACTGAATATTCTTGAATGCTTATTGAATACTGTTATAAAAAGTGGTGCGGATTATCCTTCAAATAAAAAACAAACTTCAGAAATATCCCAAAATACTTTGATTACATGTAAATGAAAACAAATAGTTTATTCTAGCCAATCAGACTTAAGGATTAACCAAAGTTGAGTATACATTTTTTACAGTACCAGGCCCAGAAGTAGGAATCAAAACGCATGGCCTCCATATTTGAGTTGAATATTGTAACCAACTGAGCCACTGACATATATTCTACCATTCAAACATGCACACACATACACACACACACACACACATACACATACACACACATAAAGATTGTAAATTTCTTATCAAATGGCTTAAAGTCAGCAGTCGGATCAATATACTGACAAAGATGCTTTTATATGTAAAGTAAGTAATCACCTATTTCTCCTTCAACTCCCATTTTTGGAATCCTAATTTGTGTTTTTGTTTCCGTTTCAAGTCTTCTACGAGTCTCTCCTTTACGACCAATTATGTGTTTAAAGAAGGCACTGGGAATATCCATACGGGCTTGGTAGCCATTCTCAGTTTCTTCAATCATCAAATTAAGGTCACAAACTTCATCATTCCATCTGCAACCTTGTACAGAATCCACTTCTCCTAAGATACAGAAAAATCAGAGCATATAAATCATGTGCATATGATATAACATATATTTCAGATATACATAATCTATTTTACACATCATGATTCAGAATCACATGGTCTGTGTTTATTGATATATATATATGTATGTATATGAAATACATCTGCAAACTTCTACAAGGACTTTTGGGTGACTTTTTTGCCTTCAATAATAATACTTACATAAAGATTGTTTTGATTAATTGCCTTATCAATAATTTTCACTGACATGGTGACATAACCAGCTATTGTTAACAGCCACACATTTTGTCCTGTGATATAAATATATACATTGTGTAGCTATGCAGTGATGACCTGTAAGCCGCCTAGCATGACAGAGGACTTTCTTATGCACAGGAAGAATTGCTGCTTCTTTTACTAACTTTAATGCCTCAGGTGTGACTCATTTAAAGAATTGTACCCAGGTTCTTTCACTTCCATGCAAATGCCAAATGATCTATCTAACATGGTAACTACAAGAAAATCCTTCAATCTAAATACAGAAGTGATAAAGAGCTTAACCAAATTTTGAGAAAACTGACATTGAAATCTAGGACAATGGCTTAGTGACAGTTTTTCATATTTTGACAGATTATGGGTCCAAATGTATGTATCATTTATCTGTATACTATTTTCATCAAAAAATATATCATACAAAGGAATTAGATTTGTCATGCTCAAAGCATCAAGTAAATAATACCCAAAATCAATTTTATTTATATTATCCTACATACAATAATACATAAAAGAGCAAAACTAACATCCCAACAATCCAAACAATATAATTTCAGACACCAAAAGCCTGGTAATATAAGATCAAACACCAAAGGCCTAGTAATATAAGATCAGACACCAAAAGCCTGGTAATATAAGATTAGACATCAAAAGGTTAGTAACACACTGCGATATCAGATGCCCAAAACTTGGTAAAATAACATCAGACACCCAAAGTTTAGTGACAAAATACATGTATCAGACACCCAAAGCTTAGTATTATAATATCATACACCCAAAGCTTAGTATTATAATATCAGACACCCAAAGCTTAGTATTATAATATCAGACACCCAAAGCTTAGTATTATAATATCAGACACCCAAAGCTTAGTATTATAATATCATACACCCAAAGCTTAGTAACATAATATCATACACCCAAAGCTTAGTATTATAATATCAGACACCCGAAGCTTAGTATTATAATATCAGACACCCGAAGCTTAGTATTATAATATCAGACACCAGAAGCTTAGTATTATAATATCAGACACCCGAAGCTTAGTATTATAATATCAGACACCCGAAGCTTAGTATTATAATATCATACACCCAAAGCTTAGTATTATAATATCATACACCCGAAGCTTAGTTACATACTATCAAGCACCCAAAACTTAGTTACATATTAATATCAGATACCCAAAGCTTAGTATTATAATATCAGACAGCCAAAGCTTAGTATTATAATATCAGACAGCCAAAGCTTAGTATTATAATATCATACACCCAAAGCTTAGTATTATAATATCATACACCCAAAGCTTAGTAACATAATATCATACACCCAAAGCTTAGTATTATAATATCAGACACCCAAAGCTTAGTATTATAATATCAGACACCCAAAGCTTAGTATTATAATATCAGACACCCAAAGCTTAGTATTATAATATCAGACACCCAAAGCTTAGTATTATAATATCAGACACCAGAAGCTTATATCATATCACACCCAAAGCTTATAATAACCAGAAGCTTTATAATATAATACACACCCAAAGCTTAGTATTATAATATCAGACACCCAAAGCTTAGTATTATAATATCATACACCCGAAAGCTTAGTATTAATATCAACATAATAGTCATACACCCAAAGCTTAGTATTATAATATCAGACACCCGAAGCTTAGTATTATAATATCAGACACCCGAAGCTTAGTATTATAATATCAGACACCAGAAGCTTAGTATTATAATATCAGACACCCAAAGCTTAGTATTATAATATCAGACACCCAAAGCTTAGTAACATAATATCATACACCCAAAGCTTAGTATTATAATATCAGACACCAGAAGCTTAGTATTATAATATCAGACACCCAAAGCTTAGTAACATAATATCAGACACCGAAGCTTAGTTACATACTATCAAGCACCCAAAACTTAGTTACATATTAATATCAGATACCCAAAGCTTAATTATGTAATATCAGACACCCAAAGCTTAGTGAAATAATACCAGACAATAAAAGCTTAGTAACATAATATCAGAGACCCCAAGCTTAGTTACATAATATCAGACACCCAAAGTTCAGTAACACAAGAGGCCCAAAGTATTATAATATCAGGCCTTTAATATCAGTCACCCAAAGCACCTGGCAAAATAATCGTTAGTTACAACATTGCAGAAAAAGCATTATGTAATATCAAAATATGTGAAATAATAAAAATGGCTAATAAGACCCCAAGCTGAAAAAGTTCAGTAGGCTTAGTCAATTGGGCCATTAAAAACATTAAAAATCATCTGAGTGAAATGTATTTTACTGACAATATACTGAAAAGCAACGAAAAGCTGGAAAAATTCATTGAAATGGAGAATTAACTTCCATAAGGGTAGACTTGCCTTGTCAATATTTTTAGATCTTTCAAGATAATGTGCAACAACAGTAGAAAACATGTGAATTCCATTTAAAAGGGGAACTAACTTTAACAAGGATCACCCTCACAATTTCTACAAAATGAATTTTTTTATAGATCTTTGTAGTGATCACTGGTTAATAGGGAAAAACAGCCCAAAACATGAAAATATTCACTTAAAAGGGAAATAACTCTCATAAGAATCAACCTGACAATTTAATTCCTGCTACTTTTTCGCAGATCATTGCTTCTTTCTTTTTCTCTCTATCTATACTTTTCAAGACAATAAGAAAAAACTGTCAAAAACATGAGAAATCCACTAAAAGGGGAAATAACTCCTATAAGGGTCAACCTGACAATTTCAGTCCTATTGACTTTTTTGTGGATCTTTGCATGCTGAACATTTATGCTTCTTTCAACTTCTCTCTATCTAAAACACTTTTCAAGATAATAGGACAATACTGTCAAAAACATGAGAAATCTACTAAAACAGGAAATAACTCCCAAAAGGGGCAACCTGACAATTTTGGCCCTATTGACTTTTTTGTAGATCTTTGCTTGCTAAACATTTTTGCTTGTTTTTACTTTTCAAGATAATAAGACAAAATATAAAACATGAAAATCCACTAAAATAGGAAATATTTACTTTTGTGTAGCTCTTTACATGCTGAACATTTTTGCTTCTTTCATTTTTCCTCTATCTACTATACTTTTCAAGATAATGTCAAAAAACATCCAAAAATATGAAAAAAATCCACTTAAAAGGGAAAATAACTCCCATAAGGATCAACCTGACAATTTCTGCCTTTTACTGACTCTTTTGTAGATCTTTGCATGCTGAACATGTTTGCTTTACATTTATCTATTATACTTTTCAATATAATGTCAAAAAACATTCAAAAACATGATAATCCACTTAAAAGGAGAAAACTCCCATAAGAAGCAAGACAATTTCAATCCTATTGACATTTTTGTAGATCTTTGCGTGCTGAACATGTTTGCTTCGTTCACTTTTACTATAACTATTATGCGTTTCAAGATAATGTCCAAAAAATGAAAAATTCACAAAAAAGGGAAATAACTCACTAAAGATTTGATATGATATGAGCTGTCATAGGTGAAAAATTGTACATGCCCATTTTATGTAATATTCTATCTCTTATATATTCCAAAGAGACCATCTGGTGGTTAGAATAACAAATGCATGGGTAAAATTGCAACAATCTTGCCAAAAGTAACCCGTAATATCAGTTATTTTTTGTCCATCATACTTTGAGCATTGCAAATTAATTTCGGTAATTTTTTACAAAGATTACCGAGTGACCAATAAATACATGATAAACACATGTTATTTGCAGTTAATATACATTCTATTCTTATTACCCTTTGCGTTTACATTTGTACATCATCATTTCATACCTAAATAAGGGAAAGTTTGTCTTTTTTGTCTTTTCAAAACATTCCATTCATTTCTGAAATCGTCCATGTACAGGGTATATCGGGTGATCTTGACCCATGTTTAACTCGTCCCATCGCATTCTTGGCTTTATCATACTTAACACATATGATCATGAACTGCCCAACTATACCGGACATGGCAGCACAATTGTAAAACATGAGTTATGCATACTTTTCAGAATTATATTGTTTTGATTTTACCAATGTCAGTATTCAGGGTAACATTAAAGATCGGGAAAATTTCTTTTAGTGACCTGATATATTTATTCATATATTTATCTGATTTTCTTCAGGTATTTTAAATAGCATTGAAAAAGTATATATTTTACAAAATACATGCACTTTCCAATAAAAGTCATGCCCTGTATTTTAAAAATACTTATAAAACACAAAAAAATCGGGCGACTTTAACATAGTCCAAGCGAGTAAAGAGGACGAAAATAATCATTGTGACAGCTTATATCACTTTAAATAAACAAGAGATCCCAGAGGAATCTTGGTGCTCACTGTCGAATGTTCTTCATTTGATCTATGACAGACTGTTCTTTTCTCTTATTTTGTGGCTCAACAATGTATCCTCAACAAAGCTATTTGCTTCATTTTGAGTGGAAAAGTTGAATTAAAATTAAAATACAGAATATATCCAGATTATAGTATAACCCTATACACATCCCTTGCTAAAACCTCACTTTTGGACTTTTGGCATTGAATGTTTGCCCAATTGTGGAAGGTTATATGCGTTATGCCCCCATGCATGTGTAACATTTCTGAGCAGGGGTTTAAGAAAACAGGATAGGACCAATAGAGGCCCTAAAAGGGGCCAAAAAGGACCAAAATATCAAGGAGAACCTGTATGTCAAATTTCATAACTTTAATTTTTAAAATCCAAAATGGACATCTTGCAGCCATTTTGTGATTCAACCCACCAGAAAATGTACACTGCACAACCAGACCTCAAGGAGAATCTGTATGTCAAATTTCATAAACATCCCATCAGTACTTTCAGAGAAATAGTGATAACAAACATTAATTGTCAAAATCCAATATGGCCACCTGGCAGCCATTTTGTGATCCGGTCCGCCTGAAAATGTACACTGCACAGCTTGACCTCAAGGGGAACCTATATGTCAAATTTCATAACGATCCCTTCATTACTTCCTGAGAAATAGCGATAACAAACTTTAATTGTCAAAATCCAAGATGGCCGCCTGGCAGTCATTTTGTTATCAGATCCGCCTGAAAATGTATACTGCAAAACTAGACCCCAAGGAGAACCTATGTGTCAAATTTATAAAGATCCCTTCAGTACTTTCTGAGAAATAACGATAACAAGAATTGTTTAAGAACGGACAACAGACGATGCACTGTGGACCGTGGACGGAGAGTGATAAGAAAAGCCCACCAGCTGTTGATGGTAGGCTAAAAATATCTGCTGACTCATTCATTTTATATTAGCCATGGCAGCCATGTTTGGTCCTAGCCCCTTTTTTTCTGCAAATTTTATGCAGCTTTACATGGTTATACTTCCTGTTAAGTTTTATTCAAATTAGTCCAATGGTTCAGGAGAAGTAGTCAAAAATGTTGAAAATTTTACAAAAAAACCTTGTATTTTCCATTTACTCAGGTGCCTGTGACTTTGACCTTTGACCCCATGACCTTGAAATTTTGTCAAAATGATCCTCAGATAATTTCTAACAACTTTCTCATATATCTTTTTATACAAAAAGTCAATTAGTTTTGATTTGTAATACAAATATACACTCTTATTGAAGCGCTCCCTAGTGGCTTGATTATGGAAAGATTTCATTTTTGTTCACGAAATTTGTAGATATTGACTTAACAATCATGCAGACAAAATTTGAAACTCATCTGATCATTGGTTCATGAAAAGAAGATTTTTTAAGATGTACCAAGTTTTGGTACTTTTTGACCCCTTTTAGGGCCCCTATTGACCCTAACCCTTTTTCATTCCCAAATTTTATGCAGCTTCACATGGGGATGCTATATGCTAAGTTTGGTTAGAATTGGCCCACTAGTTCTTGAGGAGAAAATGTTTGAATGCACAAGTTAACAGACGGGATGCCAACGGATGCCAACGCCGGACGTTTGGCTATAGCAAATAGCTCAGTAGGCCTTTTGGGCCAGGTGAGCTAATAATATCAAGCACCCAAAGCTTGGTAACATAATATCAGATACCAAAAGTTTAGCAACACAATATCAGATACCCAAAGCTTAGTAACACAATATCAGACACCCAAAGCTTAGTAACACAAAATCAGACACCCAAAGCTTCGTAACATAATATCAGACACCTATTTCTTCATCTTCCTCAGCAGTGTTAACATTTCGGTTGAGAGATGGATTTTTTCTGTAGCATCTATTGCCAATTCTAAATAGCTGTGGTTTTAATATTTCCATGTCAAATTTTCATCATCTGAAAATGAAAACAAAATGAACGTGAAATACATAAATACAGATTTACAGCCACTTGCCAAAAGTTTATAGACATTATAATATATTACTGAAGTTTAGACACTATCATATTTTAATATATATATGCCCGAATGTAATAGTATATCTCCAGATTCCGATTTAGACATTTTATTGCTAAAATAAAAAAAATGCAGAGATTGCTTATACAATTCTCTTAAAAATGCATTTCATAAATAAAGTTTTAGTAAAATGTCTACTGCTATCGCAAGTACTGAAATAATTTAAAGATTCGCCATTGTAACCACAGCAGAGATTGCTGATACAATTCTCTTAAAAATGCGTTTCATAATTTTTTTTAGTAAAATGTCTACTGCTATTGCAACTACTGAAATAATTTAAAGATTCGCCATTGTAACCACATCGGAACGAACATGTAGCCTGACGGAACTTGTCAACTATGTGTATTTTTTATTCTTTATTTATCAATCTTATTTTTTCAATTTGTACCCAGCTTGTATTTCACTTTCAGTTCAAACGAAACCTACTGACGGATTATAAACATTAGGCCTATTGACGTACAGGTAAAGGTGACTCAAGTGCTAATTGTTGACACCTAGGCCATCACCTATCACTGGAGATTAGAAAACAATTGACGGTGTAATTGTGTTATTGATGATTATTTTTACCTATGAACTCAGCCGTGAAGAAAATTAAGAATGATAACAATAGCCAGATCAGCTGGTGGGTTCTATGTTACGTCGTAGTAAAGAGTTTATTTACACTGAGTTTTGTACATTTGTTCCCGGAATCTAATGTCGGAGTCGGATACCGAATATTCCGTTGTAATGAGTACTTTTTATGTACACGTACATTTGTTCCCGAGCAATTCTTGTCGGATACCGAATATTCCGTTATAATGAATGTCGTTGTAAAGCGGGTTCACTGTATATATATATATATATATATATATATATATATATATATATATATATATATATATATATATATATATATATATATATATATATATATATATATATTATACAATTATGGACTTTTGAGTGGATGAATATGCTGTGATATTGACCTGAAATCGAATCGCCAAGGTCAGTATTGGTTTTCTGGTCAATATTACACCAAGAGTCCATAACTGTTTTATTTTATAAATATTTAGATACATGTATATACTAATCTTACAACGTAGATAACAATCAGAGTAATTCCAATGGTGTGAAATGGAATTTCCATATTCTTTTTTTAAAAATTATATTCACTGCTTTTCCATAGAATATGTAGATATACTTTGAAGGGTTAAATACCGAGTTATCCAATCAGTAACCATTTATTTTCAATTTATATATATATATATATATATATATATATATATATATACACACAGTAAAATCTGCTATAGCAGCCACCTCTACATAACGAATACCTGCTAGGCCAGTTTTTTAAGTCCCTTGACTGCATACTTCAACTAAATTGAACCTGTGTATAAGGGTCACCTGCACATAAAGATCAATATTTTCTGGTCCCTTGGGTGGACCTATATACAGGTTTCACTGTATAGATAAAACCACAAATTTTCAAAAGATATTGTGAAGCCATTTCTTATTGCATTTCAACAGAATTTTCACTTTTAAAAAAGAACTGAATATACATGTAGTTTCATTATATATTTTTATTTTTATTTTCTGAATAAGAAATTCAAAGATTTATCAATTTAAACAGAAAGATTAATTTACATGATGATATTTACTATTTCAGTAAGTAAAATAGTAATATCTAATTTTTCCTTTTTGTCTAAATTGTCAAATTTTTGAAAATACAAATGAGCAAATTACATAAAAATATACAACTTGGAAAAATTGTCCATTTAACGGTGAAAATTCTGTTCAAATGCAATAAGAAATGGTTTCACAATATTTTTTTTTAAATGTGATTTTATGGGAAATATATTTCAAAAAATTATAACATGTATAATGTCTATAAACTTTTGGCAAGTGGTTATATACCAAATTTGATCTTATTCTATATGAATTTAGGTTTAAATCAGGTATTTATTTTCATAGATTATAATACATTTTAGCTACAGTGAATCTAAACTTAACTTAAGATTAAGAAAATAACTTCGGTTTCAAAATGAAATACAGAAACCAATAGCATTCTATTTCTACAAGTAAGTCAGTGCAGGAAATACTTTAAATTTTCTGTTACATTTTACAATCATTGTATGGATGTCCAATTCAGTTGTCTTCTGTGGTATGAACTATTTCTAAAAAGGTGAACCATGCCATGATGGGGAAGTAGTTTTTCGTTGAAAGGGGAGGGGGTAGTTACAGCTGCAATGTATTGTAAAATACCTTCTTATCTGCAGCTGTAACTAGGGGGTGGGGGTAATCATTAAAAGTGTTATTTGGTGTATCTACAACAGTTTATTATTTCAGTTCTGTATATTACTATATACATTCATAAACCAAATTCAATATTGGATAAAGAAAGAACATCGTTTACAATTACTTGCCAACTCTCCCAATTTCCATGGGAGACTCCCGATTTTGGCCCTGTTTCCCGACCTCCTGATCATTCTTTTCAAAACCACTTCTTTCTCTCGATTTTTTAAGAGTAATTCTCTGTAAAGACCAAAATTGGTCAGAAATGGTATATCGCAAATTTTGAAGGCACCTGGTCACAATGATAGCCTGGCATGAGAGTAACAAAACCTTACAATTTTTTCCCAGTAAAACTTCCTCGTTACCATAGCAACGGTCATTTATCTATATTGAATATGGTAACCTAATGGAAATAGCCATATTACGTAAATTTCATGAAATGTGATATTTGTCAGTTTTGACAGCAGTTTTTTGTATTAATTATATTGATCTTAACATGGTTTATATAACAAGGTAGAAAATATCGGGGATCGTAATGCCTCCGTTTTTAAAAAAGACCATTTGAAAGTTGGTTTTTAAGATTAATATAGGGAAATCCCGTGCAAATTTAAATCAGGCCTCTGTAAAAACGCAGCATAGGAAATCGCTCATTTATCTCTAGTGACTTTAGTAACATTAGTAGAAACGAACAGCAAAATATCTCAGTGGGTATTTTTGTTACTAATTAATAATTCATTGGACAACATCAACATAATTTGTTATCCGTGCAAAAAGAGAACCCTTTAATAAAATTGGAAATGAACAGCTTATGTGAACTCGGTACTACATGTGGATACAAGAAATCGTACTTGCAATAAACATAGATTCATAATGCAACCAAATCACTCGCAAATACGACCAATTTTTAGGTTTTGGGTGTTTTTTACGTCCACGTCTATCGCTACCCGTTTTCTCAAACCGGAATTTAAATGTTTTCCGTTTCCACTCTGTCAATACAGCCGAAATCGTGGTCTGTTATGCGCTCAAAAATAACCACGATACGTTTGCAATAAACTAGAGCGTCTATCTCACGTTGATTAAGGCGGTCATTAAAAGTAGTATTCGGAGGCGGAGACGGATTCGAGAATCGGCGGAATCGAACAAATAATTGTCGATTTCTTCCCCAATACTTATTCAAAGAACACAATAATTGTAGTATATCTTTATTGTGGTATTTTTACATCATTCACAATAGAAAATTATACAAAATTATTTTGGACTCGATTTACGTGACATTGTTCTTACGTTGGCACACTAAATTTAGTAGTCGGATTCGACGGCGGGGAGTCGAGGTATTGGATCGATTTAAGTTAATTTGTTATACTTAAACTTTAAGTAAAGTATATATCACAATCGTTTATGATAATATCCTTCTAAATATACCATGGAAATGACACTAAAATCACTTATTTTTCATTAACAATCATAATTTGTAATCGGTTAGTAATACTTACAGAGTCGGATCGAAAAGATGCTAATGTCGGATTCCTGATAGTATAGTGTTTTCGGATTTGATTAGCGGCGGATTCGAAATAAATAATCGTTGATTTTCTCACTCAGTTCTAATTGTATTTAAGTAATCTTTTTAAATGATAATTAATGACATCTTTCTGAATTATTTTCAGTAAAAATTACTCAAATTTTGGTTCGTTTTAGATTTCCTAGATTTTGGCTGTTGAAAGCACACTAAAATTAGTAGTCAGATTTCAGTGGCGGATTTGAGATGTCGGGGTCAATTTAAAATAATCTGAAGCTTTTTGACTTAAGATAAATTGAATACAATTATTGTATATGACATAGGTGTCCCTAAATATTATTAAATGACAATCAAATAGCATATTTAGTGTAAAAGTCAAGATTTACGAGATGCTATAAATCGGTTCGAAAAGAGACAATGTCGGAGTCCTGATTTGAACGGACGCGGAAATCTGGGGGGTATGGTATATTTAGGTATATTATATTGCTAATACAGTATATAATGAAATTATATATATTATGTGATCTCGACATATGTTATTTACTATATTTGAAAGTTAGATTTAAAAATATTATGAAGATTTGAAATGATAGGAGAAATTAAGTTGAACTATATACGTGGAAAAATTTCCATGGGAGACTCCCGATTTTGGCCCTGTTTCCCGACCTCCTGATCATTCTTTTCAAAACCACTTCTTTCTCTCGATTTTTTAATATTTCGCGCGTTGTCTCCCCATGAAAATTTTCAAATGTTGGCAAGTATGCGGTTATATTATTTGTAAATAACACAATCATGACCAGAGACTGACGTTTGTTAAAAACACATAAATTACTGCTACTATCGGTGGTTTTTGAACGAACCTTACCTATCAAGAATTCCAAGATCCAATAGGAAAAGTAAATCGGTCGATAATTTTAAAAACCCAGCACGGTTTGAAAAGGTGTGGCAATTTCCGGAAATGTTATCTGGAGTGTTAGGATTTGTTATTGACATTGATCTATTTATCAGTTTATTCATATAATTTACATATGTATATATCCAATTCATTTTTCAAAACATATATGTATACGTGGATAAAGCGTAACAGATAAAGCAACCGGCATAATGTATGTTTTGCGTAATGTGTCTGCTGCTCTAGTTTTCTGAAAACTACATGCGTGTATATACGCACTTTCAGTTTTAATTCCCGCTTCGGCTCAGAGACATATAAATAGACCCACATCATTCTCGTCATGCATTGAAAACAAACGAATGCTACGACAGGATAGACAGGTATGGCGAGTCATATTTAATTAATCATTGTCATTAATATTGCCCAAATTAATGGTAACACCATAGTCTACACATAATCCTAGTCTGAATAGATATGTTATATATACATAGTCCTAGTCTGCACTTACATGTTATATATTGTCCTTGTCTGCACTTGTCTTTCATCTGTAGGCCTAGTCCTACTCTCTGTTGATGTGTTATCTATACATAGTCCTAGTCTTCTATGTACATAGCCCGTATCTGCACTGACATATTATCTGTACATAGTCCTAGTCTGCACTGACATATTATCTGTACATAGTCCTAGTCTGCACTGACATGTTATCTGTACATAGTACTTGTCTGCACTGATATTTCATCTGTAGTCCTACTCTCTGTTGATGTGTTATCCGTACATAGTCCTAGACTTCTCTGACATATTACATAGTCCGTATCTGTGATGACATATTATCTGTACATAGTCCTAGTCTGCACTGACATGTTATCTGTACATAGTCCTAGTCTGCACTGACATGTTATCTGTACATAGTCCTAGTCTGCAGTGACATGTTATCTGTACATAGTCCTAGTCTGCACTGACATGTTATCTGTACATAGTCCTAGTCTGCACTGACATGTTATCTGTACATAGTCCTAGTCTGCAGTGACATGTTATCTGTACATAGTCCTAGTCTGCAGTGACATGTTATCTGTACATAGTCCTAGTCTGCACTGACATGTTATCTGTACATAGTCCTAGTCTGCACTGACATGTTATCTGTACATAGTCCTAGTCTGCAGTGACATGTTATCTGTACATAGTCCTAGTCTGCACTGACATGTTATCTGTACATAGTCCTAGTCTGCACTGACATGTTATCTGTACATAGTCCTAGTCTGCACTGACATGTTATCTGTACATAGTCTTAGTCTTCTGTGCATAGTTATAATCCTTTCTGACATTTATCTGTACATAGTCTTCGTCTGCACTGACATATTATCTGTACATAATCCTATTCTGCACTGACATTTATCTGTACATAGTCCTAGTCTGCACTGACATGTTATCTGTACATAGTCCTAGTCTGCACTGACATGTTATCTGTACATAGTCCTAGTCTGCACTGGCATGTTATCCCGTGGATTAAATAGTAAACTTATTGTTTTCTGCTATTATTTAATTAATTCATACAATACGTGACCTAAATTGGATTCAGGGTCACCGTATAAGGTTCACACCTCACACACATATGAGGGATTAATATAACTTATATAGTAAGGGGTGAGATTGTGTAGAACCCCTATTTCCTATTCATCAGATGTATTTAAAGCGTACAGAACAAATATGATTATATGAAAGCATACAAATTACAATTCATCAGAATATCAAGATGTTCTGTAAAATTATTCTACTATATCTTTCATTTTCTTTTTAGAGGAGGAGATGGCTGAATCAACAATGAACAATTCCTGTGGCTACTGTTCGAAGAGGTCTAATAGCCTTAGACGATGCACTGCTTGCTTGGAAGTTTCGTATTGTTCAAAACGATGTCAGTCATTGGACTGGATTACTGGGCATCAAAAAGTATGTAGACCCACACGTCCAAATGATACAACAAGTCCGTCACATTCAAAGCAAGAAATCTGCTGTGTTTGCCAAACGAAATGTAAAACACTGAGATGTTCTAAATGCCGCCAAGTTTGGTATTGTTCCCAACAATGTCAAAAATCTGACTGGCCATGTCACAAAAAGGTCTGCAAATCAGACGACACAAGCAAGGCAAAGTCAAAGTCGGAAAGTAATGGTGAAGGTTCCAGAACACAACATCCGGCTGGAGCGGGTGTTATTGAAACTGAACAAAAGCATTACCAGGAAACGAGCAAAATGCTGTCTGATAACACTTGCTCAGTAAACAACAGAACATGTACAGTATGCGGTGTTGTTGGAGTAATGAAATCCTGCGGAAGATGTAAAAGAGTTACATACTGCTCTAAAATTTGTCAACGAAAAGACTGGTCAGTCCACAAACAAAACTGTGACTTAGATGTTGATGGTGTTATAACTACGGATGGATATAAACAGAAATTAGCAGAGGAAGAAAGAGAACGCCAAAGAAGTCAGTCTGCAAGTTTTTTCCATATGATGGGATCAGGCATAGTATTTGGCTTACCACCTATACTTCGAAAGGATGGCGCAAATTTACAAATACGGAAAACGGCTTCAGTCTCATCAAAACTGAAAGCAAAATCTAACGCACAGTCTTTTTACATTGGAAGTCATATATTGGATGATTTTGATGAAGTTCCCAGAGAATTTTGGGGTATGCGAATCAGCGACATGAATGCTGTCTTGGTTGCATTCATTCCTAGATATCATCATTATAGAGGAAGACATTGTGTATACATTGAGGTAAGATTTAGGACATTTATCATCTTTAATAACCTTTTCATTAAACTCTCTCTCTCTCTCTCTCTCTCTCTCTCTCTCTCTCTCTCTCTCTCTCTCTTAACATGTTTTCAGATGTTTGTGCCACAACCTGATAAAAGCAGAATAAAAAGATGTCATAATAATGATTGTTATACACTGTAGTTATAATTATGATACTATAATATTGATAATAATTAAAATGATTAATTTATTATTATTATTATTATTATTATTATTATTACAGGATATACATGGTAAAGAGTTATATGTTGGTTTCTACCTTGATTACGACAACCCATTTCCCTATTTCTCTTGGGAAAGTGTTAGGCCTGGACGATTTATTTGTATAGAAGACCCATGCATTCATATTTTTATGGATGGATCGGTTGGTTTTCGAGTTGAAGAACCGTCAGAAGTACGTTTTATAGACGTATAGGTGAATGCATGGATATCACGTCTAAAACGCTTCATCAGTACTAAAATTACAATACTGTATACATCATCGTCACCACCAGGTTTTATCATGTCATTAATCTAATGAACACGTTATTGTCGAACGTCTGAAAGGCTTCGTTATTACTAAGTTGACAATACTTCATACATCAACGTCATTACCAAATTTTATGATATCATTAATCTAATGAACACGATGCTGTCAGTATGGGTAGGGTCTGAGTGGACTGGTTCTAGCAAATGTATAGCACCGATTAATGTTGTCAGTATGAAGAGTGTTTGAGTGGACTGGTTCTAGCAGATGTATAGCACCGATTAATGTTTTCAGTATGGAGAGTGTTTGAGTGGACTGGTTCTAGCTGGTGTATAGCACCGATTAATGTTGTCAGTGTTTGAGTAAATATTAGTAATTTAAGTCATCAACTTCAATATGTCAAGTCTAAGACATTATATCACAGTTAGTTAGATAACAAATACTTTGTAATCGTGGAGTATTTTTCACAAACGCTAAAAACCGACCTACGCATTGTTATATTATTTAAATTACATTACAGGCATGGATTAAACTGTATTTCAAATGCATATCACACGTTGATTTTATTCACATTCAGTGTCATTCCTGTGCATTGTGGTACAAAGATTATTTGTAATGTTTTTTCTGACAAGTCCTTACTTCCAGTTTGTAAATATGTTACTTTTCAGTCATGTTATTTTGATTATCACTTGGTCATTGAATTAGATTTGTTTTTTAGCAATCAGTTATCATTTAATTATATGTTATATGTTATCAATTGATATTACTGTGATTCAGTTTAAAGTAGGCATGCATAACATTATTATTGTTAGCATTGTTAATCTGTTTGCAAATATTTATTATATAAACATATTTTGCTTGATTTAATGTTTATTGAGGTATGTGCTAATTTAATTTTTGTTTTTGTTGTTATTTCTTATTTGAATTAAAAGTTAAAATAAACGTTTTGATCATTTACATGGTGTATGATAAATGTGAACATTTTGTCATCAAATAAAAAAACTCGGTTACCAAAACATAAATCTTTAGGGTGTCCAGGACACAGATACAAATCTGGTAAATTGGTCAAACACGGACCCCTGGAAACAAAGAGGTGGCATGGAGGCGTAAGCATCCCCTGTCAATCGGTCCCACCCGCCGTGTGTGCAGAGTCAAGTCCAAATGAAATACACGAGGAACGAATCCTCGTCACAATTGGTACAGACGTCTCAACAACAGCCAACGAAAAGGCAACCGAACATTAGATGGAATAGTTATTTCCATTTAATGGAATGAAGAACTGAATTTTTTGAAATCAAACCAATACTATCATATCTATGACAATGCTCCGAACACATGTAGAGATTATTATATGATTGTTTTGATTCTAGGTACAGGTTTAATAACACACCTATTTATCAATGTTGTTTACAAAGCGATTTAAAAGTTTCGAATAATAAAAGGTTAAGTTCAACCTTGTCTTTATTGGTTGCAATAGTGTATTGACCTAACCGGTCGGAAGCCATATTGAACTTCTGCTAATTAGATCCTTTCCTGGGACTGAATCTTAACGAATTTAAAATATGTTATCTAGTAAGAGACACAAAGACAGGGCAGAAGATGAAAACCCTTCTGCTGCAAAGTTGTCCAGGTTTTACCATCTTTTACCAGGTGCAGAAGCCATCATGGATTTGTGCTAATTTGACACTTTCGCGATGTTGGGGTTTAGATATTATAAACATAATACCAAAGTTATAATTCCCAAAACGATCGTTTCTGTCAATTAGACTTCATCAGTTGGGATCCAATTTAAAATGTATATGTATTTTCTAAAGAGAAAGTGGTATCATACTAGGTCAAATAATAAATCTAAAAGTATAGCCAAAATCCGTCTATGAGTAACTACTGTAAAAGTTGACTATCTTAGCTTTAGAAAACTTTGGAATTTATATGGTGTTATCAGTGCCAAATATTACTTTAGTATAAAATTATCAGCTGGTACCGAAATACCATGTACTAGGTTTATGTATACCCTCGGGGATTCAAATGGTCCACCAGCAGTGGCAACGACCTAGTGGTTATAAATATTATAAATTTAATACCAAAGTTATAATGCTCAAGGCGATCGTTTCTGTCAATTAGACTTCATCAGTTGGGATCCAATGTGAAATGTATATGTATTTTCTAAAGAGAAAGTGACAAACCTTAGATTGCAACGTGTTTTAAATTTAATTTTGATTTGACTTGGTGCAGTAATATTTTGACTCAAACGTTTAGCGGACATCTTTGATGTATGCTAATAAGACAGTTACCCAGAGCGGACTTTGGAGAATTTTATCTATAATGTTCAGTACAGTCCCCCAGGTAGGGTGGCGCAGCAAAGATACATTCTGTTGCATTTAGTTCTAGGTTCAATCCTATTTTTACGGGACTTACGGTTCCAGTAATATTTCGTGGTTTAAAATGCAATACTCTCTAGCCACGGAGGCTACCAAGACTATTGACACAAAAAGAAATTAATGGCATCATGGAACGTACTGACATGTTATTGCAAAGTTTATTTCGTTTTTTAAATAGTTATTGGTAAATCAAATTATCCAGCTAGTATATAGTTTAATTATGAGGAGAGTGGACACGTATTTATAACATCGCTACCCTGTAAGCAGTTGTCCAAGAGTGTTTTCTCATCAACGCGGTTGTTGTAATTTGAAACGACTGTTATTAATCGATCTCACTAAAAAGGATAGTAAACACCACATATTTGTAAAATATTAAACTAATGTTTGCGTATATCCACAGTGACCATATTGGCCTTAGATGCGATAGGCTTAATTAATAGGTTACGATAGTTGACTTGAATGATGATGCCACAAATCAGGTTTTGAATTAAGATTAACGAATCTATGCTTGTGAATAGTTACAGGGAAAATGGTGATAAGAATAATTGGTACAGTAATATTATTGTGGTTATGTTTTCATGATCTGAGAGGAGAATCCGCTACGGACTACCAAGACGTGCTAACACTTCTCTTTACAACAAACAGTTACAACAAGAAAGTAAGACCAATTTACAACCATAGTCAAGCACTTGAGCTAGACATTAGTTTTTATTTTGCCGGTATCAATGGTATTGATGAGGTGAAAGAAAAATTAACCACGACAGGATTTTTAGCCATTACTTGGACAGATGAATTTCTGATCTGGAACCCGGCCTCATACGGTAATCTGCAGAATATTAATATACCGCAAAACGATATTTGGAAACCGGATTTGGTATTGAAAAACGGATTTACCAAGTTTAAAGAGCTCGGCGGTGACTTTTATTATCTCTCGGTAACATCTGAAGGTTGGGTTACCTGGCTACCGTACCAGGTATTTGAGACAAGATGTTCATTGGATATGACTTACTTTCCTTTTGATAAACAGATTTGTAATGTAACCTTCGTCATTTGGAGTCATGACGCGTCAGAAATCAGAATAACAAAGAGTGCAAGCGAGATGACATTTTATGAATATGAAGAAAACTCTGTGTGGACGATAGAGTCTGTGGATACCTCTGTGATGTCAGAGAGTATAGAGTCATCTATAACATTCAGACTATATCTTAAAAGAAAGCCTCTCTACTTTGTAATGATCATTTTACTACCAATTATTTTTCTTGGGATTCTTAAAATAGTGGTATTTGTCATCCCTACCAGCGCTGGCGAGAAAATGGGATTCTCGGTCACAGTTTTTCTGTCATTTGCAGTTTTTCTTACTATCGTCTGTAGTCAACTTCCGGTAAACTCTGAAAGAGTCTCAGTGATTGGCGTATACTTGTTAATTCATCTCACTACTGGCGTGTCTGTTATAGTAATAACTGCGATTCAAATCCGCCTATACCACAGAAATCCTGAACGAAACGTAACAAATTGGTGTCTGCATTTGTGTAAAATTGCAAAAATAATTCGGTGCTTTAAAGTATATAACAATAAAGTCGAAGCGGTTGAAGAATATAATGAAAAGGCTTCTACGACTACTGAAGTACAATGTCCGGACATTAAATGGACTGACGTTTCTGATGCTTTGGACTTACTTATGTTTTGGTGTTTTCTGATATTGGAGGCCTTGTTATCAATAATAGTGGTGTCTGTTGCCGTTACAAAGGGTTGAAATATACTTGTCACGGAATTGTCTTTCGGGATATATGTAAAGATATCTGAAACACATTTTAGCATTGAGAAAAATCGAGATATAGAAAAAAAACCAATGTAGATCTATATTTCCTTTGAAAATAAATATCAGTGCATCTGTACAAAAATCCTGAGTGAAGGTCATATATAATGCAATGGTTTTTTTTAATTGTATGGACTCAACATAAATCATACTTCCCAAATTTGGTAAACACTGAACAAACACGAAGTTCCATAACATCAACAGGTGGTAAAAGGTGCCACGGAGGAGTAAGTATCCTCCGTCGACTGGTCACACCCACCATAAGTGCACAAACAAAAACAAGTAAGGAATACTATCGTCATAATAGATATACAAAATTAAACAATTTCTAACGGACAATTTAGTTTACTTTTCAGTTCAAATAGTGTTTGTCATTATACTGACCGTGCCAACAATTTAACATAAATTAGTTCGTTTTGTATATGAAATTGTATATGAAACATATGAAATCATATATTTATCAAGACCTGGCATATCAGATCGTCTGTGATATACAGCAAACCTGCACATAACGAATTTCAATGGGCCTGATTTTAAAATTCGTTATAAGGACAGTTCGCTATATAGTTATAGCGAAGTGGTCTGAATGGTTACAATGCAATTAGTTAAGAACAAAAATCACTCTAAATTCTGTCTAACAGGAACTTTCCTAGGAATAAAAAAGAAAGGAACTTTCCTAAGAATTGAAAAGTAAACATACATCTTGTTACTTTTAATTTTCACAACTTATTTAATCAGAGATTAGGCCTACTTATACTTGGCGAAAAAGTCAACAGTTGACTTTTGTTTTAATGATATTGATCAGTTCGTTATAATACTATTAAATACGTTGGTTGGGACGTCAAGGGACGTGGAAAATGGTTTGTTATACGCAAATATGCGTTATATAAAATTCGTTATAAAATTGTTTTTCAACTAAGAATATGTAGAGGTGCAATCGGGTATTATTTGTTGATTCGTTATGTGCATGACTTCGTACAAACCGAGATCGTTTTATTCAAGTTTTATTGTATAAACACCATATATATGCGAAAAAGGAGTAAATACTACTTTAATATATTAGGTACCAGCTGTTCATCTTATACTAAAGTAATATTTGGCATTGTTAACACCATTTCAATTAGAAAATTTTCTAAAGCTAAGATAGTCATTTTTACAGTGGTTACTCTTAGACGGATTTTGGCTATACTTTTATAGATATTAGTTGGCCTTGTATGATACCACTTTACCTTTAGAAAATACACACACTTTTCAAACTGGAGCTCAGCTGATGACTTGTAATTGGCAGAAATGATATCGTCTTGAGCATTATAACTTTGGTATTATGTTAATAATATTTAATATGGAACCGCAGGTTAACGACAGAAAAGCCGAAATCATCACCTGTGTTGCATAGGTTCGTTGTCAATAATTCCCGTCCGTGTTTACTTGATACCGAACATAGATAAATAATCAGGTTGAAGACGCTACTATAAGGGAGCGCGAAGTGAAAAAGTTCTAGATAATGCGTACATACATAGAAAAGTGACAGAACTGTGTCAGAAGCTTTACACTGTAAAGTCTAAAATAAGTTCTCCAGACTGGACCACATCAATCTGACACTTTACAGGTCTTTTCACATAAACGTATCCAAATCAAACGTATATCGTATAAGTACCCGAACCGGCAAGTTTTTAAATTTGCATGTAAAATTATTTGGTGTTTCTGATGCCTTTTTTAACTTCTGATGATGTGATTCTTCTTTAAATTGCTGGTAAAAATATATCGACAATTGCTCCAAAGTTCACAATGAAAATATGGCCATGATTCACACAATGCCAGTAGCCAAATTGGCCAGTACACAGGAAAGACCAGTTGCAAACAAACTAAATGTGATTTTTCCAATGCATTTGTCACAACAGTGGTTTGAATGTATTTATTATGAAAATACGTAACTATTTATACAACATGATCGATATTCTGGGAAAATTCTAACTATAATTTTCCCTTCTCTAAATTATTTTGCACAAAGCTGAAATTGGTCCACGATAGACACCTACCGGTATTTTTTTGGAGGGAAAGAGAGGAAAGTGCAAAATTTTATTTGAAACTACTCTGACACAGAGAAATATTACTGTAAATGACAATCAGATAATATTGCAATTCTTGAAGTATTTAATGGAAATATCTTGACAGTAAATGAGACTGGCTAAGTTAGGTATTGTGCCAATTTTGTTACTGTTACGATAGAAGATTTTATACGCGTCAATTATTTGCCGGAAGTACCTATGTTATTAATATTTGAAGTCACAATTAAACTGTGACATCATTTTGTGGGACAGATTTTGTCCTTGTAAGACCGTATAGATTGCCTATGAATGTTATTTCCCCATTTGTTGACACATCGGACAAAGTTCGACCAAAAAGTCTACCAAAAGTTTGATTTGAATTGTTTTTGTGAAGAGTGAGTGGTGAATCGTCAGGTTAATTTAAAAATTGACTTTTATAATTTGACGAATGTTTCTGGATCATACGTATGTACAGCTTATTTTCTAATTCTTACTATGTGGAGCTCGCTATGCTCGCTTATTATTTAAAAGATGAAATACGAACAAATATTATGTACCTTGTACCGAAACGAATTCTTCAATTATGTGATTGTCATCTTTTTTATTGGCATCAAATATTCAGGCAATTTAACCAAAAATCAATATCTCACCGCTCCCTTTTTCTGATATGTCGCGTAAAGGATCTAACGTAATCCGCTATGGGGTCATGTGCCGATAACCTCTTACAAAATTGAATGACAAAAAGATGTAATTTATTTTATAAAAAGGAAGCGTTTGTCAGGTTTCACGTATCCCCCTTAACACTGTTCCCATTTATTTCCTTGTACGTCAACTTCTTGAGTAAACAAACTGTGGATACTGGATGTGCCATATACATTACAGAAGGAAGGTTATGATTGTTTGACTCCAAGTCTTATAGTGCATGTAAAATAAAAAAAACGTGAATTTTATCACACAGAGAGGCTTAAAGGACAGTAATTAGCATCTTTGAGAGGCGCGTTCAGTAGTGCCTCTGGGATATATTATAAACTAATGAGTATGGCGGCAAATACAAATTACCTCATATCATAATGTGCTTCATTAGGCCAAAACTGTAATATTAAAGTCCAAAGTAATTCGACATTCGAGTATACACGCATTTGTCTTTTCTGTTATCCCAGGCGCAGTCTACTGCTATGCAGAGTTTTAATGGGGTATTTGACTTCCACTTACCAAACTACCAGTACTAGTTAGTGTTTTTATTTACACGGTACCAGGTGGTCCCTGTTATCTCACGAGATGTTGGTATTTTCGTTCTTCAGTTCACAAGTGATCAAAAAGTGGTAACTTTGATAGAATGGTTAAAAAGTGTCAACCATTCATCATCTCTGAATGACAGCTAGTAATAACCAATAGAAACTAATAAAGTCGCCTGGCATTAAACTCGTGACATATAGTGCACGGTAAAGGCGCTTAGTGATGATAATTAAAATGAATTAAGATATGAAAAGAAAGGTGTGCCTATCATACATTAGGAGTATAATGGAGTACTGGTCTGCATTCAAATCCCTTCCATTAATGAATGTGGTGTCTTGGGACCGGCTGCCATAATTACATTCGATATTTCACCTGGTTTTCACCTTGTGTTCATATATACTTATAAATCCTTATTTGAAGAAACCACCTCTCAAAACATACCTTATATTTAAAACAAAATGTAAATAAGAGATATTAATATTTCTGTTTGGTTGATTCGTTTTTGTAAATTTACATTGTAGGAATATGTAAATAGAATAAAGTAATTGATTAAGCTATTTTGTGAGCATGATTCCGGAATAAGAGGTACCGTTCTTTGATTAGCGCATAAAACAAATATAACAGTAGTGATGACGTACGGATTGTATGTAATGCGACTAATGAGATTCTAGGCCTTAGCACAAACTCTAATAATAACCTTGTGTAATGAAATATCTTCAAATGATTAAGCTCATATGTTGGTTCTCATGTATAATAAATCGTACACGACTATCAGAACGCTTGGTATTTGATAGGATTCTAAATCAGAAACCTTTCTTAAGATTGGAATTTTAATTGCGCTGTTACCTGATTAACAACAGTACTACATGTTGCTAATTCCGGGAGTTTTTATTTCTACTGAACCAGACGTTCTGTTAATATATTCTACGACAAATGCACTTGTGCCAATTTATTTACTTGAAACAATAGAGAAATTTAAAATTTAATCGTTGATATTAACAGATAAAATCATTGATTCTTGACAGCATGGTATATAAATATAATTAGTTGCCTCTTGGGAATTAATTTCAAAGGCGATTCCATATCGGGAAAACAAACCTTGGACTGAAAAACAAAGAAATTAAAAATTAAAAGCATGACTTGATTTGTTTGATATTTACATATTTCAAGTGATTGTAATCAAAGCAAACTGATAGCAAAGTTATATATGTTATCTTATATTTACCTACATAACCGATATAAATAACGTAAACAAACATCATTTTTTATACTTTTGAAGTGTTTTAAAGAATTTATTATCCATAATTATATACAGTGGAATCTCGCCACCTAACTGACTGACACAAAGTGGTCTGATTAGTGAGGTGGACTCTTACGTGAGGCGCTGCACTTATTAGATATCTATCGAGAGACTGAATATTTATCATCCTAAATGCAGGGTGGTCTCCTAAGCTAGGTGGTCTTTAGGAGAGTTTCCACTGTAACAATACGTTTTCAGACTGTTGTGATTAACGTGATAATGTAAACTTGTTACTATTCCTCTCCGACAAATATCGGAGGAAGGATGGCTTGCTTCTGTTATATGGCACCTGATCCCACCTCTTAATTTTCTCTTGGGCCGTGTTTGTCTATTTTTTACCAGATTTGTACCTAGATTCTGGAATTCCTAATGATTTATATTTTGGTATCTGGACTTCTTTATATTACATTAGTAATTATTATCATATAACTATGCAGAAATTTGATTCGGTGGTATACTCAAATCACCTTAAAGCGAAATTGAATTAGTACCGGTATAGTAGCCAATTCTAGACGTTTGAAAGTTTCCGCGGGGGAAAATTGGCTAGCCAGTTTTTCCCCGGAGAAAGAATTAGCTTGCCAGTCCCCTCCCCTAGATGAAAGTAATAAACCAGTATAAAGTCAATGAAAACCCTCTGTAAGTTTTTTCATTCTTATGAATCAATGTAAGGTTATTTTTAGATAATATTCATCTAACTAAAGTAAGACAATGTACATTTTAGAAAGGATAGAATTTCAGATAAATTTCATTTTACTATAGTTAGACAAACACTTATTTTTTCCCTGAATGATCAAAAAGGGAAAAAGAATCGGCTAGCCAAAGGTTTCCTCCTTAAATGATCAAATAGGGGTAAGAATTGGCTAGCCAAAAGTTTTCCCATTGATATTTGGTGAAGTCTCAAGTAATATGACTTAACTCATATATATAATTTCTCAACAATATCTTTCCCTATTAAAGAATTAATAGGGAAAGAATCAGCTAGCTAAAAGTTTCCCCTGAATGATCAAATAAGGGGAAAGAATATTTCCCCCTATTAATTCTTTAAAAGGGAAAGAATTGACTAGGTACCCTAGAAATTCATGAAAGTTAAAACTTTGTCCTACCGAAAGCTCATTTATTCATGTATTAAATTTTAAAATGAATTATTATATTGTTGAAAAATTACATATCATTTAACTCAAGTTATTCGACAATTCGCTCTCCATTGTAAAATATGTAGGGGAGCTTTTTGCTAGCCAATTCTTTCCCCTAAAAGATCATTTAGGGAAAAGAATTTTGGCGAGCCAATCCTTTTCCCTCTAGTTCATTATTAATGGGGGAAAGAATTGGCTAGCCAATACTTTTCCCTCATTTGATCATTCATGGAGGGAAACGTTTGGCCAGGCAATTCTTTCTCTCTATTAAATCTTTAAAAGGGAAAGGATTGACTATGTACCCTAGAAATTCATGAAAGTTGAAAATTTGAGCTACCTAAGGCTCATTTATTCACGTATTAAATTTTAAAAAGATATTGTTGAAAAATTGTATATGAGTTATCTCAAGTAACTCGACAATTCGCTCTACACTGTAAACATCTAGGGGGCAGATTTTGGCTAGCCAATTTTCCCCCCTAATAGATCATTCAAGGGGGGAAACTTTTGGCTAGTCGATTCTTTCCACTCTATTTGATCATTAAGGAGGAAAGATTTCCCTAGTCAATTTTTTCCCCTATTTGATCATTAAGAGGGGAACTTTTGGATAGTCAATTCTTTCCCCTATTTGATCATTCACGGGAAAATTTTTGGCTAATTGATTCTCCCCCTTATTAATTCTTTAATAGGGAAAAATTGTCTTGGTACCCTAGAATTTAATGAAAGTTAAAATTTGAGCTACCGAAAGCTCATTTATTCATGTATAAAATTTTAGAAAGATAATGTTGAAAAATTATAAATAGGATAACTCAAGTTACTCGACAATAAACTCTCCATTAAAAAATATCTAGGTTGAAAGCTTTTTGCTAGCCAATCCTTTCCTCCCTAGTTGATTATTAAGGAGTGAAAGAATTGGCCAGTCAATTATTTCCCCCATATTTGATCATTAAGGGGGGAAACTTTGGCTTGCCAATTCTTTCCTCCAATTAATTCTTTAAAAGGGAAAGAATTGACTAGGTACCTTAGAAATTAATGAAAGTTAAAATTTGACCCAACTTAAGGTCATTTATCCATGCATTAAATTTTAAAAAGATATTGTTGAAAATGGTATATGGGTTAACTCAAGTTATTTGAAACTTGCTTTCAATTGTAAAATATCTAGGGAGGGGGAGCCGTTGGCTAGCCAATTCTTTCCTCCCTATTTAATTATTATATAAGGGGAAATAATTTGCTAGCCAATACAGGGGGAAACTTTTGGCTTACCAATTCTTTCTCCCTATTAGATCGTTTAAGGGAAAACTCTTGGCTATCCAATTCTTTTCCCCTGTTTGATTATTCAGGGGGGACTATTGGCTAGCCAATTTCCCCCTATTTGATCATTCCGGAAAAAAACAAAAGTGTGTGTCTAACTTTAGTAAAATGAATATTATCTAAAAATGTATCCTTGCTAAAATATATGTACATTGTCTTACTCTAGTTAGATGAATATTTTCTAAATATAACCTTACTTTAATTTATATGAATGAAAACACTTATCAAACGTTTTCATTGCCTTTATACTAGTTCATTACTTTTATCCAAGGGGAGGGGACTGGCTAGCCATATAGATTGAATGTCATACTTAGCAGAGTTTACAGTAGTTTCTACAGTTCGTCTCTCTGAAGATTTGGTAAAAGTGATCTGTACACATGTTGCTCTGGTACTCAGCACAGTTTGGGAGCTTATCTTCACACACTGGAGAAGGCTGTGTACCTACGTTTAAAACCATTAATTTTGTTATTGTTTTCCACGTGGCCATTTACTGTTTAAGTGTCATATCATTTTGTTGTATTTGCGCCATTATATATTATTGGTATTAAATGTGTGAGTTGTTGTTTTTCTAATGGAATTTAATATTTTGGTATTAGATTTATGGGATCTATAGATTTTATTATTTTTCCCTGTGTAATCATTATAATACAGGTATTGGTTGTGAGTGATACTACTTCTCTATGTAATATGATATAGGTATTGGATGTGCGTGATATTGTTTCTCTATGCAATATAATGATATAGATACTGGTTGTGTGTAATATTGTTTCTCTATGTAACATTATGATATAGGTATTGGTTGTGTGGGATGATGTTTCTCTATGTAACATTATGATATAGGAATTTGTTGTATGTGATATTGTTTCTCTATGTAATATTATGATATAGATTTTGGTTGTGTGGGATATTGTTTCTCTATGTAATATGATATAGATATTGGTTGTGCGTGATATTGTTTCTCTATGCAATATAATGATATAGATACTGGATGTGTGTGATATTGTTTCTCTATGTAACATTATGATATAGGTATTGGTTGTGCGGGATGATGTTTCTCTATGTAATATTATGATATAGATATTGGTTGTGTGTGATATTGTTTCTCTATGCAATATCATAATATACATATTGGTTGTGTGTGATATTGTTTCTCTGTGTAATATGATATAGATATTGGTTGTGTGTGATATTGTTTCTCTATGTAATATGATATAGATATTGGTTGTGTGTGATATTGTTTCTCTGTGTAATATGATATAGATATTTGTTGTGGGGGATATTTTTTCTCTATGTAATATGATATAGATATTGGTTGTGTGTGATATTGTTTCTCTATGTAATATGATATAGATATTGGTTGTGTGGGATGCTGTTTCTGTATGGGAGTATTATATGAGTATTGGTTGTGTAAATTCTTGTTTTTCTATTGAGGTTCTTGTTTCTCAGTGAGATTTATTATATGGGTATTGGTTGTGTGCGGTATTGTTTCTCTATGTGAATTCAGCGTATGAATATTAGTTGTTTATATTTTAGTGGCAATACTTTTGTAAGATCCTACTTTCTCATTACTTTCTAATATTAAAAAACTAGGGATGAAATTAATCACAACTTACTGATGCAATAACCACAAAACTTTCCGCAGTTTTTTACCGCCCATTGATGATATATGCTGTCTGCTGGGCAAATTTGGGTTTTGTTATACAATCTGCAGTCGGTTTCTGACACGTCTGTGCAATCACCTAAAACATCTGAAAAAATATTTTTTTCATTTAAAACTAGTCATCAATGTACAATTTTAAAAGGTGACGTCATACTTTGTCTTAACTCTAGACAGAGACTGAGTTTATCTTGAATATGGTGCCCCTGGTGTTCCTGAACTAGCTCTTGGAATACCACCATAATAAGGCATTTATAAGGAACGTCTACTCACTTATATAGCGGACACTGATGTTTTACGCGTAACACTCAATTCTTTACTTTATACTTGTTAGCCAGTAAATGTGCTATGTGAAACTAAACATATTATCATATAAAAGAATAATTTTTGGTATTGTTCATGATCTGAAATTGAATTATTAGTAAGATCCAAGAATATGTCATTTGTACTACGCACCGTGTGTACTTAAATCATAGTTCGTGATAAATGAATTTCATATAATCGCACTGATACCAAATTGTTAACGGTCAGGCACTTTAGAATAATGTATGCAATGTAGGGAACACCGGAATAACACGAATCTCGGGGAAACCAGATATGGAATCAGGTGTCATCGAATAGTAACCATCTTCTGACGACTAATTACAGCCAAAGTCAAACAAATAAAAATGCGGAATAACTCTTGGTCACAAATTTAATAACTCTCTACTTACTGACATTAATTTCATAGCTACTATTAAACAGATTTTTAAAAACGTTAAAATAAAATATGCACTTCCTATATATAATTTAGATAACATTGAAAATATAGAAAATGAAAATCTGCAATTCATTATCAATGATCAACTTTTTTTTTGGACACATTACTTATGGAAATACGTGGGAAAACAATATCATACTCATCATACAGAAAAAACAAAAATAAATTAATTGAAAAAAAAATTAATAACAGAGATACAAACATTGGAAGAAAATGAAATTGATTTAGAATTAGATTTACTAGAAGAAAAAAAGAGGGAATTATATGAAATTAGAAAGGAAAAATGAGAGGACATTTTGTTAGATCTAAAGCAAAATGAATTGCAGAGGGGGAAAAACCTACAAATTACTTTTGCAACTTAGAATACAGATATTTTCAAAATAGATTAATTACAAGTTTAAAATTAGATAATGGTAAAGTAGTTGACAATCAAAAACAAATCCTACAAGAGACAAGGAAATTTTATGCTAATCTTTACTCCAAACAAGATAATTCTACGGATGAATTTAATCGAAAACTTCAATTGATAAATTGAAAAAAATTAACAGATGAAGAATAATAAGTTAGAGGGTAAAATATCGTATGTTGAGGCTTTAAATTTTTTGAAAACGAGAAAAGTCCTGGTTCAGATGGTTACATAACAGAATTTTTCAAATTTTTCTGGTTTGATTTAGGTCATTTTGTAGTTAGGTCTATAAATTACAGTTATGATAATAAGGAAATGTCAAACTCACAAAAATTAGGGATTATTACATGTATACCAAAAATGGCAAAGCAAATAATATCCTAAAAAATTGGTGACCAATTAGTCTATTAAATTTTACCTACAAAATAGCAACAGAATATATTGCAAATAGAATTAAGAAAGTTTTAGATAAAAGACGGAAAATTAGCAACTAAGCTATACGATAAACGCGACGATTTCGGCTTTCCCATCGTAAATTTTCCACATTTAAGTAGTAATATCCCTCAGTCACCCGCATATGGAGTTCATATTTCACAAATGATCCGATATGCCAGGGCGCGCACAACACATGAAGATTTCATATACAGAGGTAAACTACTCACTGACAAATTATTGACACAGGGATATCGAAAACCGCGTTTAATGTCAACGTTCCGCAAATTTTATGATCGGTATAATAGTCTTGTTTGCGACTACTCTATTTCACTAAGTGAAATGTTGAGTTGCCTTTTCGTTGGCGGTTGTTGAGACGTCTGTACCAATTGTGACGAGGATACACTCCTCACGTGTTTCATTGGACTTGACTGTGGACTCACGGCGGGTGTGACCGGTCGACAGGGGATGCTTACTCCTCTTTGGCACCTGATGCCACCTCTTGGTTTCCAGAGGTCCGTGTTTGTCCATTTTACCGGATTTGTATCTATGTCCTGGACATTCAATTGATTTATTTACTTTGGTATCTGAATTTTTTATAAATTAATTAATAAAGATCAAACTGGTTTTATAAAAGGAAGATTCATAGGAGAAAATATTAGATTAATATATGATATTATGGAATTTACTGAAAAAGAAAACTTTTCTGGACAATTGTTATTAATAGATTTTGAAAAAGCATTCGATTCTGTTTCTTGATCCTTCATCTATAGAGTTCTAGAAATGTTTCATTTTAAAAAGTCTGTAATAAACTGGATAAAAACATTTTACAACAATGCACAGGCATGTGTTTTACAAAATGGGCATCTTTCAGAAACATTTAAATTAGAAAGAGGCTGTCGTCAAGGCGATTCCTGTCTCACCATACATTTTTATTCTGTGTGCAGAAATACATTCAATTTGTACGAAATAATGATAATATTAAAGGAATATATATTGATGGAATTGCGTATCGCATTTTACAATATGCAGATGACACAACATTTCCTTTAGATGGTTCTCCTGATACCCTGGCAAATACTTTAGAGTTGTTAGACTACTTTGCCAAATTATCTGGTATCAAAAACAAAAGTGGTATGGATTGGTAGTAAGAGATTTTCAAATGAAGTTCACCATCATGATCGTTAGAAGATTGACTGGGGATCAACAAGTTCTAAAATGTTAGGAGTAAATTTCTATGTTGAAATGGGAAAAAATTGTAACAAAAAATTATAAAGAAAAAGTCAATGAAATAGACAAAATGGTTAAACAATGGTTGCCAAGAAAATTAAGTTTTAGGAAGGAATATAGTTATTAAAACATTAATGATACCAAAATTGACACACCTTTTTATTTCTTTACCAAATCCAGATGCACAATATATAGCAAATCTTAACAAATTATTATTTAATTTTCTCTAGGAATATAAACCAGAAAAAGTCAAAAGAAATATTATAACTCAAGATTGTGAAAATGGGGGAATCAAGATGCTAAATATAACAAATTGCGGCATTAAAAATAACCTGGATTAGGAGATTAATTTCAACAGAATCCAAATGGACAAAACTATTTGAACCAATAACTAAATTGACAATCAAGGATATCTGTAATTTTGGAAGCCATTTTCTCACTTTCAAAATAAGAGAAGTTAAAAATATTTTTTTGGAAACATGTACTGGAAAGTCTAATAACATTAAAATGTAAACGATTCCCTTCATCAATAACATATCTAAAAAGTGATAACATTTGGCACCATCATAAAATCACAATTGATAACAAGCCAGTGGCATATAAAAGGTATATAGAAAAAAACATTTATTTCATAAATGATATCATGAAAGATTCAGGGGAGATAATGCAAATAAATGAATTTAGAGAAAAATATAATGTTAATACAAAGTTTTTGGACTTACAATCTCTATAAAGAAATATATTCGGGATCTTAATATAAACAACGATACACCTAATAATTATACTAATCCTATAATACCGTTGTTCTTAAGACTAATTTTAAGAGATAATAAAGGATGTAAAAATATATGTAAAATATTAAATTTCAAAGACTATATACCAAAAGCACAATTACGATACAGAGAATTACGTTTTGATATTTCACCAGATATGTGGAAAAAAATATACCTACTACCTTTCAAGTGTACAAAGGATTCCCAAACACAATGGTTCCAATTTGAAATACTACACAGATTTCTTGCAACAAACACATTTTAATATCAAATCAATTATATTCAATATATATTTATGTAGTTTCTGTGAGAATAAATCAGAATCTTTAGAATATGTTCTATACGACTGTGACATAATACAAGAACTAAGGACTGCGACTGCTATTAATCATAAAGTTTTATATGTATTGACTTACATTTAAATCGAAACCTAGTTTTATTCGGGGAGCAATTAACTAATGAAAACAAAGTAAAAACTGGTTAGTGTCAAATATTAAACAAATCATCTACAGAATGAAAATGCTGAATATAAGACCAAATATTTCATTTGTGGAAAAAATGTTAAAAGAAAAGTTAAATATGTTGTTAGTCTAACATACTTTATTAAATTAGGATCATAACTGACGTCTGAAAATATGATTGACCTTTTTAATCCTCTAAATTCTCTACTATTTTTTTCCTTCTTCTACTTTTAATTTTTATTTAACCTCTCCATTTTTGAGTATATCAGTATACAAATATTATTTACATTCAGAATCGGTCTATTTTTTGTGCTCACATGGAAAGGTTCTATGATATCCCCTCTATAATCAACAGACATTATTATTAATGTTATATGTTAAATTACATTTTTTTCATGTAATGTGCAAACATATTGATTATATGTTCATTTTCATGCATATACTTTTTTTAAGGGAATGAATCTAGAGCCCCAACTCTAGCATTCCTTTCTGTCTCTGCTGGATAATAAAATTATTTGAAAAACAAAATTAATTAATCTTGGTCACAATCGATGCGGACGATTACTACTTATGAAATTATCGTGTTTTGAAAAGGAACAGTGATATCAAATTATTTGGGAGATATAAACACCATCTGCAGGCAGTTTTGTCGTATATTTTTTTTTGCAATTTTCAACCGTTATTTTAGTTGTTGTTTTGTTATTTAACGTCCCACTCAAGAATCTGTCACTTATATGGAGACGTCACCAAATACCTGTGAAGGTCTTCACACTTTGGCCTATGCACGGCACTAACGGCCGTCGAGCAGTGATGGTTCTTTAACGTGCCGGTACCTACTCTGACACGGGACCTCGGTTTTTACTGTCTCATCCAATGGACAGGAAAAGTCAGTCGCCTCCGCCGAGGCTCGAACCCGCGACCCCGTTGCGAATCGAGCACTCTATCGCAGAGCCACGACGGCTCTCTAAATTTTCAGTCCATGTCAATTTTAAATTTTATGTACAATTATGAAACGTAATTACTTGATTCTGTGACTGCTTACTTTTCTTGTTCTCTGTTATATGTCACAATCATATAGATATTAGAATAGTCATTTAATTTATCATTTAGCTAACTGTCGGTTTATCTGAATGCCAAAATTGAATTCAACAACTTGTTTTCTCCTCATCTGCTTTAAAATATTCTGACTGAAGACGTCTTCGTTCAAAAAAGGTCAATTGAGAAAGGAGTAATATTTGATCCCATTTCAACAATTTTCAGAGATGCTTGGTGTCCAAAGACTACATGATTATTGTCTATAAGAGATAATTCTGTATTTTATACTTCTACCACGTATTTGTGATTCGAATCAGGCTGGTGTCAGAAAAGTATGTACCATTATTACCAATGATTAGGTATTTAGATTTACGAGGAATTCATGAGGATTTTACATTCGAAAATCATATAAAAATCACGTGTATTTTGAGGCATGATTTTAATATGCATCACTACATGTACTACTTATATTTCCATACATTTTCGAGTTTACAACACAGGCGCAAATAAATGTTTTATTTACGGTAAGTACTAAATCAGTACATAATTTTATATTTTACAGTGTCCACTTCCATATTAATAAAAGCATTATTAAGGTTATTCTAGTAGAGCGACGTTGAATACGTCTATATAATTGTTATAACACCTATAACTGGACCGTTAAAATACATATGGATATAAGGTGGTAACATTTTAGTATTATTCATGTCAACTTATAAATCTAATATAGCATATTAATACAACTTTTGGGGGTAAAAATTATAACAGGAGCGTACATACAGTATTCATCAACAGCGCCCCATAGGTCACAAACAACAAAGGACGCTTACTTCCAATTGAGAAATCTAAGAAATCATGTGGTTTTTTATCAGTCAATACTAATTCAAAATAATTTAGTTTCAGAATGCATTTGTCGTTAGTAAATTATAGGCATTGCCTATAAGAGACACCAATTCAAAATAAATATGTTTTATCGTTTAGTTTTATATCGTATGAAAGTATACTCATAACAATAGTCAAATACGTAGTGAAACACAAAATGGATGAGCTTCATGGTCGGGTTCAAGATACAACACTGGCCAATCACCATGAAAAAAAACATTGTGGCGACCAGTGGAGCCAGTAAGGTCGTTCCCGACAAATAATTAGATTTAACTCCACAGGTACTTGATACTTCTTAAATTGTTTGATAGTGTCTTTTAAAGTTTAGTTCATTTAACTCTCTACTACAAGTTCGGACCTTCCATTGATCTACCTGCACTCTTTTTATGTTAAAATGGCACGAACAATTTAGTTTATGGTATTTACCTTTAAGTATGTCAAAATCTGTAAAATGTAAACGTACACTCTATTGACACTAAATGTATACAGCAAATATCTAGAATATTTACTACGTCATTTTCCTTCCGTTATAGTCCAATATTACATACTAACCAGAACACAGTCCACATGTGGATTTACAATTTGTCTCTGCCCAATGGCGATATATACTGCTGGTATCACAGATACGTTTGTCTTTCTGGTATTGGGTACAATCCATGTCACTGTGATCCTGGCATGTATTCGGTGCGTCTGAAATCAAAAGATGGATAACAGATATACAAGCAACAATACGAAAAACATAACACGACAATCTCCTTACAGTAAAGGAAATCAAAATGTTGTGTTCAATATCATTTACATTTTTTATTGTAACTGTATCCTGTTGTGCTTTATAAAGTTAAACGGATGGTGAAAAGATAGACCAATCAAAGCAAGATGATGATGATGATGATGATGATGATAATGATGATTGGCATGATAAATGAAATAGTTAAATTGTTGCATTATCCTAGATACAAGAGAAGTTTGCTAAATTCTGAACACATACTAGTCGGTACCGCTGTTGTTGAGATTGCCGTAGTATTAACTTGTAGTGGTGGTGTACCTATATGAAAGTAAAGTTACATTATTATAAAGATAATACAGAAGTTTTATAATAGCAACAAGAGGCTCTCAAGAGCCTGTATCGCTCACCTGGTTATTTGCTTGAGAAGATCAGACGAACCGAGCAATTTTTGTAAAGGACCTTCCATACATAAATCCTGTAAAGTTTGGTTGAATTTGCTTCAGTGGTTTCAGAGGAGAAAATGAAAATGTGATTTTCCCATAGGGTCCAATGATAAACTAAGCCCAGCCCTGGTGGCCATGGTTTTGACAGATCGGAACGAAATGAGCAATCTTTGTAAAGGACCTTCAATACATCATTCTTCTAAAGTTTGGTTATATTTGCTTCAGCGTTTTCAGAGGAGAAGATGAAAATGTAATTTTCCCACAGGATCCAATGTTCTTCTTCCAAGTCAGGAACCGGATTCATGAATGAATGAATAAGGTTCTGCGAAAACTTTGCAGTGTGTGCAGCACAGCAGTCTTCTTTTGGCTATATAATGTTAAACTAAGCCCCGTTCTAGTGGCCATGATTTTTGACGGATCAGAACAAAATGAGCAGTCTTTGTAAAGGACCTTGCATACATCATTCCTGTAAAGTTTGGTTAAATTTGTGTCAGTGGTTTCAGAGGAGAAGATGATTTTCCTATAGGATCCAATGTTAAACTAAGCCTCGCCATAGCGGCCATGTTTGTTGACGCAAAGTGATTCCAAAAGCCAGGTGAGCTAAAAATGGCGGTCAAGGAATAATTTTCAACAACGGTTTTGAAGTCGCAACATCAATATCTATTTGGAAACCAAATTTCATTGAAATCAAACAATGTTGAATTTTCCCGCCTTTTTTGTCGGCCATTTTGAAAATGGCGGTCAACAAAAAATTTTCAACACCGGTTTTGAAGTCGCCACATCATGGCAAACATTTTATCAATTTACATTCCACCTCTATCTTTCATAGTTTTGGAGTTAGAAGACGAAAAACATAAAAATTGAAAAAATTCTGTGAAAAAAGGGCAATAACTCCTACACAGGTTTTTGGATTGTCTTCAAATTTTCAGGGTGGGTAGATCTTGATATGCTGAACATTTTTGCAATTTACACTTGACCTCTATCTGCTACATTTTTTGAAATAAAAAATTAAAAATGCCAAAATTTTGAAATTTTTACAAAAAAAGGGCTATAACTCCGAGATGAGTTTTCCGATTTTCTTCAAAATTGCATGGCAGGTAGATCTCATCAAGCTGATCACTTTTACCCTATGTCAGATTTTTTATATCTGTAATGGTTTTTGAGTTATTGGCCAAAAACTGCAATTTACCCCTATGTTCTATTTTTAGCAACAGCGGCCATGTTGTTTGACCTGCGACATAGAAAATAACAAATTTGAAACTAAATACCCTAGTGACGACTCAGTTCAAGTTTGGTTCAATTTGGCCCAGTGGTTTCAGAGGAGAAGATTTTTGAAAGTGAGTTAACGACGGACGGACGGACGGACGGACGACGGACGACAGACGACGGACGGACGACGGACGCAAAGTGATTGCAAAAGCTCACCCTGACATAGTCAGGTGAGCTAAAAAGGCCAAAACAGATACCCATGGCGATCGTTTCAGTCAATACGACTTCCCAGTTGAGCTTGCATTTAATGGGAATGGGGTTTCATGCGAGGCTAATTACTAAACATAAATGTAACGCAGTTATCCGCAACAAGAGTAACCACTGTTAAGATATGACAAGTTTTTGAGGTGTTAAAAATCCAAATGATGACCAAAACTATACTGGAAACATCTGGGTTTATCAGGTTTTTAAAACTTAGGTTACATAAACAATCTTTACATTATTTGTGCATTTTAATCATAACTTATACACTGTGTACAAGAAAGAAAGTCTGTATGTATGCGAGTAAGTAAAAGAGAGATTGAAGTCTTTTATGGTTAATTATTTATCTGTAGACATTATCAAAATATAACTGTGATAGTTAGATAAATAGAAAAATAGATAGATAGATATTGATGAAAACAGAACTTACTGATGCAATATCCACAAAACTTTTTGCAGTGTAAAAGTGCCCAATAATGATATACGCTGTTTATCGGGCAAAGTTGGGCTTTGGTGTAATCACCGCAGTTGACCGACTCATCATCTCTGCAGTCACCTAAAACATTTGGGAAAATGTTGTTACATAAGACTTCGTTTTATCCTACAAAACCTTACGACCTTTACTTAGAGAAGCATTAGATGCGGTTTTTTCAATATATTTCTTTTTCTACAGCTTGATATACAATAACAAAAAAGAGATGAAAACAGGATTAAAAATTCTTAAATCCCAATATATTTTGTGAATATTGCTTGAGAAAACCAGGTTTGGCACTTTTCACTTGAAATTGATTAATTCAACCTTACTATTTGTATATGCATACCACACTGGACATTACCTTATTTTCACAAAATATATAGGAATATAAGAAATTTTATACTATATAGTATATAGTAAATTTTATATTGTATAGCTCATATTTGCTATTGCACATCAAGTACAGATACTAAAAGTAGGAAAAATCGAAATGATTTTTTGGCAAACACAGATAATGCCACCTTTATATGTAGAAAAAATAATCACAAACGTACTGTAATGACCAACAGAATGGAATCAAACGTTTTACCATTTAAGCATCTCTAATAGCCCAAGAAAATCAAATGTGTTCCAATAACAAATAGATCTAATTACAACAATGATCTGATTGGGAAGGTCGAGTTGAAAGAAACAGTTTGTGCCATGAATATTAGGTTAAACGGAGTAGGTCGGTCAAGTTTGTGTAAAACGGCCAAATCACAACGGTCAAATTTCAACAGACCATCCATTGAGAATTGACCAGCTGTCATTTTCCAATGGCACGATCCATTTCCAACGCCATTCGAGTTCAATATTCGACGTTGAAAACTGACCCCAGCACCATTTTCAACGGGGATCCATTTCCAACGTTACACCGGAATAATAATGTTAACAATTTCGGTCCGGCCTCTGTCTATAATTTTTGGTCGGGTAGCAAAATATCCTTATAATGAATATTAAAATCATTTTAATAAGAAGAATTGCAACTTTGACAGATTTGAAATAACGACTCCTATTGATTATAAACGTGTTACCTATAATACCTATATTTTAGTTATGTTTCTTATGGAATCAAAAACAAAAAAGCTAGAGGTGTCCTTTAATCTGACATTAAGACATATCGACGACGTTATGTCCATTAATAATAACAAGTTTCCATCATATGTCAATGCAATTTATCCCAGCGAACTAGAAATTAAAAAAAAACAAAGAATCAAGCACACACTTTCTTTTCATACTTAAACATTTTACTTACTATAGACACAGACGGGAAATTAACAACTAAGCTATACAACAAACGCGACGAGTTTGGCTTTCCCATCGTATATTTTTCCACATTTAAGTAGTAATATCCCAAAATCAACCGCCTTTGGAGTTGATATTTAACAAATTATCCAATATACCAGGAGGTGTTCAATATATGAACATTTCATATACAGAGGTAAACTACTCACTGACAAATTAATGATAGAGAGATATCCAAAACCGCCTTTGATGTCAACGTTCTGCAAATTTTATGGTCGGTATAATAGTCTTATTTGCTATTACTGAAATGTTGATTTACCTGTCCGATTACGGTTGTTGAATCGTCCATACCAATTGTGACGAGGATTTCTTCCTCAGTCGTCACTTCATTTGAATTTGACTGTGGACTAAAAACGGGTTTGACCAGTCAAGAGGGGATGCTTACTCCTCCATGGGACCTGGTCCCAAATCTGGATTTCCAGAGGTTTGTGTTTGTCCAGATTTCACCAGATTTGTACATGTTTGGTCTTCATTCCATAAAACTTTGAAATGCATATGCCGAAAGATTTTGAGATTTGGTTTCATTTCTTAAAGTGTCAATGACCTTTAACCAGCTGAAAATGGAACACAATCCTTGCATTATTTCTTTAGACTTTCGTCTATAGATCTACTAAACATTAATATTTTTTTAATGAAAACTTACATTTTAGGTCATCAGATATGTTGATGACCTTTGACCTAATGACCCTACCATAAAGATTTCCTAATACGTACAAGAACCGGTCTGGCTCAGTCGGTAATACGCTCGATTCTTGATCATGAGGTCGTGAGTTCGAGTCCAGTCGGCGGCAGGTTGGTTTCCTGTCTTTCGGATGAGACAGTAAAAGCCGAGGTCCGATTTCACAGTAGGTGTCGGTACATTAAAGAACCCTCACTACTCCATGACCACAAGTGCCGAGGATAGGCCAAAATTTGAAACCCCTCACCGGCATATGGTCTCCATATGAGTGAAAGATTCTTGAGTGGGACGTTAAACAACAATAAACAAAAACAAACATCCTTAAACGTACGAATGTTTTACAGCTAATGTTCGGTTTTTCTTAACAATGCAAAGGCGCAGGCTAGAAAACGATTCCGAATACGGGTGATCTTAGCCATGATTTCCGTAACCCACACAACTACCACATGCCTGGTGTAGAGTACACATCTTTAAATGGTCGTATATCCCCTTTTCTATAAGCCTATGGAAAGGACTTGGTATGAACATATCACCTATATCACCTATTCTACACAAATATTTGAATATTGGAAACCGATATTTTTCAGTGCTGTTAGCATGAATTAGGCACGGTTGTAGTGCTCTTAATAATGATTTATTTTCGGGTAGGAATTTATCCCTCACCTGTCTGCCAATGTGGTGATGGCATTGAAGATGCATATCACTACTTCCTAGTATGTTCACAACACTCAAACTTCCGAATTGCGACGTTCAATATTCTAACGACTATGGATATTCACCCAAGAAATTATTTCAGTTCTCTTCTATGGGAGATCCCAATGTCAAAATTCTGATGGCATTTATAAAAGCATTCAAAAGGTTCAAATCCATCTGAGAACAACCACTGCATTCAGACTCTATCTTCTCTCGCCTATCCTCTACACTTCCATCCTCCCATTCCCTATACCATGCCCTTACTTCACCATATATATATATATGTGTGTGTGTGTGTGTGTGTGTGTGTGTGTGTGTGTGTGTGTGTGTGTGTGTGTGTGTGTGTGTGTTGTACAGTATTGTATACATATTGTATGTTAGCTATGTCATCATGTGTCATATTAATTTATCACACACTGTATTATCTGGGGACGACCTTGTAAGAACTTGTGTCTAATCCATTTGTTATATCAATACAATATGTTTAAATCAATACATTTGAAAATTTTCTAAGATTATGGCTGTTAGTAAATGGTTATATTGGCCCATACCAAGGAACGGAACCCCTGTTCCCGAATTTTAAATTTCACGATGTCGCAATCAAAAAGATTGTCTAACTCAAAGTACATTATCACTTTAAAATAATAATAATTCATTAATTAATTAATTTGTCCTAAATCAGTTTTATAGATTTCATGTATGTCTGTGTTTTAATGAATAAACTTAAAAATTTCGCTTTCACTTTAAATTTTCCCACATGTTTGGGCGAAAATGGCGAAAACTGAACGGTTTTCAATAATAAGAATGATTGATGATGATGATGAGGAGGAGGAGGAGGAGGAGGGTGATGATATGTTATGAATTTTGAATTTGCTGGGTGGGTTAAATGCCAAATTAACAACACCTATCTGCTAAATTCAAAATTGACAACATGACAATGTCAATGATGATAATGATTGGCATGGTAATTAAAATTATCATAATCATCATTGTTATTTTTCTTGTAGTTAAATTGGTGCTTTATCTAAGATATATGAACGGTGGCAACGTACTAGAAAGTGGCGGTGCTGTAGTCTCACCTGAGTCAACTTGTAGTGGTTTATCTGCATGAAAGTAAAGTCATTATATGACAAAGACGAAATAAATCATATTGAAAAAAATTAAAATTTGCTACAGGTTGTGGAACTTAGGTAACATAAATCTATTTACATTATTTGTGTATCATGAACTGGGGCAATATGTGTGTAAAAGACAGAGAGAGAGAGAGAGAGAGAGAGAGAGAGAGAGAGAGAGAGAGAGAGAGAGAGAGAGAGAGAGAGAGAGAGAGAGAGAGAGAGAGAGAGAGAGAGAGAGAGAGAGAGAGAGAGAGAGAGAGAGAGAGAGAGAGAGAGAGAGAGAGAGAGAGAGAGAGAGAGAGAGAGAGAGAGAGAGAGAGTATTTAGTGGATCACATATCATTCATAATTACTACACTGTATGATGAAACGATAGATAGATAGTTAGATAGATAGATAGATAGATAAATAGATAGATAGATAGATAAACACACTGATTGATTGATAGACAGATAGATATATAGATGAAAAATAATTTTACATCTTACATATAAATGGATTTGATAAGCGGATGGGGAATCTCAACACGAGTGGTGAGAGTTTTGCTGTTCAATCCGAGATATATCTCAAGGATTGGGCCCCTAGACGCTCACCACGAGCTTTGATAGTCCCCTGTCCACTTAACACACCCATATTGGATTATTTCTCTTCCACACTGCAAAAGAAAAACGAACTGCAATTTGTTCAAACTTCTAAATTTTGGTCTAACGCACTGAAATATATCAAAGTACGTCATAGTGCGTTTGAGATGTCTTTTCTCTTAAGGAAAATATAATCATTATTACAGTGATAATTTTTGTCTTTCACTAGCAAGTGTGGGAGAAATTTCTATCCCATACGTACATTTTGAGTCTGTCAAATCTATCACACGACCTAAAAAATCAAGTGTTAAAACCAAACAGTTTTGATAAAAACTTATTTTCATATAATCTTCGAGGCTGGTAAATTCGTTGCTAATGAATGTATATACAACATATCATCATACCAATACTCCCATCATTATAACGTTTATCCCAATAGTACAAATACAACTACATTTGTACTTTAAAAAGTATTGAATGTAAGTTCAATGAACATACTCCATATTTTAAATCACATATATGTTCACAAAATGTTTAGCCAAAATTCAAATATTGAGATAGGTCATCGATTTCTACATTAAGGGTATGACGACAAAATCACTCTCCTCCTGGTACGGTTAAAAACGTCAGTTCAATAAGCCTCGAATACTTAAGTATTTAACACTTGATAAATTCACTCAAACCCCTGGATGACACTCCTTTGTCATACCCTCAGGGTAAGAGGTAATTTTATGAGTCATTTAAGCTGTCATTGTAACATTTAAACAAACTTTGATTACGAAAAAAATTATAATGCTCTTGATACACCGCCGATTTATTATTTTACAGGCAAACATTTTTGTGCAATGTTATCAACAGAAATTCCGCTATAAAAGGCGAGTCCGTAGAGCGACCGTTATTTCACACTTGTACTCCCATGCGACTGTAGTTAGACAATAACGACTGCTTTTGCAAACTCGCTTTTATATTGGTTGTGAAGACTTGTTTCTTTTCAGAAACAAATATGGCTACCAATGGAAATAAAACTCTGGGGGTGTTTCAAAAACTACATTATTATTTTTTTATTTAACTAAATTGGTTTAAAAGTTGAGATGACAGCTTTAAGTGTCAGTTTTTTATCTAGTCAATGCAACATCATAACATTACAAAAATTCAGACGTTTTGAATCTTGATAAGTTGAAATTTAACTACAAAATTTGAATTCAAAATATCTAACCTCAAGGTAAGGATAATTATATTAGTCATTTAGAACAAGCGTTCAGGTTTTAGTCTCTTACAAAAAAATGTTACCATTTCTTTTGAAATTGGTTTTGTCTCATATAATATTATTTTCATTCGGACATATTCCTTTACTCAAAATTGGAATGCAACTGATAATGTTTGAGAGAGACTATTGTCTTGACAATTATCTTGTTCTTTTTGGTCGATACGGGGATATTGTTAAACATTATGACATCCCCCTCTCAGTAATATAACATAGTATTCTGGAGCACGATCAACAGTTACTCCCTCTCGCTAATCGTGCTTTTCACCGGACTTGGCCTTTTCGCTGGACTTTTCAACCGAATTTGACCCGTTCATCGACTAGAAAGTTTTAAATGGAGCGTTTGCGATGTGTGAGGCATGCCAGAAGAGGACTACTTTCGGACACCTGGTCCTATCCCGTTTGGGATTCGCAATTGTTCTTCATATTGAGACCATTTACACATCAAATTCGTCGTGTTCTAATGACTTGAGTTTCGATTATTAATTTGTTTAGTGCGTTTGGTTACATATAGGACAGAGTTTTCCGCGATTTTCTCAAAGGCATTTATATCTGGAACCATTATCTTACATAAACTGAATACAATACGTAACTGCACAGAATTTACTACATAAATCCATCCAAAAGATTGAGTCCTATACTCTTAGAAAATCTTCAAAATTTCTGTCATTTCATGACCATGGTTTAAATCGATTTGCAGAACAGCCTGTATTACCTACTTTTTTATCATGTGAACACTGGTGACCAATCAACTTAATGTAAACACATTTACCGTATGCAATTTAATATACTGAACCATTTCACTTGGTTAAAGAGGCCTAACATAAAATAAAATCTGAAGGGGTTGTGTCAAGATTAATGAATTGAGCGGAAATGTTTCATTCTTTCGTAGAGGAATTCTAACAGGGCCAATAGCCGTTATAGTAGCGCATTGTAGCATCGTGAGTATAAATAAACAAATGGACAGAATTTGAGTTTTAAACTTCAATACGATTTAGGTCTGAATATAAGCTTACCAGGAAAAAGTACAGTTTCGGAGATTTGTGGTGTTGAAAGTGTCATTTTGACATTTTCATCAATCATGTGTTGTTGTTTTTTATTGAAAAATTATTGAAATAGGTCTAGGTGGCAACTTCTATGTTTCATATAAATTGTGTTTTATATTTTTCAAAGGTTAAAAATCAAACCATATAATCGATTCTAAAATGAGGACTGTGTAGGACAATTCCGATGGGCATCAGACTGTTGCTTGCTTGATGACCTCACCATTTCGGGTTCATTTGCAGACTACATTTCGCTACAACATTCTCGGTCAAGAAAACATATATCAATCCATAATTACAATAAATATGTTATTCAATTTTATTCATTTGTATATTTATGTTCATAGACGGTGTTGCGAAGTATCGTCATCGGCTTACCTAGATACAACGTTTACGAAAACAGTCGGTACAAACACAAATTATAATTGCGTCTTTTATGAATTTTCCGCATAGCATTAACATGTATTATGTAATATTTTAGACTAATATTTTACGTCAAATTCGCCCTTTGAACAGAAAAAGTACCATGTTCTTTTCTAGAAGGCAAATAAATACCTCTTCTCCTGTTCTCTAGGCCTACATTAAATCCTGCGAGACCAAAATGTCACGAAAGGCGCGAACAAGCTGGGTATCAGTTGTTTTGTTCATTAACTTGTATTTCACAAAAGACCGAGGTTCGAACTATCTAAATATTTTTTTCTTTAATTTTGGCTTTCTGAGATGGCTCCTATGCGATTCACAATTCATCTCCGCTATTCAAATTATTACCTAAACACATCGGAATATAGGTAAATTTCGACCCGTATATTACATTATGTTTTACTTCTACATATCTGGACCAAAAATTTTGAAAATTGGGCATGTGTTATATAGTATATTTAGAAATAGTTTGTTGTATGTTATTTATACACATGGTTTTTATTTTCCGCATAAATTCGATTTTTCTCTGTCGTATATGTACTCAAACGCACTATACTTCTGCATTTTTATTTTCAAACCTATAATCATATATGTACTATATGTTTATATTTCGTCGGTGCAAAACATTAATATTTCACCTGAACCTTAACAGAATGGATTTATGAATTTTATGTTTACCGTAGTTTTGGAAGATTGGGATCATGATCATGGTGGATGCTTTTTATGTTGTTTTAATTTTTTTTAATTTGTACGTTATTTGATACCTATTTGATATAAGAATGTAAACATTCAATACGATGTTATATATTTGATATTTTAAATTATAGATTTAAATTTTAAATATCTTAAATTTCCAAAAGAGATATTTTTAGAATTCTGAAGTGTAACACATATCATATTTAATAATCTGTTCTTAGCTGAAGTGCATATCATGAAAATGTTTTCAGATTAATCACCTTGGTACTATCTCCAAGTCAGAAATCGTCGTCTTCGAAATAAGAAATATTGGTTCGATATAGTTACATTTCCCGCAGTAGTTTCAAATTGACAGTTTTAATCTAGACGGCGTTTATATCAGCTATAATCGAAGTTCCTAATATGACGTCAAATAAAGATGTACCAATCAAATCGTACTCTGTTCTTCAATCTTCTACCTTGAAGGCAGGCTATTGGAACCATATTATTTTGTTTTCAATATGAAAGCTATATGTAAATAGAACGTTGAACGCTTGTCGGAGTGTATTCATTATCAATATGGATGCCGTTTTCGTAACAGATGAATGTCCATGGCGTCCTAGCTACTGCTATTCTATTTATCTGTCACTTAAATGGTATCCATATTGACAATAAATAAATAATACATTGTAATACAACAATACGATAAATCAATATGATTCCAATACACTTACCATAACAAGACACACCAGTATATCCATGAGATGTGTAGCCAAACGGCAACTTCCGACATTGCGTTGTACTTATCTCTGTTCCGTTACATTTGAATGGAAGGGCAAATACTTTTGTATGATAGTTAACTGTCGTAAAATGTTTCTGTATTCCATAGCTGAAAATATGGCAACAACATTGTGGCATTTACGCCTGTATCATTGAACAACGATAAAACTGCCCGTGTCAGTTGTTATCGATCCCGTATGTCT